>JANAVB010031818.1:11034144-11166644 GCA_029216955.1 Iris pallida | reverse complement strand
TTGTGCAGGATCTCTGTATGTCGACACTATTCTGTCCACCGACCTTTATCTGTATGAAGATCATTGGCATCTCCGCACTAGAATGGACTAAAATTCTCTTTCCAAATCTCGTAAGCCGACGTCCTTCCCGTACAGGTTGCTAACCATGTATCCAAAGGACGTTGAACTTACCAACACTTGTTGCTTATCACATCAATAGCCGATTGTAAGTTGTCCCAAAATATGTGCACCAATAATATTTTTTACCATCCCTCCTAGGCCGAACGATCCCGGTGCCCCAGCCAATAACTCATTCGAGGGAACTCACTGCACGGGCTACATAATCAAGTCCATTCGACTATGCAATACGCATCTAACTGTCACGAACCGCTTTAGAATATTCGAATACGAGTCGGACACGTCCAGCCTACGTTGGAAGACTCAACGTAGTAAGATGTAAGCATCTAAGGAAAAACTCTAAGAATAACATGAAAGTAAACATCATAGCATCTAACCTTCCCAAAATGATCCCCATAATCCACAAGTCATAATATAATTTATACAAAAAAGTACCAGAGACAAATCCGGTAACAAGAATGACATATAACTATGACTCTCAATATACACCATATAGAAGTAAAGCTAAACCAGTCTAAACCTGTAACCTCTACTAAGTCATGGCTCCATCCTGCTCAGCTAAGATTTCGGGCTCTGGCCCATAAAGCTGGAACGATATCCTCAAGTACATCTGTAACATATCCAGTTAGAAGCGGAGCAAAGTACAATTCTAGGTAATGAACAAGAACATCATGATATAAAAAAGAGTATAGGAGAACATGAAATATAAAGTACAGAAAAAGAATATGAAAGTACTGGAATGTAAAGTATAGGAAGTACAGGAAATAAAGTACAAGAAGTAAATCCTGAACCTGAAGTACAAGACATGACATGTGCACAATATTTGAAATACAACTAGCATATGTGACAGACTGGGGTAAGTACAGGAATAAGCACATGAAATGGGTACGGCTTAGGGCCACGTGCACGGTACGAGACCTAAGCTATCAATCTGAAATTCTGATCTTTGTGTTTGGTCACGTAGCTAGTGTATTTCCACTCTCCGACTACAAGTAGGTACAAGAACATGAAAGTACAAGAGTACATGATATCGTATCATGACGTGTCACAAGAAAAGCACAGGATATGAATGTAAATGAACATAAATCATAGAATTTACTTGACTTGCTCAGGGTGATCGAGGATAGGAACTAAATCTGTAATTCCTCCTGCTAGTAAGTATAAGTTGGTTAGGCTCTAATTAATACCTTAGCTAAAATATTACTAGCCAATAGTTCTTTATCAATCAATTAATCGTAAATAAACTAGTTTAATGTTAGCTATGAGTTTAGCAAACTTTGGTAGAGATCCTAGGATAGTAATATTTAATTTAGACATTATCCCTATCTTAAAATAAGGTTTTTAAGATACTTATTAGTATAATAATATATCATGGATGTTAGCTAAAGATAAATTTAAAAAAATAAACTTTTTTACAGGACAAATGAAATACTTAGCTTGTCCATAATAACCAACAACACATAGAGTTTAGTTAATACTCTATAAGCCCAATCCCACTTGGGAGTGGTTCATGCAATCCCTTTTCTCACATAGTCACGAAAGTAGAATTGATAAGGCAAGAAAGCTCAAATACAAACATTTATTAAGAATGCAACATATTAAGTAAGTCCACTTCTGGCAACTAGCAGTCCTTCCACTAGGGTTAGCATAGTTCCAAACTTACTACTGCATAAGTCCAAAAGAACAACAACCCTCATATCCACCCCCTTAAGCCCAAACCTGACTTGACTTGCTCGGCTTGTGCTCAATGGTCCCATATTTAGTTTCTCAGCGGCAAGGAGCAAAACCAGTAAGCATAACTTAGCCTACAACCCAACATTTGAAGGAACCAACACACACAAGCTAACATGAACCCACAGTTTGAAAATTCATATAAACCCATAGTTTGAAAGTAACGGCTACTTACAACTCAGAAAGAGAGCTCATTCGACCACAACACCAGAGTTCATCCTAGCCATTCAACCTCAGAACAATAGAATAGTTGGGCTATAAATTATTACAAATTAGTTAATAGAAGTATACAATCTGAAATCAAAAATCTAAATCCAAACCAATTGTAAAACCAAATCAAATAAAGGAAAATACACAATTCAATTATATACTGAACTTCAAACCAAACCAAACTATTAAACTTATTACAATTTAAACTCCCAATCAAGCACCCATGCTTTTAATTCCAGTTGCAATCCTTCATACTAACATTACCCAGAACTGAACACGGCTATAGTCAAGCACACGCGGACAAGACACGGATAGAGTCTCGGATACACATATTTTTTTGTACATCAAGCTAGCAACGCACACACGAACACCACACCTATCCCAGACCTGATCCTGGCCACGCACGCTTATTCAAAACCTGAAGCAAAACTCTTAACAATATCAACAGAGAGGAAGTTACCTGAAGAGAGGAATCCAACAAAAATAAGAACACAAGCTCAGACACAACTCCTCGTGTCCAAAGGAAGCAAGAATCCACTGTAGCATTCCCATGAACAGGTACCGTACAAACAGAGAAGAGAGTTCATTTAGAAGAATGCCATCGAGCTTCAAAATTAAAGGAATAAAAGACTTCAAATCACAATACTCACCATTCTTCCCACCGCCGAGTCGATCTCGAGTCTCAACCCACTCGATTAGCTGCTCTTCATTATATTCGATCATTCGAAACCAGAACAACCCTAAGAATTTCACTTAATCGAATTTCTAGAGCGCATGAATAAAATTTCAGATCTGATATATGGTGATGTTTGCCATGAAATATAAAAGAGCAGAACAGTTTTATGGGAGGAGTAGACTTTTACTTCACATTACAAACTCGCTTGTACAAAGAAAGCCTAGGGACGAAAACCTAGGTACAGCAATCTAAGTACAGTTGTTTATTTTTGATTCTGGGGGGTGACGATAGAGGCTCGGAAAAGCGACGACAGCTCTACCTTACTCCTTGGACGATCGGACGTAGCCTTGGCTCCTGTGACGAGATGGTTGGCGTTGATGAAGAAATGCTCTTCTTGCTCTCCTCGTATTGCTCTTCTAGCTTCTCTCTCTCTGGATTGATCTCTGTGGATTTTTCTCTCTGATTATTGGGGGAGTGTCTCTCTGTATATATGCGTATCTCTCTCCTCTTGTATATTTTGCAAGGGAATGGCACCCTGCTATTTATAATAGTGGGGAGCATCACTAGGGTTTGCAATGATTGCCCATTCTCAAAGTGGTAGCGGCCTGATAAATGATCAATCTGGGCCATTAATCTTGAACGTGAAGGATCTGGGCCATTAATGAGGATTATGCCAAATTATGTCAGTCATTAATGTTGATTGCAATAAATCCCCATCATGATGATTTGCTGATATCCGCAAATCTGAATGAATCAATTTAATTCATTCTCTTGCCACGTGTCCCAAATCATTAGGATCAGACCCAAACTTTGACTACCTTTCGGACACATGTTCTGTCATTATTGTTGAGCCGCATGAGGAGCGTTCATATTTGGGTCGCATGAAGGTCGTCATGACTGAGCCGCATGAAAGGTTTCATGACCGAGCCGCATGAATAGTCTCTATACTCGAACCGCATGAAGATTATCATGACCGAGCCACATGGATATGTTCATGACCGAGCCGCATGGGGGTCTTCATGGCCGAGCTGTATGAGAGTCTTCATGGCCGAGCCGCATGGATTTCTTTCACGACCGAGCCGCATGGGGGACCGTCATGATCGAACCGCATAGGTTTTTCTGCACAGGCCGTATGAACTCGTCTAGACTGGCCGCATAAACTAGCTTCGAAGTTGTGAATATTTTCTTCAGTTTCCTAGGAAGATGTTGCTCTTGTGTCAGTCATTATGACTACTTCTCGTCAGGGCTGTCAGCTGTCAGCCGTCAGAGCATTAATTGTCAGCTGTCAGGGCATTAATTGTGTTTGAATGATGCTGGGTACGGCCGTTTAAAAAGGCACGTGGCTTCCTTCTACTGGCCATATGGAGTCCACTCTGTGATTGAGCCGCATGGGACTCTTGAGCCGCATGTGGCTCCTCGGCTGTATGGATTATTTTTTTCTCTTTTTCATGCTTCTACAAGACCCCAATAAGAAGCATGATTAGGCCAGAGCCGCATGGATGTATTCTTTCCTAGCCGCATGGATTTGACCATCCGCATGATTTCTTCAACCGCATAACTCTTTGAGCCGCATGGGCTATTTTGGCCGCATGAGCTTTTTGCCACATCTTTCTGCCACATGTGCAAATCTTCTGTGAATCTTCTGTATTTAATGCTCTTGATTTATTGCAGATTCTAATAGCCGCTTTCTTGGGCCAGGATCCCAAGAGTCAGGCTATTATTCAGCCGTTTTGCCTCGATGACCGAAGAGTCGGTCATCATATTGCACGCAGATCGAGGCGTTCCTTCCTTGTCTATAAATAGGAAAACTTTCATTCTAAGGAATTTCCTTTGCTCTCTTCGATCTCTCTAACTCCTTTCTCTTCCAAGCACCCATGGCTCCCAAGAAGGCTGCTGCGTCGAAGGCTACGAAGGGCAAGGCGGTCGCTTCTGCGGTGGCTACGGCGATGAATGTAGCCACTCCTCCGCCGACTGCTGTTCACTCCGTTCATCCTAATGTTCATCCGCCTATTGCTGGTAAGGGCATTGCCTTAGAACCCTAATTGTCATGGCTCTGCTGCATAATTTATGCACAAGCTGCATGTACATGTTTCGTCGACATGATCGCATATGCACTTCGCCCAGGAGGCCGCATGGGCTTGTCATACTCGATCTGAACCGTATATATATTTTCGGTTTGGGCCGCATGAGCGTAGTTCACTTTTGAACCGCATAAGCTCATCTGCTTGTAACCGCATGAGTCTGTCTGTTCATGATCGCATGAGTCTATATGGTCTTTAAACCGCATAGTCTCACCCGAATCTGAGCCGCATCAGTGCCTAGGTTTGTCGGTTGACTTCATGTGGACCTTGAACCACATAGGCCCAATATGAACTTTGATTTGTATGGACTCATCTGACTCGGAGCCACATAAGGCTGTGACGACCCGGGCCGCATAGACTTAAATGATTTTTCAAATGCTTCTTTGTTTGACCATCTTTTAATCTTATTTCTTTCATCTTTCTTCAATGAATCTGCCAGTAAACCCTACGGGGGAACTCCTAGTGGGCTCGAATCAGTTTGCCTTGGGCGTGCGTCTTGATGACTTAGTTAAATACATGCTGAATCAATTTCCTGCTAACGAGCCTTCGGGGAGGTTGAACGCCATCGAGAATCAGACCCTCCATTATCTTCGTGCCATGATAAATTCTGGGAAATTGGATGGATCGTATCTGAAGCCCTCATTCCTCTTCGGAGACGCTTTAATCATAAAGAATCCCCGAGTATTAGAGATCTCTGAGAACTGGAAATTTACTTTGGATGGGGTGGCGATCCATATTCCTCTCATGGAGCGTCATTATCCTCTGTCGTGGTTCAATATGGTATTGTTGGACAGGAAGATGGTGTGTAACTTAACTCCTACCCAATCAGGGATGTTGATGGGCGACATCCATTATAACCCGAACATTAGGTCAGCGTACGCGGGTAAGGATTTTGTCCTCCGGTACATGATGGGACTGGCCCCCGGTACTTTTATGAACGTATATGGTCCCAACTTCACATTCACTCAAGCTGATACATTCCTGAATCGGCTTGCTCGCAAAAAATCTTATCCTGTTGGCAGACTGGCATTGCTGAACTGGATAAACCCCATTTCTACGTGGGCCCACTTGACCACTTGGGTTTTGCAGACCTACGGGACATTCCTGCGGGAGGTGGGACTCTATCATGCCATCCGGGGCACCTGTCACGGGCTTCTTATCAATAAGCCATTGTTCATGGTGCTCCTGGAGATATATAACCAACGAACGGGAACGTTCTTCGCACCCAGAGGGGAGTTGGGGCTTGTCCTCCATGAGATGTATACTGTCTCCAAGCTTCCGTGGGGGAACGAGCCTTTCGAGGTGTACACCCCGTCAAACGAGGAGCTCGAAGACCTGAACCGAAGACTCCCAGGCTTTGTTGTGGTGTACCAGGAGTTGCTATGCCATCATAGTGCTTGTCACCAGATGGCTATAAAAAAGGAGGATAGCTCAGAAGGAAACGCTCCCCACACCACATCCTGGGTCAATTATTTTTTTAAAGTTGGCCCTTCTGGCGAGGTTATTCCTCGAACCCCTCAAACCCTGGGAGAGATAAAAGACCTGATGTTGAGCGTCAAGAAGTCACGGTCTAATAGCGACATATTCGGGAGTCAAGCTGACCCTCTTAGTTATTTTTACTACGGTACCAGGCAGATGTCTGAGAAAGTGCTCCTGGCTGGATTTTTGATGATATAGCTACGGAACTGCGTAGTCTCGGGGGGGGGGGGGCAGGTTCTATTGAGAGGATCAGCCGACACTTCATTCTCCCTGTCGTTAAGCTAGTATTTGGAGTTAGACTGGCTCTTCTCCCGGCTATGGTGTGTAGCATACACCATGGTCTTCGAACATTCTCGTCCAAGGTTATTGCCCGCAAGAAGACGCTGGACTTTGAGCGCATAGAGCTACCTTTCTACTATTTGATGGGGTGGTTGTTGATGCACTACAAGTCTTTGATGGGATCTGGAACAACGAAAGATGCTACGGACGAAGACGCCTTCCTTTTCCAATGCCATTACCAACCTTGGGAATACAGTACTATGCCAGCTTGTCGGAGGGCGCTGGCGAGGGTGGATGGCTGTGACTTTTTCGTGTCTATTCCTTATTTTTTCGATGAAGAAGTGAGGGATGTACACTTTGATGGTACCGGACCTTCTCACTTTATGTCTCCGAAGATGCTCACCTGGTTGCGCAACATCCGCCCCGCGCAACTGGTTTATCGTACCCGCGATAATGTGTACTTGGAGCCCTACCTGCCTAGTAGGTTTTCTTGCCAATTTGGCTACAGCCAGTTATTCCTTGACTGTCCCAGCCCTTGCTTGGGCTTTGAAGGTAGCGTTCTTGACGGTGTCAGGGTGTGGAATTATTATAACGCTTATCATACTCGGGCCAGCTTCTCGGTTCCTGATACTAAGGCGCCGAGGGAAATTTTGTACGTGGCTGCCTTGTATCATGTTATGGCGAACAAGCCCCCCGTCAATTTCGACCCGAGTACCAGTTTCATCATGGGTACCGGTTTAGAGGAAAAGCCCAAGGGGGCTAAGGCTAGAAAGCAACTAGCGCTCCAGACTCCCCTCCCTGAATCAGAACCCTCCGAGTCGGCCGAGGAGGATGAGGATCATGATAGCGAAGACTCTCTTTCGGTTGGGGGTGAAGAAGTAGCTGATCAACCGCTTGCCACACCAGACGAACTGGCGGAGGATCCGCCGCTTGCTACACAAGAGGAAGTAGTGGGGGAAGGACGGCCTCCCGCTGTGCCTAGTCCCTCATGCAAATGAGTCAGACGTGAGTCTTTTGACGGTAGAATGACTTTTTCTGTGAAGAGAGCCGCTGTTAGGTCTCGTGGGTTGCTTATTACCGAGAGGGGTGAGGATGCTGCTGACGGTGCTCCGGAGGTACGATTATGTTGGATCTATCTCCTTGTTGTGGCTTTTTTTTCTTGGAGATATGACCTAACCATTTTTTTTTTGTAGGCGTCTGACGAACCAGGCTCTCCTGAACCGTCTGCTGCCCCAGGAGTTGATCCGGCCCTTGCTGCTTTGATTAGCGGCATGTGTGCCGCGGTCCTTTCTGCGGGGGCCCTCTCAGCGACAGCTGGGGACTCCCACGTTGCTGAGGCCTCGGCCCGGGGTGATGAAGGTTTCCTCGAGCCTGTCTCCGAGATTGTTGAATTTTAGCAAGACGATGCCGATCTCATCGCATCCCCTCCCTAGGGTGCCGGGGCGGAGGAGCCTATTATATTCGACTCAGAAGCCGCTGGTGGAGAGGTTGTGGTGGCCGTAGGCGAACCTCAGCCTCCACACTCTTCTGCTGGTAAGATAAGCCAAGTATTGACTAGTGAGGGGGCTTATTTGCTCTATCAACATATCCTCCAGGTCAAATCGATTCATGGTTGTCTTGGCCCTACAGGTCCTGACCCTTTACTTCCCACAGCGGATGTTCTTGGGGAAGGTTCGGCCTGCTGCGATCTGGGGGAAAGGAGCATTTTCTCTCCTTTCCCGACTCATGTGGAGGGGCCTCCCGCCAGCTCCGGGCAGACGGGAGTGGAGCTTGTTCCGAGAGTGATGGTCTCCGTCTCATCCTCTGCTGCTCATACGGCTTCCGAGACTAACTTCTCGGCCCTGCCGAGCATTCAAGTTATGCGGGCTGCTGAAGAGGAGTTGGCCGCTGTTCAGGCGTCCTTCCGCACGGAGTTTGTTTCCCTCGTGGCAGGAGCGGCATATTCTGTCGTGTCTTCTTCAGTGTTGCCAGCTACACTCCCGTTGACGCCGGCTTCTTCGGAGGCTCTGGACGAGGTATCGCAGGATGTGGTCGACAACATCTATCGCCATTTAAAGAGGGGCGTAGATGCTGCCGTAGAACGGGGGACCCCTTTTTCTCTGTCCCTGCGGTGCGCTCGGGGTCAGATTGAAACTTTGAAGACTCTTCCTGGCGGGGTGGGGTTGGCTGCGCTCCTGGAGCCCAAGTTGGCAGAGGCTGATCAGCTCGTGACCCAATTGCTGGCGATACGGCAGGCTGGCTTGCCTGCTGCGATCGAACGGGAGCAGGGCCTCCTTATCGCTACTCTGGATAGGATAAAGCTTGCTCGAGATACTGCCGGGCCAGTTGTGAAGGGGGACCTTGACGAGCTTTCTGCTTCGTACGACAGGATGGGTCGTCGAAGTCAAGCTTGTAGGGCTCGGGAAGATTCTGCTTCTCGTGGAATAGCTGACACGAAGGAACGGATTCTCGAACTTCAGAGGGAGTTGGCCTTCTTAGAGTCAGAGCTGGGGCTGCTCGTACGGAACAGGAGTCAATCGTTCGGGAGACCGAGAGGGTTTTTCGATCTTCTATTAACCTGGAGCGGGCCTTCAAGAAATTCGAGGACAACTGGCAAGCTCACGCTCATCTGGAGGACGAGGCGACGCTGACCCAAGAGACGGAGCGTCGAGCTAAACAGAGGTTTAAGCGGTCGGTTTCCTTGCTGACAGACCATCTCACGATGTTATGTGCCCCAGAACAGTGATCGATTTTCTATTTTCTTTTGCTCCCTCACTTTTTTTTTCTTTTTTCGTTTTAATTTTGTAAGGGGTGTGATCCCATATGATGTAGCACTTTGAATTTTGAATAAATAAGCATGTTTCAACTCATCTTCTCTTTCTTGTACTTGTGATGTTTGTAGAATTGGACCCGCTGGGGGATTATTTGTGGACCTGTTATCCTGGGCGAACCTTGGTTTTAGGTACGAGTAACAAGTTTTGGAGAGGAATACCTAGAACAACTTCGCGATAAGACATCTATAGAAGTTTTTGGTATTCGATAGAATGCCAGGGAGCAACTGGGCTCCTAGGCATGGTAGAAAAGGGATGGGCGTCTACTGGAGACCTAGTACAGCATCTGTGGTCAACTGAGGACATTTGTGGTCAACAGAGGACATTTGTAGTCAACAGAGGATATTTGTGGTCAACAGAGGACATTTGTGATCAACAAAGGACATTTATGGACCTATTATCCTTGTCGTACTCCGGTTGTGGGTACAGATAATAGGTTGAAAGGGAACCGACATACATACTCAGAGGTAATGAGGATATGGCAAGTATGAAGGTTTCTTCTACGGAGCCTTCCCGCGCAGAGGTAATGAGGACATGGCAGGAGTGGGCTCAATGAAGAGGGGGTACATAAAACGACTCAGAGGTAATGAGGACATGGAAGCTTTATGTAGGGGTGATTTGTTTTTGGCGGAAGTAAAACGACTCAGAGGTATCATCGACATGGTCGTTTTGGAAATTTGTGGACACGTTACCCTTTTTGTGCACTGGAAGTGCGGGTAGTGGATCATGAAGGAGGATCTCTTATAGGAAGCTCAGAGGTATGATCAAACATGACTTACTATCTGAAAGAGTGACCGGGGTGTGAGTTCAGAGGCACCAGCGGGTACATGACTCAATTTTGTGAAAGTGTGAGTTCAGTGGCACCAGCGGGAACATGACTCGATAATCTGGGATGTTGGTGGATATGAGTTCAGCGGTACGAGAGGGTACATGACTCGGGAATCTGGAGAATGGTGAGTGTGAGTTCAGCGGTACCAGTGGGTACGTGACTCGAAAATCTAGAAAATTGTGAGGGTGAGTTCAGCGGTACCAGCGGGCACATGACTCAGGAATTTAGAGAAGGGTGAGTGTGAGTTCAGCGGTACCAGCGGGCACATGACTCAACGATCTGGAGAATATCGTTCAGACATAATATTTTTTCAGGAACATGTCGTTGACGGGCAACATGAGCAAATCCCTATTCTGTTTTGTGAGGCGGTAGGCGTCGTTGGAGAATACAGCTTCGATGATGAACGGGCCTTCCCATTTTGGTTGGAATTTACCGATGGTTTTATGCGTCATAACCATCGGCCTTCGAACCGCCAGAATGAGATCGCCTACTTGGAATGTTCTGACCTTCGCTGTTGAGCTAACAGGCGTTTCTCGTCTAGGGCCTCCAATTCCTGTAGTCGGCGATGGTGGTTTTCATCTGTCGTTAACTGATGTGTGAGGGCGACGCGGAGTGAGGGGATCTGAGTCTCTAATGGGAGAACTGCCTCGCTCCCGTACACCAGAAAGAATGGTGTATTCCCGGTGGCTGTTCGAACTGTGGTGCGATACGCCCATAAGCATTCGTCGAGCTTCTCGTTCCAATCGTGCTTGTTGGATGACACGAATTTCTTGAGTAGCTTGATTATGGTTTTGTTGAATGCTTCGGCCAACCCATTGGCTGCTGGGTTGTAGGGTATCGAAGCAATATTCTGAATTCGGTGCTTGTCGTAGAACCAATAAAATACGTGGCTTGAGAACTGTGGTCCATTATCGTGAATGATCCTTCGGGGCAGTCCAAAGCGGTAGATGACATAATGCTTAAGGAAGCTGATCACGTTTGGAGTTTTCACCTCGGTCAATGGGATGGCTTCCGCCCATTTGGAGAAGTAATCAGTAATCGCGAGTATGAATCGGTGTCCTCTGGACGAAGGCGGGGTAATTGGGCCGACGATATCCATACCCCATACTTCAAATGGCCAGGAGGCCACAGTCGGATATAGGAATTCAGATGGCTGGTGGATGAAGTCGGCGTAAATTTGGCAGGCTTTGCACTTTCGTGCATAATCTATTGCGTCTGCCACCATCGTGGGCCAGTAATAGCCCATTCGGCGAAGGCGGTCTTGTAGTTTCGGGCCAGGTTGATGGGCTCCGCAGACACCATCATAAGCCTCACGCACAGCTTCCTTGGCTTCTGTATTTGATAGACACCGAAGCAGTAAACCATCATAGGATCGACAATACAGCATTTTCATCTCTGTATCATAGAAAAATCTGAGAGAACGTCTTCTGATAGAAGTAGCTTCCTTCGAATTCTCTGGCAGGATGTCGTATACTACGAAGTCGATGAATGGTTGTCTCCAGTCTGGTGCTTCGTCGACTGAAAGGGCGGAGTAGCTTTCCATGCATCGAATGTTATCCTTAGGACAGACCAGTTCACGGCCTATTATATCGACCTGATGACGAGCGTAATTTGGCACAGCTAGGAAAGCAGCCAAACCAGCTAGTGCATCAGCCTCAATGTTCTGGAGTCTGGGAACATGTTTTATGAAGAATCCTTCCAGAGACGAGATGATGTCGATTGCTATTCGATGATACGGGACCATGTCTTCATGGCGGACCTCATACGATCCCCGAATCTGATTGACGATTAACTGTGAGTCGCCGTATGCTTCAAGATACTCTACCCCCAGCTCCTTTGTGAGCTGGAGGCCAATAACCAAGGTGTTGTACTCGGCCACATTATTTGAACAGGGCTCTGTGAGTGAGTAGGCCCGATTGATCACCAAGCCGGAGGGGGAAATCAGCACTACTCCAACTCCAGCGATGATGTTGCCTTTGGGTCCAGTTCTCGAAGTGTCGTCGAAGAACATTCGCCAGATGACATCATGGGAGACTGCATTTGAACTGGTGACCTCGTCCGGTATCTCTTCATATACCCTAGTCGTCTCCGAGCCTGGATGGACTGCTAAAAAGTCCGTCAGAGCCTGGCCTTTAACATCCTTTTGCGGTATGAAGATCATGTGGTATAGTGATAGTAAAATCGCCCAGGTAGCAAGGCGAGAGCTGAGTGGCCAGGTTTGGTCATGAGGACCCTGAGGGGGTTGATCCGCGATATCACGTGGATGGTTTGTCCCGTGACGTAGTATCGCGTCTTCTGGATGGCGAACACGAAAGCAAGGCATTCCTTCTCGACGACTGTGTACCGATATTCTGGCCCAATCATCTTTCGATTGAGGTAGTATATAGCTTGTTCGTGGCCCGTATCATTATTCTGTGCCAACAGAGCGCCAAAAGAATATTCTATCGCTCGTACATAGAGCAGGAATGGCTTTCCGACAACAGGAGCTACCAGGACAGGGGGTTCGACAAATATTCTTTGATGCTGTCGAAAGCGCGCTGGCATTCCTCATCCCATACGAAAGAGACTCCCTTCGTCATGAGATGGGTGAATGGTTGACATCGTCCGGAGAGATTAGAGATGAATCTCCTGATGTAAGCTAGCCTGTCTTGGAGGCCTCGGAGTTCGCAGAGATTTCTCGGGGGACCCATCTCCATGATTGCCTTTGTTTTTTCGGGGTCGATGTGAATGCCCTGAGAAGTGATGACGAAACCCAGGAATTTCCCTCTAGAGACTCCCAAGAATGATTTCGTAGGGTTCATCTTTAAGTTGTGTGCTCGCATTAGGTCGAACACTGTCCTGAGATCTTGCAGATGATCTCCCTTCGAACGACTTTTGACGGTGATGTCGTCGACGTAGCATTCCACTGTCTTGCACAAGTAATCTCTAAAGATGATGCTCATAGCTCTTTGGTAAGTAGCGCCAGCATTCCTTAAACCGAAAGGCATGACGGTATAGCAATATGTACCAATTGGTGTTCGGAATGATGTGTGCTTCTCGTCGTCAGGGAACATCTTGATCTGGTTGTATCCTGAGAAGCCATCCATGAAAGACATACGTTCGATGCCGCAGGTGTTGTCGATCATAATATATGTGATAGGAAGAGGGAATTCATCTTTAGGGCATGCCTCATTCAGATTCCGGAAGTCAATACATATTCGGATCTTCCCGTTCTTCTTGAGAACTGGTACGATATTGGCTACCCAATCTGTATGCTGCTCTTCGCGAATAAAGCCGCTGGCTATCAGTTTGTTGACCTCGGCTTCGATAGCATTCATGATATTGGGACGAAACCGTCTTTGCTGTTGTTTGACAGGTTTTGCATCCGGACGAATATTGAGTTTGTGGAGCACGATCTCGGGGTCCAATCCTGGCATATCTTCATAGCTCCAGGGGAACACATCGATATACTCTTTGACGAGTTGGAGCAGCGACTCTCGCTCTTCACCTGTCAGATTCTGGCTGATGAAGATTGGTTTCGTGGAGGCTTCATCACCAAGATTAACTTGTATGACCTCATCCTCAGTGGGAGGTTCTCTTTGCTCGAAATGCTTTTTCCATTGTTCATCTAATTGTTGGGCCCACGGCTATAGCTCGAGAATTTTCGAAATGTCTTCATCTTCTTCATAAGCGTCGGCGAATGCTATGTTGACTGACAGGGCTTGTCTGAATACGTCTCCGATGCTGGTATCCGAGTCAGAAGTTGGTGACCCGGTCGAATGTGAATGTCAGTCGCATTCTTTATCTGAACTTTCAGGGGTCGTCGTGGGTGTCATATACCGTAATCCATACCGAGTCTTGCTATAGTAATCCCGTGGTTTACCAGCCGAGACTGGGGGCTTCAAAGGTAATCATCGTCCAGTACCGTAGTTTAAACCCGGTGTCGTTTCCAGATTATACCCCTATTTCTGCATGAGATATTTAGATTGGGGGCTATAAAGATACAGAGGTAGCCTCCCGGCGTCCGATCCAAGGTCGACTTCTTTTATAGTGAAGGGATGCGGGTCGTTCTTCCGGCCGAAGATGATTGGATGGTCCCCTCCCTCGATTATTCGGTAAGCGTCTTCCGCTGGAGTAAACTGGATCGTGGTGTAGACATTTGTCACCTGTGTGTGTAGGTGAGTGCCTATACCGTGTTCCATAGCGTACATTGTACAAAGCTTATTAAGCTCGAGGTAGTTCAAAGATAGCCCTTTATTGATAAAGTAAGGTATCTTTTCTAGGGGGATTACATCATCTGCGGAGGGAACATCAGTGTGGACAGCCACATACTTGGCTAGCTCCAGTTCCTCTTCGGCCACCCCTTGTGTGAATGAAGACTGAGAGGACGACCTGGGGAGCTTGATCGTCAGTGGTTCAGTTGATGGAGTTGAGCGTAGAGTTGTTGGCAGATTAGCAACCCCCAGTTTGGTACTCGATGTGGGGCGAGGAGTGGCTGGTTCACTAGAAGTGTCAGACCTTGCATCGGGGTGACGACCCTTCTTGGAAAGGCGTATCGTCAGTGGTTTGTCGGAGGGATTGAGCTTCTCCATTTGGGGCTGACCGACTCTCGGCAGTCTGATTGTTAGTGGCCCCATTGTGGATCTCGGCACTTGGCCAAACCTTGGCAGGCGGATTATCATCTGCTCTTCTTGTGCCGAGAGGCTGATTGCGTCCTTACGCAGAGTGGCGGTAAGGGGTGCAGACCTGCCTGGTTTGCGAGCTTGGAGGTGGATCATTAGAGGCTCTTCGGATCCAGTGGCTGTCTCGGTACTAGCTTCTCCTTCACCAAGATGCTTCTTCGACTTTTCGTACAGGCAGGAGTCTGAGTAGTAAGATTCGACCCCTTTTGAAGGGATCGATATCAGCAAATTCGGTCCTCACGAAGCCGTATTTGTCGACATATTTGAAGCACTGGTGCAGCGTGGAAGGCACGATCATATAATCGTGTATCCACGGGCGCCCCAAGAGGATGTTGTAAGAAGTGTCTGCATCGATGATGTAGCAGGTGACTTCGAATTGGAGGTCGCCAATTTGATACTTCAGATGAATCTTTCCAATAGGGTAGCTCCTGCCCGAATTGAACCCGCTGATGGCGGTGCTTGTAGGCGTCAGACGATGCGTTGGGATGCGAAGATGATGTGGCAGACCCTTCGGGATAATTCTTATGGAAGAGCCAGGATCAATGTGCATCCGATCCACCTTTACGTCGCCGATGTATCCAGTGTAGTATAATGGAAGATCGTATAGATTAGTTTTGATGAGCATGTCCTGCGGAGTGAAGACAATATTGGGCATTGCTCCCGTACAGGCGCTGTCCTGGAGATCCATAGGTGAGTCCTCCCCGGTGAGGTTGGATTGAGCCAGATAGGCATCGGCATTTTGGAGTGCTTCGCTCAATGCAATACGAACGTCCTTGGAGAGCCTTAGGAGTTCGTATAGTGACAACTTGGCCGGTGTGTTAGCCAATTGCGCTAAGATGTCAAAGTTGTAGGGCCTCTCTAGCCCTTGGGCTGCCTCTTTTCGGAGGGATTTGTCGAAGAGAGTCTCCCTCGGCCTAGGCTTGTCGGTCGTCGAAGGCTGAGCCGGTCCCGGAGCATCAGTTGTGGTGGGTTGATAATTTTCAGCTGGATTGTCAACCACAGGTTGGGATTGCGCTCCAGACCGCGTGATGACAGCTGTAGCTTCCTCGATGTCTGCCGAGATTGTGTGGCAGGTCCTAATTTTCTACTTTTCTTCTTGTAGGTGGAAGATGCTGTGGGCCGAGTCACTTCTGATACTAAGTCTAGATGGATCCACATGACCTCCCCTCGTAATGTGGTGAGGGGTATTAGACCAGCAGCCTGATCCCGGGAAGGTGGAAGATTGGTAATCTCCATTGTCGCCAGAGGGACTGGAACCACCCCGTCCTGAGTTTTCGTCGGAGGGAAGCCGCCGAATTGTACGTACACCATATTGGATGCCACGGTTACCTCTTCGAAATCGATAGCCAGAGCGTTCGAATCGATGAGGTTTTGGATGTACCGTTTCAGCTGGTAGCAGTCGTGTGTAGCATGATGGACGTAGCGATAATAATGGCAGTACTTTGGGTTCTCCATCTCTACCGGCCGCGATTCCCGTCTTGGTGGAGGAAGCTGAATTCTGTCCCCTTGTATGAGCATGTCCAAGATGGGCTTGACGTGACCGTCTTCGAAGGAGTAAGTGATTTACGACCATTGTTTGTCTGCTGGCTTTGGCTCATATTTTTGTGCTGTATCGGCCACCATAGCCTGCTTTTCCTTGCTGTCCCGATTGTTGGAGGGGCTACCCCCATTGTCATTATTGGGATGCTTGCCCTTGTTCTCTCCATCCGAGATGTGCAACCCCAGCTGGCGAGCCTTCTTCAATCGTTCTTCAGCGCTTGTGGCGCTGATGATGAACGTCTTTCAGTCCTTGAATTGACTTTTGCCCATCCAGAGACTGATGGTTGGGAGGAGTCTCTTTTGGCAAATTTCAATCAAGGAGGGATCTGGATTTCCAGAAGACAGCTTCACGGCGGTTTGGCAGAACCGTTCGATGTAGTTCCTTGTGAGTTCTTTCTCCCCTTGGACGACGTCCATGAGGGTGGACATGGTGATGTCCTGTCCTACTTCGTAGAATCTCTCCAAGAACATGCGCTTGAAGCCGGCGAAGGAATGGATGCAGTTGTCCGGCAGGTTGCGATACCAGTCGAAGGCGACTCCTTCCAATGCCCCGATGAATAATCGTGTGAGAATGGCATCGTCATGGGGCAGATGGTCGGTGGTGACCTCGAAGTAAGTGATATATCGACTTGCCGAGGTCTTGCCATCATAAGGATTGATATTGAACGGCTTATATCTTGGTGGGAATGGAACATCCCTCCATTCAGGAGGGTATGGTTGCCGTATTCTGAGGTCTTAAGAGTTTTCTCGAGCGTGGAACATGGCTCGGAGCTCCTGGACCTCTCTTCTTGCTTCACGTGCTTCATCCATGGCGGTAGGGGCCATTGTTTCCGGGGGATTATTGCCCGGGTTTGGTGCCGCTGAATTCGGGTCTGCATTGACTGTGGGACCCATGCTTGTTTGGCCAGGCGTCCCTCCTTGCAGAGTTGGAAGGGCCGCTTTAATCTCGTCTACAGACTTGACCAAAGCAAGTAATATGGCTTCGAGACTGTCGATGCGCTGGCGATCACTGGAACCACCTTGGTTGATGTCTGTCATGAATACCGTCTTCTCATGAGGAGAGATAGACGGAGCGGTGGAGGAAGGGCCCTCTGAATCATACCCCTGTAGTGGGAAGTCATCGGGGTATGTGGGTATGTTCCCTTCTGATTCAGACTCGGAAGGAACAGTGCCTCCAGCCTCCGAATTCGCCTCGTCTTCGGAGTTGTGGATGTCGTCGAGGACGTAGAGGTTTGCTATATCCGATGGAAGAGTTGTCTCTCCTGGCTCGACTTCTTGGAACATCGAATTGCTGTGGAGGTTCGGAGGGGTGCTACCCCCAGCCCCAGCAACCCCCTGCGTTATGGACGAGGAGTATCCCACTGTAGCAGATTTCGTCTTAGAGCGGATACCTTGGAAAAATCCGGTGGCGGGCACCCGCTTAGACGACAGTCTTTTAGTTGCAGTGGTTGAGATCTTCGGGCTGGGAACATTCGTCTTCTTCACCCTTCCATCAGCAGGGACTTTCCGAGCAGAGTTGCAGGAGACGACGGGTAGTGCCTCGTCTTCTGAAGATGGTTGTTGCAGTCTTTGAAAGACAGACTGCCAGTCTTTTTGCATCGTCGTGCTATTGCAGCAGCAGTTGACGATGACTTGGGTACCGTGACGTCCGTGGGAGGACTCTTTGTACCCTGATGCATCTTCTCTTTCCTTGCGTTTGTGGAGGATGGTCTCACGCAAGTCACTTGCTTTGCTGGCTCGGGAATTTCGAGTACGCGAGTTTGTAGGCCCCCTGTCTGCTCCCTGATTTGGAGGTATCTCGCATACTTGCCTTCGCTCGTTATTAGGAGATGCTTGATGACTATCCCGCCCATTGGCCGCAGGGGGCATGGTACGAGTAGCCTTATACAACTTTCCATTAGAGGCCCGCGTGACAATCAGCGGGACGCTCTGATAGTCAAAGGTAGGGGCAGCTGACTGGGCTTGGCGAGCCCGCGCTGTCCTAGAATTATTTTTTTTAGCACTCATGGGTGTGTAATAGGAAGAGTCCAAGTTGGATACCACATAGTCTGGCTTATCATCCAGAGAACCATCAGGGTCAGGACCGCATGAGAGAAGGTCGAAGACTAATTAAGAGAAGCGTGGAACAGACGCTATACGGCTAAGATTGGGAACCGTGCAGGCTGTCTGCATGCGGCTGTCTTTAGCTGTCGGATGGGTTGTCCTAGGAGTCACGACCGTGCAGGCTGGTCGCATGCGGTTGGCAATTGTGGCCGCATGAGTTCTCTGCAAGCGATTGACTTCATTAGCCGCATAAGCTTCGTCCATGCAGTTGGCAACTGTAGCCGCATAAGCTATGCGGCTGACAGATGTGGCCGCGTGAGTTTTCTTCCTGCGGCTGACGGGTGTAACCGCATAGGCTTTTTCTATGCGGCTAGAACCTTTATGCGGCTCGAATCGCATAGAGTTCCTCTTTGCCCTTGCAAGTCCAGCATCATAATGTTTTCTTCTGTCGGACTTGGGAACAACAGAGTTGTCTACGGTCTGAAGTGGGACCGCAGGAGAGTCTTTTCCGCCGTTTTGAGCGACAGAGGGTATCTCTGCAAGAGCTTCAGTAGAACGAAGGATCGGGGTCTCCACTCCTTGCAGGCCTTCTTTGTGCGGGCTCGCTTCTGGACCGGGCCAGTGCTCTTGTCGGAGAGCATTTCTTCGAACGCCTGTTGGTCGAACCGGGCGACCATCTTCTGTTGCGTGGAGCCAAGCTTGGCTGTATCCGATTGCGTCACCAACTCCTCAGTCGTGGAGAAGTTTGTCTCCAGCAGAGTCGTCATCGTGTTTGCCATAAAATATAAAAGAGCAGAACAGTTTTATGGGAGGACTGGACTTTTACTTTACGTTACAAACTCGCTTGTACAAAGAAAGCCTAGGGACGAAAACCTAGGTATAGCAATCTAAGTATAATTGTTTATTTTTGATTCTGGGGGGTGACGATAGAGGCTCGGGAAAGCGACGGCAGCTCTGCCTTACTCCTTGGACGATCGGACGTAGCCTTGGCTCCTGTGACGAGATGGTTGGCGTTGATGAAGAAATGCTCTTCTTGCTCTCCTCGTATTGCTCTTCTAGCTTCTCTCTCTCTCTCTGGATTGATCTCTATAGATTTTTCTCTCTGATTATTGGGGGAGTGTCTCTCTGTATATATGCGTATCTCTCTCCTCTTGTATATTTTGTAAGGGAATGGCACCCTGCTATTTATAATAGTGGGGAGCATCATTAGGGTTTGTAATGATTGCCCATTCTCAAAGTGGCGGCGGCCTGATAAATGATCAATCTGGGCCATTAATCTTGAGCGCGAAGGATCTGGGCCATTAATGAGGATTATGCCAAATCATGTCAGTCATTAATGTTGATTGCAATAAATCCCCATCATGATGATTTGCTGATATCCACAAATCTGAATGAATCAATTTAATTCATTCCCTTGCCACGTGTCCCAAATCATTGGGATCTGACCCAAACTTTGACTACCTTTAGGACACGTGTTCTGTCATCATCGTTGAGCCGCATGAGGAGCGTTCATATTTGGGCCGCATGAAGGTCGTCATGACTGAGCCGCATGAAAGGTTTCATGACCGAGCCGCATGAATAGTCTCTATACTCGAACCGCATGAAGATTATCATGACCGAGCCGCATGGATATATTCATGACCGAGCCTTATGGGGGTCTTCATGGCCGAGCTGTATGAGAGTCTTCATGGCCGAGCCGCATGGGTTTCTTTCACGACCGAGCCGCACGGGAGACCTTCATGATCGAACCGCATAGGTTTTTCTGCACAGGCCGCATGAACTCGTCTAGACTGGCCGCATAAACTAGCTTCGAAGTTGTGAAGATTTTCTTCAGTTTCCTAGGAAGATGTTGCTCTTGTGTCAGTCATTATGACTACTTCTCGTCAGGGCTGTCAGCTGTCAGCTGTCAGCCGTCAGAGCATTAATTGTTAGCCGTCAGGACATTAATTGTGTTTGAATGACGCTGGGTACGGCCGTTTAAAAAGGCACGTGGCTTTCCTCTGCTGGCCGCAAGGAGTCCACTCTGTGATTGAGCCGCATGGGACTCTTGAGCCGCATGTGGCTCCTCGGCCGCATGGATTATTTTTCTTCTCTTTTTTATGCTTCTACAGGTGATCGAACAATTACCGACAGGGATCGGTGATCGAACTAATCGCCGGCTACTCTGGAAGAAGACGGAGTCGATCTTGCTCGATCTAAAATTTCAGATCGAGAATGAACAATGTGCATCAAAATCAAGAAAATGGAAGAACAAAGAAAATCAAAGAACTCACCGAGAATTGGCTCCTTAAGAGGAGAGGACACGGACACGCGACAATGTTGAGCGATCGCCGAAGAAGAAACTCGTGAAGGAGATGGAGAGTCCTAGCCATCGTAGGGGTGAAATCGTCTCGCCATTGTCGCGGTTGTCGCCGTCGGGGAAGATGCTCATTGGAGAAGACGAACCTTTGCCATGAGGTTGTTGCCGGAGTGGTAGCTCTACTGTGGTGGCTCAGACGTCGGAAGTGAGAACCATCTTCGTCGCCATCGCCATCCCGAAGAGCTAGGGTTAGGTTACAGAATAATTTGGGGAAGAAAAGGTTGGAGAAGAGCTCAGTTGGAGAAATGAGTTTCTCTCTCTTCCACATAGATTTATAGGAATGGAAGAGTAAATGGGTTATGTACAATTAACCCCTGTGTCCAATGGTAAATTAATTTGTCCCCAAATTTCTTAGAAGAAGTTATAATTGTTAGAAAAGTAGTTAGAATCTTGAGAACCACCCCTAAGTTGGTTACTAGTCCAACTAATTAGTTTGCCATTCATTAAAATACAATTCAAATTTTTCTCCAATACAAAATGCTATGAAAATAATTAAATGATCACAAAATATTTTTTAGAAAAAATAAGAATTTGAAAAGAAAAAAAATTGGGGAAAGTGGGGTTACAAATATCCCCCTTAGAAAATTTCGTCCTTGAAATTCAAAGGGTACAACAGACATGATTAGAAAAATAATTTCAAATAGGACAAAAATTTGAAAATGAACAACTAATAAAGCCAAATCTAGTTTTGACCAGAAGAGTAATTTATTTGGCTATGATCATTAAGCATGATCCCAAACCAAAGTTGAGGCACGATAGGAATAGAAAAATGGTTTCTAGCAGAACTACTTTAGCCATGATTAAAATAGAATTTCAATCATCAGGTATGATCAAAATTTAGATAAAACACGATCAAGATTTAAGTACGATTAGTAGAAAAAATTGTGGAACGGAATCAAAATATAGCAATCGATACTTATTGAGAAAGTCAAAGGATACATCAATAAAATGCAAGAAGGAGAAACTGTAAAGATTGATTGAGAAAGCGTACTGAATCCACTGAGGAGGTATTAGTATAAAATCAAGATGTAACTGTAAGGATTTGTGTTCCGTGAAAAGTCGATAACCATATGAAAAAGGAAAATAGTCTCCATGGTATCCGAAAACATGTATATATCTGAAGTCACTTCACCTAGAATCCATGCCCCGCTAGTGTATCCTGGCTGCAGTTAACTTTTTGGCTTCGTGACTCAAATAATGATATGTCACCGAATATTTTATCAACTTACCAAATTTCAACAAATATTAACAAAGAAACTCAAGAGGTCAAAAATACGACAAATTTAGGATGAAGTCTCAGCAATACCCAAAAACTGACGAATACCTAAAATTATTTCAACTTAAAGTCCCTGCCTCGCCAGTGCGCAGCTGGCTGCAGTGAACCCTCAGTCTCCATAACACAGATAATGGCTAAACCGCGCAACTGCCACGCCCTAGCAGGTCATCAAATAGTACCTTATCCATATAAAATTAAAAGAGTTTTAAGGAATTCAAAATAAGTTCTCATAGTCCAAGTCACAAGAAAGGTGATGTTATCCGTCCTTTAGAAAATAAGGAGTTTTAATAGGTACCATGAAGTAACAAAGGTTCCAATCAAGGAGTAGTGGGTACTAAAAAGGAACAATCAAAAAGATTTTAAATCTTGAACAAGGAATAGTAACCAAAATTTCAAATGAAATCTGGAATGGTAATGAGATTCCGTATATGGAACATTATCCCGAAGGGATAATAGAATCTCGAAGGGTGAATAGAAGCAAAGTGTCAAATAGAAAACAAGGTCTCGAAATAGGAATAAAATCTTAAATATGAAACAAAGTCTAACGAAAACTCGAATATGAACGATGTCTCGACCAAAATTTCAAAGGGAAACGAAATTTCAAATAGGATACAGCCTCAAATAGAAAGTCAAATATCGACAAAGTCATGAATAAGAAACAAATCCCGAATAAAAATCTCGACGAGGAAGCAAGGTCTCGAAAAGTGAATAGAAAATAGGTATCAATTAGGAAACAAAATATGGGATTGTAAATACGCAACAAACGAATCTCAATAGTAGACAAGGTTGGAACAAAGTCGTGAGTCTCGAAATAGAAATTCAAAGTCATGAATGGAAAACAAATCTCATATAAAGAATGAGTCACAATCTCAAATAGAAAACAAAATCTTCAAAACCCTCGAAGAAATCCCCAACAAGGTCTTGAATAAAAACGGAGCTCAAACAAGGTTTCGAATGAGAAACAAGGTTTCAAAATGAACTCGGAAATAAATCTCAAATAGCACAAAGTTTGATGAGGGAACAAAATTTCAAATAGAAGCCAAAATAGGAGGCAAAGTCATGCATAGTGAATATAAAACAGGGTATCTAATAGTGAACATGGAACAAGTCTTGGATCGAATAACCAAAACCTTGAATAGAAACCAAAGGTTCAAATAGGAACAAGATCTCATAGGGAACGAATCAAAATCTCAAAACAGAAGATGAAGTTTTCAAACGAAGTCTCTAATAGAAGCAAGATTCAAACAAGATTTTAAATGGGAAGAAGTTTGAGTAGGAATGACATCCCAAAGTAAAATATCGAGTAGCAACAAGGTCTGAATAGGGAATAAGATTTCGAATATGACAGAATCTTGAATTAGGAAACAATAACAGGAATAATGAAAATATGAAACAAGTTATCGAACAAAAAATCTCGAATAAGAGCAAAGTTACGAACAAGATTCTAAAACAGGAAACAATCTCTCGTAATACATCTCAAATAGTAATCAAGGTTTCAGAATAGAAAACAAAGTCTAACGATCCTTGAATAGGAAACAAGGTGTTTCTAAGAAACGATCTAGGTGCAAGAGGAATCTAAGGGAAGACTGGATGGCGAATCACGATCCATGATTTTCTCCAACCATGCAAGAGAAGCCTTCTATCTTTAATCTGTCTTCAGTACTCCTCTGGGACTGGAATTACTTCAACTTCTTCGGCTGTCCTGACGTAGGCTGGTCCTTGCGGCAGTACTCCATGCAGTTTCTGAATCTGGAGAGGCGGGTCCCCTTGCTGAAGTTTTTGTGCTCTCCGTGCTCATCCTTGGGCAGTGCGATCAGCGACCTCCAGCAATCTTTGACTTGATAGGCAGGCAATCCGCAGAACAAGTATAGCTTCAGTCTCTTGCTGTACTCGTCGTCGTGGTGTCCCGGGCGGCGGTAGAAATTACAGGTGATCGTCGTCCGAATATGAGTCTGGATCTCTTGCTGGGGCTGAAGTGCAGGGACTTCGACAAGAGTATACGGCTGCTAGCGTGCTGGCTGCTGGGGTCTTGATGCTCCTTGGCTATTATGATCGGCGACCTGCTAGCAATCCTTCATTCGGTGGGTAGAAGATCCGCAGAGTCCGAGCTTCTTGTGGCACTTGTCAACATGATATCACATCCTCTTGTAGAACACACAATGAAGGTAGGCCTGAATCTACTTTTGATGATGCGGCTAATGATGTGACTGAAGAAGCATCGTCTAACTGCTGCGACACCCTACGGGTCTAGAGGGGTTGCTTTCTCCGTCATAAGTCTTCATGTCTCCATTGGCCTTCAAATTCCTATCTTGTTGTTCGTGCTACGTGCTGGATCTCCTGGTTGGTGACTTCAATCAGAGGAGTCGGATCCTCGATAACTGGGATAATTTTCAGAAGTGGTGGCTCCATGTTCTTGGTATGCTCATCGGTAAAAGAAATGTGCTCGATGTTGGGAAAATCCAATTGTCCAAGAGTCTGAAAATCAGAAGTCCTTCTTGGCTTGGAAAGCGCATCTACAAGTCTGGATTGAAAAATGGCTTGCTCCCTCTGCGCGTCAAGGAACTCATGAAATATCTCCATCAATTGCGTACTACCAATGGTGATAGTAGAGGCGATAGGGGGTGGCAGAAGCTCGGAAGCGTCAATTGCAGATGAATTGATAGTTCCTATATTGCATGTCTGAACCATCTAAAAAACAGAAAACTTTTAAAATGACCTAACTATAGATAATAAATAACCTAGTAAATAATATGTATAATCAGACTTAGTGATATCCATAATCATTTTCCCGTAATCCTATGTTGTGATGAGTTTTCCTTAGTCTAACAGGTTCCCCTATAGCGCTCTATAGCCTAAGTGCCATTAGGATGGACATGTATGTGCCACCACTAAAAACATGTCACGACCCGCTCCCGAATATTCGGATACGAGTCGGACACGTCCAGCCTACGTTGGAAGACTCGACGTAGTAAGCTGTAAGCATCTAAGAAAAAACTCCAAGAATAACATGAAAGTAAACATCACATCATATAACCGTCCCAGAATGATCACCATAATCCACAAGTCATAATACAATTTATACATAAAAGTAACAAAGACAAATCCGATAACAAGAATGACATATAACTATGACTCTCAATATACACCATATAGAAGTAAAGCTAAACCAGTCTAAACCTATAACCTCTACTAAGTCATGGCTCCATCCTGCTTAGCTAAGATCCTGGGCTCTAGCCCTTAAAGGTGGAACGATATCCTCAAGTACACCTGTAACATATCCAGTCAGGAGCGGAGCAAAGTACAATTCTAGGTAATGAACAAGAACATCATGATATAAAAAATAGTACAGGAGAACATGAAATATAAAGTACAGAAAAAAAACATAAAAGTACAGGAATATAAAGTACAAAAAGTACAGGAAATAAAGTATAAGAAGTAAATCCTAAACCTGAAGTACAAGACATGACATGTGCACAATATTTGAAATACAGCTAGTATATGTGACCGACTGGGGTAAGTACAAGAATAAGCACATGAAATGGGTACGACTTAGGGCCCGCATGCACGGTGTGAGGCCTAAGCTATCAACATAAATTTTTGATTTTTGGGTTTGGTCACATAACTATTGTATTTTCCCTCCCCGACTACAAGTAGGTACAAGAACATGAAAGTACAAGAGTACATGATATCGTGTCATGACGTGTCACAAGAAAAGCACAGGATAGGAATGTAAATGAACATAAATCATAGAATGTACTTGACTTGCTCAGGGTGATCGAGGATAGGAACTAAATATGTAATTCCTCCTGCTAGTAAGTATAAGTTGGTTAGGCTCTAATTAATACCTTAGCTAAACTATTACTAGCCAATAGTTCTTTATCAATCAATTAATCGTAAATAAACTAGTTTAATGTTAACTATGAGTTTAGCAAACTTTGGTAGAGATCCTAGGATAGTAATATTTAATTTAGACATTATCCCTATCTTAAAATAAGGTTTTTAAGATACTTATTAGTAATAATATATCATGGATGTTAGCTAAAGATAAATTTAAAAAAAAAACTTTTTTTACAGGACAAATGAAATATTTAGCTAGTCCATAATAACCAACAACACATATAGTTTAGTTAATACTCTATAAGCCCAATTCCACTTGGGAGTGGATTCATGCAATCCCTTTCTCACATGGTCAGGAAAATAGAATTGATAAGGCAAGAGAGCTCAAATGCTAACATTTATTAAGAATGCAACATATTAAGTTAGTCCACTTCTGGCAACTAGCAGTCCTCCCACTAGGGTTAACATAGTTCCAAACTTACTACTGTATAAGTCCAAGAGAACAACAACCCACATATCCACCCCCTTAAGCCCAAACCTGACTTGACTTGCTCGGCTTGTGCTCAATGTTCCCATATTTAGTTTCTCAGTAGCAAGCAGCAAAACCAGTAAGCATAACTGAGCCTACAACCCAACATTTGAAGGAACCAACACATACAAGCTAACATGAACCCACAGCTTGAAAGTTCATATAAACCCATAGTTTGAAAGTAACGACTACTTGCAACTCAGAAAGAGAGCTCATTCGACCAGAACACCAAAGTTCATCCTAGCCATTCAACCTCAGAACGATAGAATATCTAGGCTATAAATTATTACAAATTAGTTAATAGAAGTATACAATCTGAAATCAAAAATCTAAATCCAAACCATTTGTAAAACCAAATCAAACAAGGAAAATACACAAATCAATTATATACTGAACTTTAAACCAAACCAAACTATTAAAGTTATTACAATTTAAACTCCCAATCAAGCATGCCTGCTTTTAATTCCAACTGCAGTCCTTCGTACTAACATTATCCAGAACTGAACACGACTACAGTCAGGCACACGCGGACACGATACGACATGGACAGAGTCTCGAACACGCACATTGGTCTGTACATCAAGCCGACAACGCACACACGAACACCACACTATCCCAGACCTGATCCTGGCCATACACGCTTATTCAAAACCTGAAGCAAAACTCTTAACAACATCAACGGAGAGAAAGTTACATGAAGAGAGGAATCCAACAAAAATGAGAACACAAGCTCAGACACAACTCCTCGTGTCCAAAGGAAGCAAGATCCCACTGCAGCATTCCCATGAGCAGGCACCGTGCAAACAGAAAAGAGAGTTCTTTTAGAAGAACTGCCATCGAGCTTCAAAATTAAAGGAATGAAAGACTTCGAATCACAATACTCACCGTTCTTCCTACTGCCAAGTCGATCTTGAGTCTTAACCCACTCGATTAGCCGTTCTTCAATCTGTTTGATCATTCGAAACCAGAACAACCCTAAGAATTTCACTAATCGAATTTCCAGAGTGCATGAATAAAATTCCAGATCTGATATATGGAGATCGAATAATTACCGACAGGGATCGATGATCGAACTGATCGTCGGCTACTCTGGAAGAAGACGGAGTCAATCTTGCTCGATTTAGAATTTTAGATCGAGAATGAACAATTTGCATCAAAATCAAGAAAATGAAAGAACAAAGAAAATTAAAGAACTCACCGAGAATTGGCTCCTTGAGCGGAGAGGACACGGACACGCGGCAATGTTGAGCGATCACTAGAGAAGAAACTCGTGAAGGAGATGGCGAGTCCTAGCCATCGCAGGGGTAAAATCGTCTTGCCATCGCCGCGGTTGTCGCCGTCAAGGAAGATTCTCACTGGAGAAGACGAACCTTTGCCATGAGGTCTCACTGGAGAAGACGAACCTTTGCCATGAGGTTGTTGTCGAAGTGGTGGCTCTGCTGTGGTGGCTCAGATGTCGGAAGAAAGAACCATCTTCGTCGCCATCGCCATCCCGAAGAGCTAGGGTTAGGTTACAGAATAATTTAGAGAAGAAAAGGTTGGGGAAGAGCTCGGTTGGAGAAATGAGTTGCGCTCTCTTCCACAGAGATTTAGGTAACTTATAAAGGCACTTCACTTTTTGATCAGGGCTAGCCCATTTTAACTTTGTATTATTTACAAGTTTGTCATTGAAGAAATTGATCAGGGCTATTCCACTCTTTGGTATAAGTCACTAGTGCAAATAAGGACTGCCCAATTTTCTGGCCGTCTTACATACAGTAAGGACAGTCAGAAAAATGGGCAGTCTTTTGTTTCACATGCTGTGACTTAGGACTGCCCAATTTTTTGGCAGTCTATTCTGTTTGTAGGACTGCCAGAAAATTGGACAGTCCTTGTTTGCACTAGTGACTTATACCAAAGAGTAGGATAGCCCTGATCAATTTCTTCAATGACAAACTTGTAAATAATACAAAGTTTAAAATGGGCTAGCCCTGATCAAAAAGTGAAGTGCCTTTATAAGGAACCGAGATTTATAGGAATGGAAAAGTAAATGGGTTATTTACAATTAACCCCTGTGACCAATGCTAAATTGTATTTGTCCCCAAAATTTGTTGGAAAAAGTTATAATTGTTAAAAAAGTAGTTAGAATCTTGAGAACCACCCCTAAGTTGGTTACTAGTCCAACTAATTAGTTAGCCATTCATTAAAATACAATTCAAATTTTTCTCCAATACAAAATTCTATGAAAATAATTAAATGATCACTAAATATTTTTTAGAAAAAACAAGAATTTGAAAGAAAAAAAATTAGGAAAAGTGGGGTTACACTAACTCATGCAACCAAACATAGTCTTGAGTCCGAAACTCAGACTTCACATCATCTTGAATTTCTCATATTCTTTCGTTCTTTCTTTCAATGTTCTTACTCTTTCTTCCAATGTTCTCACCCTATCTTTCAATATCGTGCCAGGTAATAGTCTGCAGCCCTCCCCTCCAGAAAAATTAGCGCAGATCTTCTCGATTTTTGAATAGTCTTCTTAAGGAGAGGAATTCCTTAAAGCCAAAAGAAAACCACAACATTTATGAGAACAAGCCCAATCGGCCACCAAATGACAGTAGATTCGCTTGCCATCCTTCCAATCTAGATTGGATATTCATGATTATGTTGGAACAATCCGAGAATCTGGCATAGGTTGTAGCAAGAGGGAGTCCCGAGTAACGGACCGGTATCTGGCCTTCTTGAACATTAAGAGTTTGTTGCCATTTGATCTTGGAGGTATACGTTCTATTGAAGAAATTTTGTCTTTTTTCTTTGTTTTCTTGTAAACCTCATTCTTCCCAAAATCTTATAAGATCTTCAGCGAGCTAGAGAAGCCTTGATCCGATGGCTTGACAAATACGAGAATGTCGTCACATATATAAGATGTGATAAGGGGAAGAAGGACCTGAATAAAGGAATGATCCTCCGAAAAATGCACGATAATATCCATGAGGCACGTAAAGTGCTCCATGACAATGGTAATAAATAGATACGGTGATAAGGAGTCTCATTGGCGAAGACCTATGTTGCTATGTACAAACCCGTCAGGTTACCCCGAGACCATGATAGAGAATATCAGGGTGGAGATGCAAATGTAGACCCTGCTGATACACCACTCGGAGAATCCCATGGTTCCCATCTGGTGACAGACGAATCCTCTATTGATTGTGCCATAAGCTTTCTTAAGATTCAGTTTGATGCACAATTTGTTATTTATATATATATATATATATATATATATATATATGTATATGGTTCTCATCTGGTGACAGACGAATCCTCTATTGATTGTGCCATAAGCTTTCTTAAGATTCAGTTTGATGCACAATTTGTTATTTATATATATATATATATATATATATATATATATATATATATATATATATATATACATATATATATGGTTCTCATCTGGTGACAGACGAATCCTCTATTGATTGTGCCATAAGCTTTCTTAAGATTCAGTTTGATGCACGATTTTTTATATATTTATTTATTTATTTATTTATTTGGAACCAGGTAAATATATTGATGCAAAAAAGTTGCTAATATACAATCATTTGTCAGGTAGCCCCTCTCATTCCCATGCCCTCTATATCATAATCCGTCATGACCCGCACCCTGATTAGGGGCACGAGGACGTGGGTATGTCCAGCCTACGCTACAGTGTCGGCAGTAAAATGATGTATTCATCTATACCATCTAACATATAACAGTAATGAATATAAACCTGTCATCTCTGCACGGAGGAATAATATGACATACCAACTATATAACCTCAATCACAAATCTAAAGGAAGATAGAGCACGATATTTGAAAAGAAGATAAAAGAGAATAACTGAATAAATAATAAAGTCGTTAACACATGAGTCTATAATTCTAAGCCAAATAAGTACACGTCATAAATATAACAATAAGTCTAAAATCCCATAATCGGAACAATATTATACAATATGAATAGTAAAAACTATAAACTATATCTAGGGCACTCTCTACTGAGCAGAATCCTCCTCGGACACCTGTATGCATCCCTCGTATGTTCTCCCTGCTCAATAGTAGGTAGGACAGTCATCCAAACTATCTGAAAAATGTTGGTTATTCCGTCAGGATTGGAGCGAAGTACATAAACAAACAGCAATTCCATTTAAATTGACAAAAACATAAAGTAGTGACAAAGAGAATGCTATATATGATAAAGAAAATATGTCCGAGACTATTGTATAATGGATGAAACAGGCAATATAAACTGAAGAGTAATCTGTGAGAGCATGTAATGGAAGAGAAACTACCATATCATGATAGAATGGTGGACTGAGTATGAAACTGTAATAAATAATGTGTTTTGGAATATCAATTAGATATGTGATCGACTTGGGAGATTCAATAATTTACACTAAGGGAAGCTAGCTTAACCATATGTGAAGTATATGATAGCTAGCAGCCAATAATATACACTACTTGCCGATAGTTCTTGATCACATATCTAATTAGTATTTTTTCCTACCCCGACTGATACGATGGATCCAACCATAACACGTTACTAGATAATGTATTCCAATGTTATCCAATATTCCAACATTATCCACTATTATCCAATGTTATCCAATACCAACGAAGACAGTATCTGATATCATTGTGATGAGTTAAGGTAACATCCCATGACTGAAGATCCAATGACAATATCAATCTATGTACCATCATGTCAAGAATCATAAGTAACATTTCTAAATACTTAAATTATAGTAGTAATCAAATAATGAAAACTATCAGAGAATGTACTCGCCTGCGGTCCAGAGCAATGAATGTAAAGCGAGCCTCAAAGTGGAGTCATAAGGCATATAGATGAGATACATGTGTTAAATGGGTGTTAAATAGTATTAAACATAGTTTTCTAGTGTGTGATATGCAATCTAGGTCAAATCTAGGCCAAATGTTGACTCACAGTTGACTTTTGGTCGACTTGTCAACCCTGGTCAAATCTAGGTCAAATTAACCCATATCAAACCATTACCTACTTATACTCTCTATAGTCTATTTATATTACCCTAGATAGGCTTAACATTACCCTAGACTAATAGGGTAGGTAATACCCAAAAAAACTTAGATTTACTCTATACATATATGTATATATATCTCTAGGCATACCCTCTAGCTAACTTAGGAAACCCTTATTTATACATAGATATCATATCATATTGCCTATTTCTTAGCTAATAGGTAAATCCTCAAACCTTAGCCAATAGGTAATCAATACTCTTTACAAAATAGATAATATCCTATACAAAACCTATAGATAACTCTCTACTTATACTCATACCAAGGGCCATATGGCCCTTCCAACTGACCCAGGGAATCCCCTGCTCCTAAAGCTAATGCAGCTGCTACTGCAAGTGCCCTACATTGCTGCCCTTGCAAGTGCTTGCTGCTGATGTTGCCAAAGCTTGCTGCTGCTGCAAGCAATACAGACTAAAGCAACCAAGCAAGGCCCAACAAGTGCCTTTAGGGAGACCCCTTGCTTCTACTGTTGCTACCAGCAAAACAGCAAGCAAGGCTTCTATGCATTGCATATGGCCAAATTGTCAACCCCTTAACCAATTTTTCCTCCTAATTTTTTTTAAAAAAATTTCTTTTATTGTCCAATATATATTTGTTATGTTATATATAGTGTTTTACCTAAAATACCTATGGAGGATCAAATGGGTAATAAAAGGTATTTCAGGGACCTAGTTGCAAATTGGCACTAATTCAAATTTCCTTCCTGGAGTTGAACTCAGGATAACCCTCACAATTTCTTCTGTTAAAATCGAACTCTCAACCAACCTATTTGAATTTAATTTGAATTCGAATAAACCTCAAATAGGATCAAATCAAAACTCCTCTTTATCTCCTCTAAATTTTGAATCGACCATTAGTGCATATATATGAGAGGATGGTGGCCGACCCTCTGCAAAACCCTAAAAACCAATCCCCCTGTTGCAAAAATAGCTGAGGAGGAGAAGGAGCAGTCCAACCTCGAAATCGACAGGTAAACCTTCAAACCTTCGAATTCCAGTTATTGACAAGCATAGGATGGGGATGGGTAAGTGTTTGATTAAATGCCATGTCCACAGTTTGGGATGTCTGTGCTTCTCTAGCCTATGGTTTGGTCAGCCATGAATCCGGCACTGGCATCGTATTCGACCCTAGGGTCCGGGTCCATAGTGGATATCTGGTTTAATATCAATTACAAGACTCGGATTTGAATATCCTTCGATTTGTTGGTAACTCATTCATTACGAGAACAGGAGTTGGTACCTGGTTTACCCTTTCGAATACCATATATCAACTTCCCAGTTGGTATCTGATTTTGATACCTGACAGAAGAGTGCTTGTAGGTATCCATATGGGTGTGCACATGGGAGTAACTGTACTCATCTAGGCATCTAAAAGAAACACACATGTAGCAGTTAAATAACAGTAGTGCTATGTACTGTAGTTGTGTGCAAATTTTTGCAGCAACGAGTAGGTACATTGGTATTAGGCAAACAGGCCTTGTTTACCCTGTATACAATAGAGCATACGGGAGTTCTTTTGCAGGTTGTAAGAATAACCTACAGATTAGATATATAGTACTAGGAGTACGAGACTATAGGAGGGAAGAACAAACCTAAATCCCTGTCTGTACCAGGTTGTGTACAGGAGCAAACCAACAAGCCCTGTATGGTCTTTAGATGCCTCCCATGTCTTCTCATATGTTCGTGTGTACCAGCAGGATAATAGGTTCAATAGATCATGGGTGGTGTCCTATTGTCCAATGGGAGATTCAGTCCAGTAGGGAAGAGGTTTTCTGTTCAGTCTTTGTGTTAGGTTCAGTTTTTCATTCACATGGTGTACAATATATATATATATATATATATATATATATATATATATATATATATATATATATATATATGTATAGTTCACCTTGAAGGCATGATCAGTCTATATATTTTCATTCGAGCCCCTTATCCTGTCATGTTCTTATTTCCTTGTGCTTAAACTCTTGTGTACATACCAGTCCTTTCTACTGAGATTGTTTACAGTAGACCAACACCCATATACATGTAAATGGAAATATGGGGAGGTCCGGTTGTTTAAGGAAAACCACAAGATAAAATACTTTTGAGGGAAATATTTTGATTGCTAGTCGAAGTTCAGACTTTGAACTCTCGAGTTCAGTATTGTTGAGGGATTTACTCATGTTTTAGTCCATTCTTCCAACTATATAGCCTGTTGTCATCTCAGTCCTAATATACATACAGGTTCGATTCTATAGTTAGCCATGTCCCAAATTATACTAATCAGTCCTTATGATCAATGTTAAGTTCACTGCTTTATTAGCATAGGCCATTACTACAAATGTTTAGTTCCCCACTTATTAGTGTTCATTACTGCATTCTCTATATTCATTCTAGTTCCCTTTTGAATAGTTAATTGAATACCTTGTGAGTGTTCAGTCCTTTATATTTTTAGGTTCAGTCATTCTAAATGATCATGCCTTCATATTAGTTCAGTTCTCCCTGAACCATTGTTTCAGTCCTAATGTTAAGAATCAGATATTACTTTGTATCAATTCCTAGTGTGTTGCTTATTTTTCAAATATGGTTCAGTCCATTCTGGACAATAGTACAATTAGTTGCCTACTCGTTTGGTAGAAGTAATGGAGGATGGGGAATGGCTTTTTGTATCAGTCAGTACTATTGTTCAGTGCTAAACCCAATACGTTTATCATTCCTTGTTAGGGATCAATCCCTTACTTAATTTTTAAAGTTCAGATTAATACTGTCTAGCCATAAATAAGTCCTATCCTGCTTACTTCTTAGTTCAGTTCACTGCATTAGTTGTTCAGACCATTAACCATTTTGTTAGTTCATCATTATATATGGTACAGTCCAGTTCTCTTTAATTTAGTCCTCTATGTTGCTTTGTACCAGTTTACTTGTTATTGCATCAGTCTCCTTAGGAGTAAACCTTTAGTATCATTCAAGATATCCTTGTTTCAGTCCCTTTGTTAGTCCAGGTTGTATCAGAGATGGTTCAGTCCACTGTTGTTTAGTTGTAGTCCCAACTGTTGTAGTGTTCAGTCTAATCTTGTTGTGTATCAGTTTACACTGATATCTTGCTCAGTCCCTGGACCTTGTATTCTCAATCCTACTTTTCATCCTCATATTTAATTACCAGTTATGTTCACTCCATCTAACTTTTCATTCTTGCATTTATCTTTCCTTCAGTCGAAGCCCTACATTGAATGATTCAGTCCCATATATTCTTGAGTGTTAGTCCATATTACCATGTACAGGTGCTAGTATAGCTGGGTTCTAGTGTGGGTGCCAAGCAGTGGTAGAAAATAATAGGTAGGGGTGTCAACTGGTATGTGTGCGAGGAAAGGGAAGTGCACCTCAGTGTAACAACTGTAAACTGTAGTTTGTAAGCCTATCCAAGTTTAGATAAAAACCCAGGTATGAGACAGCAGCAAGGGACTTAGTAGCAGTAAGCAAAGCAACAGCAGTATGGCCCTTTTCTTTTGGCCATGTCTCTGCAGAGTAGTGGGTTGTAGAGGTTTGTTTGACCATTGGCCATGGGTTCTAGTTTAGAGTACAAGATTTGTGAAGTATCTTAAAATAGGACTTGGGATTTCAGAGGGGGAGACATGGGAAATGACCTAGAAACCTCATGAACTAAATAGGTAAGCTATTTTATACTCTTAAACATTGTGTATTGATTCCATGAAATTCATAAACAGGTTACTTGGATCTCCATACGGGTTGTAATCCTTAACAACAGCTCAGGACCACAGTCAAGTATACCTTGCCTCCCTCTACAGTTTTATTTACATGCATTTCATTTCAGTTTCAGTCTTTGATTGTTTATGGACATGTGCTCTTCGTGTTATATTCTGCTGAGTTGTTTTCATTGCATATAGCCGTGTTCATGTTTGGTCTTGTGGTTCATACTTGTAGTTTCTTATCAGTATCTTGCTTGAGTCGTGTCATAGAACGAGTGCGTGTAGTGAACTGCTATAGTCTTGATTATCATTTTACACAACCAGAGAGTCCACACTCGGGACGAGGGTTCATCAGTGCACCAGAGATTCCACACTCGGAACGAGGGTGTTTTTCGTGTTCATTGGCACCAGAGAGTCCACACTCGGGACGAGGGTTAGTGCTTAGTTCAAACCCTTGGGTCCATACTCGGGATGAGGGTTTGGTTTTCCCATTGATCTTGTGTTCATTATTCACTCGATAGTTCATTTATGCGTGGTTGTTCTAGTGTTCGTGTTCGTATTCGTGTTCGTGTTCGTAGTCATTTGTCGTGTTCCTGTTTTTCTTATTTATTTTTTTGTGCATGATATAACTGTTAGATAGGCATGTATATTATGTATCTTGCTATGTCCTATGAGGACCTGATGATCTTTTAGGTTAGCCGAGTTTGAGTCAGGAGCAGACGAGGGGGTTTGAGCCAGCATCAGATCGCGGTATTTACAGTTGACGTTGTCTTGATTAGCAGTTTGTACTCGGTTAGTTATTTTATGTATTTCTCTATTTTCTATCTATTGGTAGTGGATTTTTGTCCACCGGACGTGACATTGATTCTTGGATACATTCAGTTCATATTTATTATTGCTTAGTTTTATGGATATTCATTGATCTTGATTGTGTTTTGATTTTTTCGTGGATGAGATATAGATTTTTCGTGATTCTAGATTCAGTGACTTGTGTATATTAGACAGCATTCTACCATCGACACTACGGCGTAAGCCGGGCTTGGACACGCTTCCGGAAAGCAGGTGCGGGTCGTGACAAGTTTTTTGGTGGCCCATGTAGGTCAACGGTAATCACTTCGGTTACGTCACTATACCGTCGTGAGCCTGCGAATAGGATTAGACACTTAGGATCTCATCCACATGTCTTGACTCATTACTGGTCTCTAATCCTTGATTTTATTGAATCCTTGACTTGCATCATGCTTGAAATTTCTTCAATGGCTGAAGTGTTTTATGTTGTCACAGTTAAGATGGACTCTCAAGACAGGAACAACGCACCCTTGAACACTCCGCCGACTGTCGGAGGCTCTTTCATGTACATGACTCTACCAACAGAAGGAGGCCAGCTCACTCATATGGGCAATCCGCCACAGCCGCAGTTCTCGAGATTCCGCAGGAACGACATTCCACCACCTCCACAGTTTTCTTCGCAGACTCTGCCACCAGCACCCGTTCTGCCACCAGCATCTGTCCCACCGCCAGGGGTTCCACGTCCAGTACCAGCCATGCACCCAGCACCAGTAATATATCCAGCATTTGCCATGCACCCACCACCGACGATGTATCCAGCCCCGATGATGTATCCAGCACCTGTTCTGCCTCCACCACCAGCACTGGACAATGTCACACTCCTCGGGATCTTTTAGCAGCAAGCCAATATGTTTCGCGATACCTTGAGGGAGGCTCTTCAGATTAGAGATGCTCCGCGAGCACTGGACAATGTCACACTCCTCGGGATATTTTAGCAGCAAGCCAATATGTTTCGCGACACCTTGAGGGATGCTCTTCAGATTAGATATGCTCCGCGACAGTGCCCTGGAACTTCCAAGAACTTCATAGACCTCCGGCCTAGGGAATTCCATGGGACCGAGGGAATTCTCTACGCTAATGAGTGGTTGGAGAACGTTGAACGATACCTGAAGATGGCCCGATTCCCACAAGATTTGAAGATCGAGTCAGCTAGTGGACAGCTTTTCGACATCGCACGAATGTGGTTCCAAGGCGAGCCCCGATTTTCTGCTCCAGATGTAACGTGGGAAGAATTCAAGCGACTATTCAAGAAGAAATTATATCCATACATAGCACGAGAGGCATTGGTGAGTCAGTTCGAGCACCTAGAGCAAGGCAACCACACCGTCGATGAGTACACATCAGAGTTTTCTCGCCTCAGCCGCTTCGCGGAGAATTTGGTCAGCACCCCTGAAGACAAGGCACGACGATTCAGGAAGGGACTATCTCACGAGATTCGTCTAGCCATCGCCACCAGTCGAACCGCCACCTACGAGGAGATTCTGGAAGTTGCCCAAGCTGTGGAGGAAGAGCTGAGTCACAAACCGAAGAGGAATCGAGACGCATTCGGAGGAGGTAGTGACCAATCAACACCGGCAAAACGTTCCAACATTCTAGGGAAGACCTCAACACAGCAGCATCAACAGCAACCACGAACAGCCCCACAACAAGTTCAAGATGTTCCCACCTGCCAGTACTGCAAGAAGAGAGGCCACGTCCAAGAAGACTGCCGAAGATGGTTAAGGTTGTGCTATACTTGTGGATCCAACCAGCATCTATCACGAGATTGCCCGAAGAAAAATGCGAATGCTCCACCATTACCAACCGCACAGGGAGGACAAGCCTTTGCCAAGATCACGGAGGATGCGACAACACCACAGGGAGCTGCTGGCGAGAATATTCAGTAGATATCGGCAGTAGTATAGATAGGCTTATATTAGATTTTGTTTAATTGAATATCTTATATAGCAGTTAAGTTAGACTTTTTATTCTAATAGATCACGGTTCATTAAATTTCGAGGACGGAATTTGTTTAAGGAGGGTAGAGTTATCAACCCCTTGACCAATTTTTTTTCCTAATTTTTAAAAAAAAAATTCTTTTATTGTCCAATATATATTTGTTATGTTATATATAGTGTTTTACCTGAAATACCTATGGAGGACCAAATGGGTAATAAAAGGTATTTCAGGGACCTGGTTGCAAATTGGCACTAATTAAAATTTCCTTCCTGGATTTGAACTCAGGATAACCCTCACAATTTCTTCTGTTAAAACCGAACTCTCAACCAACCTATTTGATTTCAATTTGAATTCGAATAAACCTCAAATAGGATCAAATCAAAACACCTCTTTATCTCCTCTAAATTTTGAATCGATCATTAGTGCATATATATGAGAGGATGGTGGCCGACCCTCTGCAAAACCCTAGAAACCAATCCCCTGTTGCAAAAATAGCTGCGGAGGAGGAGGAGCAGTCCATCCTCGAACTCGACAAGTAAACCTTCGAACCTTCGAATTCCTATTATTGACAAGCTTAGGATGGGGATGGGTAAGTGTTTGATTAAATACCCTGTCCACAGTTTGTGTCACGACCCGCACCCGGTTTTCGGACGCGAGCTCGTGAGCAAGCCAGCTACGTATCTAGCGGACTCCAGCCCGACTCGAGTACGTATAAGCTGTCAAGGTCATGGTATCATATCTAATCTAAACTATATCTCAATCCACAAGAATCAAATAAAACAAGAATGAACAATTATGGGTCATGGTCTGTAACCCATTAGCATATTGTCCGATTAGACTCTATGAATGGTCTGAGTCTATAAAACTATGCTGATAAGCGGGATATATCATAAAAGCACGAGAAAGATAGTAAATCAATAACACTAGCAAAATACCTGAATTATGCAGATGAAGTCAACTACCACATGCTCAGCTAACTAACTCCGTGCAATTAGCTACCTGAAGAGATCATCAGGTCCTCAGAGGACTAGCAAGATACATAAAATATGCCTACTAATATGACAGTAAATAACATGTAAGAAGGACTTCGACATGCGCATGGCCCAGACAGTGGAACAGATGAGGAACAGATGAGGGCTCATACTCGTGGCCTTGGGAATCTGATTCAAGCCCGCTTTCATGATCAAGCTTACTTTATCCAGCGCACCATACAAGACCGGGACATGTATCTGGATCTCAATCTCCAAGATCCTATGTACCAAGGTTCGCGCTTTTCTGATCCCAATGCCTATGGGTTCATGTACCCGGACGTCATTGATCCTTATGGTGCCTTTCAGCAAGCTCAGGAGGGGGTGATGATCCGGCGGACGAGTAGGGGTGTCTTCCTTTTGGGTGATGGTCTAGAATAATGTGTGGTTTGGTTATGTGTGTTTGTTTGTTTGTTTTTATGTTCTGTATTTTGCGGTCCTTCGGGAACCTTTGTGTGGTTGTTCCTAGTACTTTGCAGTCCTTCGGGGACTTAGGTTATGCTTGTTATTATCAGACTCTAGTGGGGAGAGTCTTTTTATTTGTCTTTTGTAGTATGGACTTCTTGCATGTATTAAGCTTTTACTTTAATATATCTACACATGCTTTTTATTCTATACACTTGCTCTCATTATTGAAATTTTTTTTTGTTGTTTTCCCATCTTTGACTAAGTGACAAAGGGGGAGAAAACGTATTGAGAGGGAGTTGTCTTCCTGCGGGGGAGCGACTCCCTGAAGATGCTCTCTCTCTTTTTGTCAATTATCAAAATGGGGGAGTTTGTTGGCACATTTTATTTTGATTATTAACATCATCTTCGTAGTTTAGTCTTCTGTTCTTCAGATTTAAATATTCTCAGAAGATCTACTACATAGAGTTTTTCCATTCAAGCGCAATCATCTTTTACATTGAAGACTGAAGCAGTTACCGACGTTCCCTGCATAAGACGACGTCTTCCTACTTAGAGTCTTTGTGTCTGTACAAGTCTAGGTATATTTGTAAACACCTAAGGACGGATGACAAGTAAAAAGAACAAGTCAAAAATCAAATACCTATAGAGCGGCATATCGGCGGCATGCTTCGGCATACCGGCGGTATACCGTTTTTAGAGCTCAGAAAGTTGCTGTGACGAATTGTCGGCATACCGGCGGCATGCTCCGATATACCGGCGGTATACCGATTTTTGTGTCCAGAAAGTTTCTGTGACAAATTGTCGGCATACCGACGGCATGCTCCGGCATATCGACGGTATACCGTTTTTAGCAACCCAAAACTTGCTGTGACCAATTGTCGGCATACCGGCGGCATGCTCCGGCATACCGAAGGTATACCGAGTTTCAAATATTTGGTTTTTGAATTGCCCTAACTAGCATTAATGGCATCATTTAATGCTCTCAAACGGTCATTAATATGACCGTTACTATTTGACCGGTATACCGACGGTATGTCGCTGCATACCGACGACATGCCGGTCTGTCTGTATCCAGAGCATTAAATGCCACCCACTCTTGGTTTCTCTATAAAAGAAAGCCCTCTCTCTCTCTTGAGGATTTTACCAACTCTAGTCATAAATTTTCCAACAACCAAGAGCTCCACCATTAATACTCTTCCAAGCTTTTAATTGTCATCCTCTCCCAAAGTGATAGAGTATTTAAGAGTTATAAATTTCGATCTTCACGTGTTAGAAGATCAACAAGTTTCTCTTCTATTTTGTTTGAAGTTGGCGAGCCTTCGTAAGAAAACTCGTGTGTTAAAGTTGGCGAGTCTTCGGATCCAAATTAAACTCGTGTTGAAGTTGGCGAGTTCTTCGGATCCAAACTCGTGTGTACTATTTGACTAAATAGTGGATTTAAGCCGGAGAGAGTTCCGGGACTGGATTTCCTCAAGCGAGGATACCAGGATACATCCTTGTGTTTGATCTTCTTACACTTTACTTTTATTTGTCATATATTGCTTGTGCTGTACTAGTTTATTTTATTTTCCTATTCACCCCCCTCTAGGGTTCTGCAATTGGTATCAGAGCTTTGTTCTCTTGATTTGTATTTACACCCTTTGAGTGATCCATGGCCTCTAACCCTAGTATCAACACCTTCCACAATGAAGGAAACTCCACAAATAGGCCTCCCCTATTTGATGGAACCAACTATGACTACTGGAAGATTAGGATGAGCATTTATCTAAAGTCCATAGATTTCGATTTATGGAATTGCGTGATAAATGGTCTTCCTACTCCTTCCAGAGCTATTGAGGATATTGCTTCTGACACCCTTCGGGACACACTTACTAAAAACACCAATAAGCTTGCTAGTCGAGATGCCAAGGTAATAAATGCTCTTTACTGTGCTCTCGACAGTAGTGAATTCAACCGAATCTCTACTTGCAAGACTTCCAATAAGATTTGGAAGTTACTTGAAGTCACACACGAGGGAACTTCACAAGTGAAGGAATCCAAGATTAGTAGACTCACGCAAGAATATGAGTCCTTTAAAATGAAGCCTGATGAATCTTTTACTTGCATGTTTACTCGTTTTGGTGACATTATTAATCCTGTCTCTTCTCTTGGAAAGGAATATCCTGCTCATGAAAAGATAAGAAAAATTCTTAGAGGATTGACGAAAGCTTGGAGTCCTAAAGCTACCGCAATCATTGAGGGAAACGATCTAATAGTCATGAATCTTGAGACCCTCATGGGTAAGCTAATGACTCACGAGCTCGATATGAAGGATCAAGAGGAATCCTCCATACAAGAGAAGAAAAAGGAGAAGACCAAAGAGAAGGAGAAGACTCTTGCTCTCAAAGCAACAAGGTCCTACTCCAAGGATAGTTCCGACGACAATGAGTCGGACGACGATGAAGAAATAGCTCTCACAGCTAAGCACTTCCGAAAGTTCCTAAAATTTAACAAGGACAACCGCTCCAGACGGGACAATAAAGAAGATCCAGCGTGCTATCAATGCAGAAGTCCCGGACACATCAAGAGGGATTGTCCGATGATAAGAAAAGACTCAAGCAAGTATGAGAAGCCTAGCAAGGAAAGCTCGTCCTCCAGAAAGTTCGCCAACACAAGCATTTGGTGTAAAAGTGACGCGAGCGACTCCGACAATGACAAGGAGTGCAAACACAATGCCAACGTCTGTCTCATGGCAACCGATGAGGTACTTGATGATCTTTCCTTAAACACTCTTACCTATGATGATTTGGAGAAAGCCATTCTTGAATTGCATGAAGAACACAAAGGTGTTCGGAATAAATACAAAAAATCTCTTAAAGAGGTTGAGGCTCTTCAACTTGAAGTAGAGAGGCTCTCGAGCACCATTATTGATATAAAGGAAAAATCTCCTATCTCTGACACGGATGAAATAGAGTCTTTGCGACTCAAGTTTCAAGAATCTCTTGACACCATCAAGAAAAAGGATGATGAGATTCAATCCATGAGAAGCTCTTATGAATTTGCTATGCACAAAGTTCAAGATGCTAATATGAGAGAATATGACACTTCTATTAAGTATAATGATCTTCTTGTTCAATGTAAGAAAGTTGGTAATAAGGACACTACTCACATGCATGCTCCTAGACATCTCCACACTCATCACAATGCTAGGCATACTTCTTACATGAACACTACATACAAATCCTTTCCCAACACAAAGAAAGGACCTTTTGTTAAGAAAAATACTTCGCATCATGCTTTTTATTATCATCATCACAATACTAATGTTAGAACTCCTCGCACTAGAGATTCATATATGCATGTCTCTCACATATCTTCTTCTAAATCCTCTATGATTTGCAATTACTGTGGCTTGCATGGACATACGACCAATTATTGTCATACAAGGAAACTTGTTGACAAGAAAGTTTTTATGTGGGTTCCTAAGACTAACACTCAAGGACCCATAAGATCATGGGTACCAAAATGTTCATCTTCAACTTATGTTGTAGGTGAAGAGTCCTTCTCATGCTAGAAGCAAGTGGATTCTCGATAGCGGTTGTTCACGGCACATGACCGAAGATGCTTCATTATTTACAACGCTATCGATGAAGAAGGAAGGACACGTCTCTTTTGGTAACAATCTTAAAGGTCACATTATAGGAAATGGTAATATAGGTTCCACTCCTTACCCTTGTATTAAGAATGTATGTCTTGTTACTAATCTTAAACACAATCTTCTTAGTATTAGTCATCTTACCGATAATGGTTATGATATCAAGTTTGTTAAGCTCAAATGCTTCATTACCGATAGCTCCAATGGATCTATTGTTTATGAAGGGGTTAGAGAAAACAACATCTATGTTTTATATCTTGTTGAAGACACTAACAATGACAGGTGCTTAGTTGCTAAAAACGATGAGAGTTGGCTTTGGCACATGAGGCTTGTACACGCCAACATGGATACCATCTCTCGTCTTGCTACCAAGAATCTCGTAAGAGGACTCCCAAGCATCCCATTCAAAAAGGATATGGTGTGTGAAGAATACGAGAAGAGTAAGTTAACAAAGTCATCATTCAAATCAATCAACTCTGTGAGTACTTCTAGACCCCTTCAACTTATCCATATGGTTCTTTTTGGGCCTAGTAGAGTTGCTAGCCTTGGAGGCAAGCTTTATGCTTTTGTTTTAGTTGATAATTTTTCTAGATTTACTTGGGTTATTTTTCTTGCTTGCAAAAGTGATACTTTTCGTGAATTTGTTGCCTTTTGTAAACGTGTTCAAAATGAAAAAGGTTTTTCTATTAACAAAACTAGAAGTGATCATGGAGGAGAATTTGATAATGCCAATTTTAAAAGATTTTATGAAAAGAATGGTTTTGGACATGATTTTGCTTGTCCACGAACTCCTCAACAAAATGGTGTTGTGGAGAGAAAGAATAGAACCCTTGGCGATATGGCCCGGGTTATGTTAAACCAATATAAGCTTCCCCAATATTTTTGGGCAGAAGCCGTTAATACGGTATCTCATGTTATTAATAGGGTCTTGATTAGACCTATTTCTAAGAAGACTCCTTATGAGCTTTGCTTTGACAAAATTCCCTCTATTGAATATTTCAAAGTTTTTGGTTGCAATTGTTTTATTTTGAATACCAAGGATAACCTAGGCAAGTTTGAAGAAAAAGCCTATGAAGGAATATTCCTTGGATACTCTACTCATAGTAAAGGTTTTCGTGTTTTTAACAAAAGAAGTCTTGTTGTCGAAGAGTCAATCAATGTCTCTTTTAATGAACTCAACTCTTCTACATTCTCCTCTTCCGAGGATATTGATGACATCTCGTTTGGGTTAGAGAACTCCTCTATTGAGGATCGTCCTTCTTCATCTAACAATGAAGTTGTGACCCCATCAAAAGAGTCTCCTCTTCTCGAGCCTCCTCAAAAGGATCTCCCAAAAGAATAGAAATTTGACACCAATCATCCTAAGGAGCTTATCATTGGGGATCCTTCCTCCAGTATTAGCACAAGATCCGCCATTCATGATCTTTGTGCAAATGTGGCTTTTATCTCTCAAATAGAGCCTAAAATGTTAATGATGCTTTCCTTGATGAGTTTTGGATGATAGCTATGCAAGAGGAGCTAAATCAATTTGAGCGAAGCAAGGTTTGGGAACTTGTCCCAAAACCTAGCAATCATCCCATTATTGGAACAAAATGGGTGTTTCGTAACAAACTTAATGAAGATGGGTTAGTGACTCGTAACAAAGCCCGATTGGTTGCTCAAGGCTATAACCAAGAGGAAGGCATTGACTACGACGAAACCTATGCTCCGGTTGCACGTCTTGTATCCATTCGTATGCTTTGTGCTTTTGCTTGTTTTAATGACTTTAAACTATTTCAAATGGATGTTAAGAGTGCTTTTCTAAATGGTATTATTAAAGAGGAAGTTTATGTTAAACAACCTCCCGACTTTGAAGATTTTCAATTTCCTAATCACGTGTTCAAACTCCATAAAGCCCTTTATGGCCTCAAACAAGCTCCCCGTGCTTGGTATGAGCGTCTTAGCTCTTTTCTTGTTTCTCACAATTTTTCAAAGGGGAAAGTTGACACAACACTTTTTATTAAATCCCATGATGGCACTCTCTTATTGGTTCAAATTTATGTCGATGATATTATTTTTGGTTCTACTAACAATACACTTTGTGTAGAATTTGCTAAAGTTATGCAGGAAGAGTTTGAAATGAGTATGATGCGTGAACTTTCCTTCTTCTTGGGGTTACAAATCAAACAAGGACCCAAAGGAACCTTCATCAATCAAGCGAAATATACAAAGGACCTCCTCAAGCGTTTCGACCTCAACTCATCCAAATCAATGAGGACTCCTATGGCCACAACGACAAAGCTTGACAATGATAAAGATGGTACCTCGGTCGACATTCGTAAGTATAGAGGTATGATCGGTAGCTTACTTTATTTAACTGCTAGCCGTCCTGATATCATGTTTAGTGTTTGCTTGTGTGCACGATATCAAGCCAATCCAAAGGAATCACACTTGTGTGCCGTTAAGCGCATTTTTCGTTATCTCAAATGCACCATTAACATGGGTCTTTGGTATCCGAAATCCTCATCCTTTGAGCTTTACGGCTTTTCGGATGCGGATTTTGCCGGATGCAAGATTGACCGAAAAAGCACTAGTGGCACATGTCAATTCCTCGGAAAGTCTTTGGTATCGTGGTTTAGTAAGAAGCAAAATTTTGTTGCTCTTTCAACCACTGAGGCAGAGTATATTGCGGCTGGTTGTTGTTGTGCACAAATTCTTTGGATGTCACAAACACTTTTAGATTAAATGTGATAACACTAGCTCTATCAATCTCACGAAAAACTCGATTTGTCACTCACGCATGAAGCACATTGAAATTAGACACCATTTTCTTCGTGGCCATCAACAAAAGGGAGATATTCGTCTTGAATCTATTGATACTACCTATCAATTAGCCGATATTTTCACTAAACCGCTCCCGGAAGATCGCTTCACCTTCCTTTGCCGTGAACTAGGCATTTTATCTTTTGATCCATAATCCCTCTCGGCCGGCACACCGACGGTATACAGCGGTATACCGGCGGCATGCCATTTTCGATTTAGAATTAGGTTCTGTTTCGAAACTCGGCATACCGTCGGTACACGTCGGCATACCGCCGGTATGTCGGATAGAGGCGGACTGGATTTCAAATCCGCAGCTGGGCCCACCTTTATTCCTTATCCCTTTATTCTCTCCCCTCATTAAATTCCCTCACATCAATCTCTTCCCTATTTATTACTCTTTCTTCTTTCAACTTCTAAACCTCCCATCCTATTTATTATCCATCTCTTCAAATCCCCCTTTTTCTCCTCTTTTTACTCAACCTTCATTATTTCCAACCACTAACCTTTCACATCCCCTCTTTACTCCCTCTACATCCGTTCCCAAAACCACCCTCAAATTCAAACTCATCCTTTCATCTCCCTCCTCTATTAAAACCCTTTCTTTTCTATCTCTTCTCCCTACTCCTCTATCATCCTCTCCAAAACCCTAAAACCTTCTTCCATGGCAAATTCGAAGCGTCCCCGCTCCTCCTCCTCCTCCTTCTTCAACCCCTTCATCCCGGTGGCGCAACCTCACGGGTATGACCAACGGATCTTTTCCAACACTTTGGCGGCCGAGCTATGGTTCCAGCACTTCGTTCATCACAATGTCTTCAAGGGACGAACGATAAATTGGAACCTCTTCCCCAGTCACGTCTCCTTGTTTGACGAGGCCGGACTCTCCTCTCTACTTCGGCGCCAAATACCCGTCTACCTCGCTGCTGTCCGACTATTCTATTGCAACTTGGTCGGGGACGACGATCACTCTGCCATTCAGTTTATGGTCAATGACCGTCACTTCCGTCTCACATCTCGGGACATCGGGCACATCCTCGGCATCCCGGACAAAGGGGAAGCCTTGCCATCCTTGGCTGCTCTTCACTCCTCGGCGATGTCACCCTTCGACGAGTTCTGCCGTATCATCTGCAAGGGCCCTAACCCTCCTGCCATCCCGGCCCTCTCTGCACAGCTGGAGCCATTTTACTACGAGCTCCATAGGATAGTTTGCCATACACTATTTCCTAAGGGCGGGAACTACGACGCCATTACCGGCGATGCCCTCGTCTGCATGTATTATCTCTATGCCCGGAAGCCCTTCTCCTTCCCGAAGACTCTTCTTCTGCTCTTCCGGCATGTCATGCCCGCGGGAAAGCAGAACCTCTACTATGGCTCCCTTATCACTCTCCTTCTGGAAGCCCGGCAAGTTGATCTATCTCTTTGCTCCTCGGATGGCGTCCCCTCCTATCTTGTTGTCTCCCGTTCCCTTAGTGGCGCCTCTACTTCACGTGCCTCGTCTTCCCAAGAGCAACCGGCATCCACTCATGCTGCTCCCATATCTACTCCTCCTATTTCTGGTCGATACATGCCGCTGACTCAGCAGCACTTCGACATGTGCATGGCCCAGGCAGAGGAATAGATGAGGGCTCATACTCGTGGCCTTGGGAATCTGATTCAAGCCCACTTTCATGATCAAGCTTACTTTATCCAGCGCACCATACAAGACCGGGACATGTATCTGGATCTTAATCTCCAAGATCCTATGTGCCAAGGTTCGCGCTTCTCTGATCCCAATGCCTATGGGTTTATGTACCCGGACGGCATTGATCCTTATGGTGCCTTTGAGCAAGCTCAGGATGGGGGTGATGATCCGGCGGACGAGTAGGGGTGTCTTCCTTTTGGGTGATGGTCTAGAATATTGTGTGGTTTGGTTATGTGTGTTTGTTTGTTTGTTTTTATGTTCTGTCTTTTGCGGTCCTTCGGGAACCTTTGTGTGGTTGTTCCTAGTACTTTGCAGTCCTTCGGGGACTTAGGTTATGCTTGTTGTTATCAGACTCTAGTGGGGAGAGTCTTTTTATTTGTCTTTTGTAGTATGGACTTCTTGCATGTATTAAGCTTTCACTTCAATATATCTATACATGCTTTTTATTCTATACTCTTGCTCTCATTATTGAATTTTTTTTTTGTTGTTTTCTCGTCTTTGACTAAGTGACAAAGGGGAAGAAAACGTATTGAGGGGGAGTTGTCTTCCTGCGGGGGAGCGACTCCCTGAAGATGCTCTCTCTCTTTTTGTCAATTATCAAAATGGGGGAGTTTGTTGGCACATTTTATTTTGATTATTAACAGCATCTTCGTAGTTTAGCCTTCTGTTCTTCAGATTCAAATATTCTCAGAAGATCTACTACATGGAGTTCTTCTATTCAAGCGCAATCATCTTTTACATTGAAGACTGAAGCAGTTACCGGCATTCCCTGCATAAGTCCTGCTTAGATTCTTTGTGTCTGTACAAGTCTAGGTATATTTGTAAACACCTAAGGACGGATGACAAGTAAAAAGAACAAGTCAAAAATCAAATACCTACAGAGCGGCATACCGGCGGCATGCTTCGGCATACCGGCGGTATACCGTTTTTAGAGCTCAGAAAGTTGTTGTGACGAATTGTCGGCATACCGGCGGCATGCTCCGGCATACCGGCGGTATACCGATTTTTGTGTCCAGAAAAGTTGCTGTGACAAATTGTCGGCATACCGACGGCATGCTCCGGCATACCGGCGGTATACCATTTTTAGCAACCCAAAGCTGCTGTGACCAATTGTCGGCATACCGGCGGCATGCTCCGGCATACCGGCGGTATACCGAGTTTCAAATATTTGGTTTTTGAATTGCCCTGACTAGCATTAATGGCAGCATTTAATGCTCTCAAACGGTCATTAATATGACCGTTACTATTTAACCGGTATACCGACAGTATGCCGCTGCATACCGACGGCATGCCGGTCTGTCTGTATCCAGAGCATTAAATGCCACCCACTCTTGGTTTCTCTATAAAAGAAAGCCCTCTCTCTCTTGATGATTTTACCAACTCTAGCCATAAATTTTCCAACAACCAAGAGCTCCACCATTAATACTCTTCCAAGCTTTTAATTGTCATCCTCTCCCAAAGTGATAGAGTATTTAAGGGTTGTAAATTTCGATCTTCACGTGTTAGAAGATCAATAATTTTCTCTTCTCTTTTGTTTGAAGTTAGCGAGCCTTCGTAAGAAAACTCGTGTGTTGAAGTTGGCAAATCTTCGGATCCAAACTCGTGTTGAAGTTGGCGAGTTCTTCGGATCCAAACTCGTGTGTACTATTTGACTAAATAGTGGATTTAAGCCGGAGAGAGTTCCGGGACTGGATTGCCTCAAGCGAGGATACCAGGATACATCCTTGTGTTTGATCTTCTTACTCTTTACTTTTATTTGTCATATATTGCTTGTGCTGCACTAGTTTATTTTATTTCCCTATTCACCCCCCCTCTAGGGTTCTGCAAAGTAGACTCCTATAAATCGTAGTACAATGCAAGATACTCCCAATTTATAGTGTCGCAAGTCAAGTTAATCAATCAAGCAATATATGCTATAGGTCGTAGTACAATGTAAGATACTCCCAATCTATGGCATGTCTCAAGTCAAGTTAATCAAGTGATATCAAGGTAGAAGAATCGGCTATAGGTCATAATACAACGTAAGATACTCCTAAGCTATAGTATGTCTCAACTGTAATACAATGCAAGATACTCCCAATCAAGAATGGTCAAGGACAGATATAGAAACTGACAACTCAATCACAAAGCAAGGTAACCTGATAAGACCAATAATCTAGCAATGTCAAATATCCTATACGTGCACGTAATCTAGGACAAGTAAGGCAATCAAGGACGAATCAATCACAATATGGAATCATATGACAATATGAAAAAGGATACAATAAAGGAAGAAAAACCATGTAAATACTGTATATGTTCGGCAAGGTATACTTGCCTGGGGGTTGTACGAAAAACCAACAATGTATCACCAATCAATCAAGTCAGAAAGTCCAAGTCATCACAACTGTCTCCGAAAGCTGAAATAAATGTTACCAATATTCTCAGAATAGTCAATTTAGCTAGGATTGCCTGTCCTTAAGTCCAATTCTGGACACAGGGGCAAAATGGTAATTTCGGCCAAAAATGATGTCCGTCGTTGGACTCGCTTTGCACCGAAAAGCGTGCCAGAGTCAATGGCCTCTAAAGTCATCAAACTACATGTCTACAGATCCAGTTTTCCGATACGAACCCAACCGTATATCCAGAGTTGGATTCCGGCAGGCCGTGCACAAAATCGTCCGCTGAGTCGGACCGTGGGGCCCGCAAAACGGCGATCCAATCAACTGTCTCAGAATCGGACCAAACTCGGCATATAGGACCAGAAAAATGATACGGTCCTGTTGGCGTAAGTTTCGTCTCGATCTGACGAGCGTGCACAAAGTAATTGGAGAATTTGCACAGAGGTCGATACGATAAATTTTGACGGATACGCATCAAATTCGTCGCGCACACGCGACCAATTTGAATTTCGTCAAAGCCCACACGACCATGAAGCCGTTACGCAGCTTTCGATTCTTTCGGTTCGGGACTACGTCGCCCGGATTGGCGGGACGCATGTCGTGTGGATGAGTTTTTCTAAAAGACTGTTTTCTTGATTTTTAGCAATTGTTTTCTCGAGACATATTAGATGAAATCAGAAACTACCAAAAGGGTCTTCAAGTCCTATGGGTTGTCTAAAACCTTATTTAGACAGAATTTCAAAACTGTCGGTCGATTGGCAAGGAATCGACTTCCAATTTAGGGTCGGGACTGTCCTATACTCTGTTTTGAGACAAGGTTTTTCGTCGACTTCGAGTCGACTTCGAGTCGAATCTGGGTCGACTCAATACAAACCATCTGGACGGGGCCCTAGATGGTTATATGGGTTGCGCATAGGTTTTTGAAGTTCACAAAATGATGAATTGATGAGTACGGAAAGTGAAAGAGAACGGGGTTACCTGGGCTTATGTTGTTGTTGTCACAGTCGCAATCCCGCGCACGTACGGTTCAGCCGCCGACTCCCGCCGCGCACGACGGCGCTGCGGTGGCCAGGGTGTGCACGCGGAGGGGGTCTCAGCCAGGGTCGTTGGTTGGAGATGTAGAGTTAGGGTTTTGCGTTTCTTCTCCCATCCCTCGATCACTTTTTATATGTATACGCACGTATACATCCTTCTCAGTTTGGCTGGGCTGAGTTCGAACCCAGGAGAGGGGCTTTCCCTATGCTGGTTGCACGCAGGGACTTGTTGGCCTGGCTGTTGTTGGGCCGGGGAGTTTGGGCTGGGGTGTTTGTTTTATTTCTTTTGTTTTTCTTTTTTTTTCTTTTTCTTATGCTATTTTCTATCATTATATATATATATATATATATATATATATATATATATATATTTATATATATATATATATATATATATATATTACTAATATTAATATATATAACATGTCAATATTTATATACATATTCACCTATCTCAATATATCAATATTAGTATATATAACATATCAATATTTAATACATATTTTACCTATACCAATATATCAATATTAATATATATAACATATCAATATTTAATATACCTATTTTACCTATAACAATATATCAATATTAATATATAACATATCAATATTTAATATACATATTTTACCTATATCAAGATATCAATATTAATATATATAACATACCAATATTTAATATACGTATTTTACCTATAACAATTATTTAGAAAATAATTGCCAATTCAACAATTGCCAATACGTATTTTATAAAATCTTCGGTACGAATTAAGTTGCAACTTGGCCTAGTTTTCCTAGTTAGGACACTCCTATAGCTTTGCATTCCCTTACCATGGCTAAACACTAGTCAAAGCACGCTACTACATCTCCCGTGCCACAAATCCTTATCGTCTAGTACTTCAAAACTCAACTATGGCTAAAGTCATCTACCGTAATAGTTAACTAAATAATTATTTATAAAAATCTAAAAATTGCCATTTAATGATAATAAATAATAATAAAAAAATAATTCAACAATTTCCGGGAAAGGGAGCTACAAATCTACCCATCTTAAAAATAATTTCGTCCTCGAAATTCCAATTCATAACTATTCTTTAAAATTCAAAGTCTAACTATCACCTTAATCCCCTCAAATTTTATTTCTCAAAATTATTCTATGACCTTCTCTAGCCATTTTATAACTCTGAATACTTGGGGACTTCTACCCACCTTTGGCCATACTTGCGTACGGCAACCAAAATCCTTCATATCTATAAACAACCAAAATTCAATAACCATGCAATTTTATACTATAATTTAAGGATTTCTGATAATCCTAGACAGCACGATCATTCGTCACCTCTGAATAGGAAGGGACGAGAATCAATGGTACAAGAAGGCAAGGGAGAATAATCGAGAGCGAATACGAATTTTCAAAGACGGTAGATAAATTTCTAAGAGAATTTTCAAGGCAGAGTGGATTGAGATTCCTAAGGTTTAGTCATTGTCGCAGGCTCGTACCAGTACAGTTACGTAACCGGTACGATATGCTCTGACCTGCATGGGCCACCACAAAAACTTGTCACGGCCCACACCCGGTTTTCGGACCCGAGCTCGTGAGCAAGCCAGCTACGTATCGAGCGGACTCCAGCCCGACTCGAGTACGTATAAGCTGTCAAGGTCATGGTATCATATCTAATCTAAACCATATCTCAATCCGCAAGAATCAAATAAAATAAGAATGAACAATTATGGGTCATGGTCTGCAGCCCATTAGCATATTGTCCGATTAGACTCTATGAATGGTATGAGTCTATAAAACTATGCTGATAAGCGAGATATATCATAAAAGCACGAGAAAGATAGTAAATCAATAACACTAGCAAAATACCTGAATCATGCAGATGAAGTCAACTACCACATGCTCAGCTAACTAACTCCGTACAATCAGCTACCTGAAGAGATCATCAGGTCCTCAGAGGACAAGCAAGATACATAAAACATGCCTACTAATATGACAGTAAATAACATGTAAGAAGGATAAGAACACTGCAAGAAGAACATCTAAGGACGACGAGTCGTGAGGAAATGTAATACTAGACTTGGCTACCAATCAATCGATTAACCTCTATAGCTTGTAGTACAATACAAGATACTCCCAATCTATAGTAGATTTTGACTGTAATACAATACAAGATAATCCCAGTCAAGATTAGCCAATTCTAGTATCGATCTCCTCTCCTAAAGGATACAAAGTCAAGTAGACTCCTATAAATCGTAGTACAATGCAAGATACTCCCAATTTATAGTATCGCAAGTTAAGTCAATCAATCAAGCAATATATGCTATAGGTCGTAGTACAATTTAAGATACTCCCAATCTATGGCATGTCTCAGGTCAAGTCAATCAAGTGATATCAATATAGAAGAATCGGCTATAGGTCATAATACAACGTAAGATACTCCCAAGCTATAGTATGTCTCAACTGTAGTACAATACAAGATACTCCCAGTCAAGAATGGTCAAGGACAGATATAGAAACTGACAACTCAATCACAAAATAAGGTAACCTGATAAGACCAATAATCTAGCAATGTCAAATATCCTATACGTGCACGTAATCTAGGACAAGTAAGGCAATCAAGGACGAATCAATCACAATATGGAATCATGTGACAATATGAAAAGGGATACAATAAAGGGAGAGAAACCATGTAAATACTGTATATATTCGGCAAGGTATACTTGCCTGGAGGTTGCACGGAGAACCAACAATATATTGCCAATCAATCAAGTCAGAAAGTCCAAGTCCTCACAACTGTCTCCGAAAGCTGAAATAAATGTTACAAACATTCTCAGAATAGTCAAATTAGCTAGGATTGCTTGTCCTTAATGTCACTACCACTTTTCTAGCTTGAGGGTATTTTGGTCATTTTGGTCATTTTTAAAAATTTGTGAATTAATTTAAATTATTATTAATTATTTGGGTTTAATATATTTAATATGATTTTTAGTGATTTTTGGTGATTTTTAGTAGAATTGATTTTGACCCTATAGAGACTTTGACTTAAGTCGACCTTGTAGACTAATCTAGTGGCTAACCTAGGTCTTGACTTTGTAATTAGGATTTGAAAACCTAGGATGACTTAAGTTCATGAGGATGAACCCATTGGGATTAATTTGGTGAAATTAGGAGTTAGTTTGATATGGAAATGGCTTGTGAAGTCACAAGTCATTTTATGACTAATAGGCTTAATGGCCCATAGCCCACACCCATTGAACCAAGCCCTAATCCTAGGATTTCTGGACAGCCACTATGGTCAGCCCCTCCCCTATTTATATGCTCTCAAAACTAGGATTGCCTCTTTAGAAAACTTTGCCATTTGCAAGAGGTGAGTCCCCATCTTTGTAAATCCCTAGAAAATCCATTTCTTCTCCAAATTCCTTCAAACAAATTGCAATAGGCTCTAAATTGTTGGCCCATTCCACGATCACACCCGATTTTGATAATCAACATATACTTTAGTCAATACACAAAATATAGAAAATGCTGCTAACTATTTCAGGATGCATGAAATCATATTCAACGGACGATGTACTGCATAAATCAAAGCGTCAAAGTCATCAAAATCTTCTGAAGACTCTTTTCTACTTTTATTCTGTATTTTACATTTTATTGAGTCTAGGAATTACTTTGTAAAATCAATTATGGTAATACTGGCTTAGGGTTAAAATTGTCCTCCTTTCTAGAAACCTATTTTTACCCTTTCGTATTTTCAGTTACAAATATTTCAAAAACAAATTTTGAAAATATTCTTTTCAAATGATTTTACAAATAACCAAAAACCAGTTTGAAAACTGTTTTTACAAAAGATTTTTAAAATATCTCCTGACAGAACTCCTAGCCGAGTTCGGCCCGAGTTCGGTCCGAACTCTGACCGAGTTCGGTCAGTTTGTATTCAAACTTCAGTTGCCTCCAAATCTGCGAGCAACGTCTATTTTGTGAGATATTTGCACCCGAACTCTGTCCGAGTTCTGCCCGAGTTCGGTTGGTGAAAACACCTATAAATAGAGAAGAACTTTTCACTTCAAATCATCAATTCATTCTTCATCTTCTCTTCTCTACTATTCAAGTGTTTTCTAAACGATCTAAGATTTTCAAATCTTACCTACACATCTCTTAGCCAAAAGCCAGTACTATCAGAGTTGATTTAGAGTCTTTTGGTTACTCAAGAGTTGTAAGAGGTCGTTCAAGTTTCAACAACTTTTCTGTTGTGGAGCTGGTCGTGCGCTCGCCACCAAGCACGGTGTTGTGAAGCTGGTCGTGCGCTTGTCACCAAGCACGGTGTTGTAAGAGATTGCAAGCTCTCAGTTAAAGCTTGTGCCATAGTGGATTAACATCGAGCAAGAGTACTCGAGACTGGATTAGTCCTCTCAGAGGGATACCAGTATACATCGCTGTGTCACTGAGTTTGATGCTCCTATCTTTATTTACTATCTCTTACATATCTGCCATAGTTTAATTTTTTAATTGGTGATTATATTTCTGCTGCACACACGCACTCTATTCACCTCCCCTCTAGAGGTGCTCAACGATCCTACAATTGGTATCAGAGCGGATTATATTCTTATATAACATACCCTAGAGAGTATATATATGGCAGCCGTGAAATCTATATTCAACGGTGAAGGGCAATCCACAAATAGACCTCCCCTATTTGATGGAACAAATTACACTTACTGGAAAACACGTATGACTTTCTTTCTTAAGTCTCTAGATTTTGATCTTTGGTCAATAGTCATTGATGGGTATAAGAAACCACCACCTACAGTGGTTAAAGGTATTCTTATCGAAAAGCCGCATGACAAGTACACCGATGCTGAAAAAGCAAAAGCTAGTCTTGATGCTCGAGCCATCAATGCACTATTCTGTGCAATTGACAAAACCGAGTTCAACAGAGTTTCAACCTGCAAGACGTCTCACGAAATTTGGAAACTTCTTGAGGTAACCCATGAAGGGACTTTCCAAGTAAAAGAATCTAAAATTAGTAGACTGACTCAGGAATATAAATCTTTTAAGATGAAACCCGGTGAGTCAATTACACAGATGTTTACTCGTTTCCTTGATATAACTAATCCTCTGCAATCTCTTGGTAAAGATTACAGCAATCACGAGAAGATTAGAAAGGTGCTGCGGGCTCTAACAAAGAATTGGAATCCAAAGGCCACAGCAATTATTGAAGGAAACGACCTCACCACAATGTCCTTGGAAACTTTGATGGGCAAGCTCATGACCCATGAACTCGACTTGCAAGACTTTGAAGAAGCAACACCAAAGGAGAAAACAATCGCCTTCAAAGCTCAAGCAAGAAAAGCTACATACAACGATTCCGATGAAGAATCCTCAAGTGGTGATGAACAAGCCCTACTTGTGAAGAACTTCAGAAAGTATCTAAAGTTTACCAGCAGAAAGAAGAAAGACGTCCAAGAAAGCAATGAAGATGAAACCATATGCTTTGGATGTAAGAAATCAGGGCACATGAAGAAGGACTGTCCAGCTACCAAGAAGAGCAGTCCATATGACAGATCAAGATCAAGCAGAAAAGCTACAACTGGTCGAAAGTATGCCAACACAAGTATCTGGCATGAAAGCGATGCCAGTGATTCTGAAGAAGAGGATAGACCCTGCAGCAATACAAATGTCTGTCTTATGGCATTTGACAAGGTATCTTCAAACCCTCTATATGATGAATTTACTTTCGATGAGTTAGAAAATGCCTTTAGCGATTTACTTGAAGAACACAAAAATGTGCTTGACAAGTATAAGCAATCTCGAAAAGAGATTAAGGCATACACAACCGAGTTAGCTAGACTGTCCAATCTTATTCAAGATATTAAAGAGACGTCTACTACCGGCAACACGGAAGAGATAGCCAAACTCAAGGTAGACTATCATGAGGCTATCCTCACTATTCAAAAGAAAGAAAGAGATTATGGTAAGATGCAAAAACTGTATGACACAGAGAAGAGGATGCACTTAGTAACAGAACAGAGACTCTCAGTTATGACTACTAAATATGAAGAGTCTATTGCGATTTCTAAAAAGTTAGAAATCAAGTTAGGCAAACAGGAAATGCCTGTGACACAGCCTAATTTTAGTCCTAATGCAAAGCATACACCTAAGAGGACTAAAAACAAGAAAACACAGAAGAAACACGAGTATCATCATGCTTTCACTTATAGGTTCTCCAAGAAACCAAACAAGCATGTGAACACAGTTTTAACCATATCTGGTTCTAAACTGACTTGCACTTATTGTGGTACACACGGACACATATCACAATATTGTCTTGCAAGAAAGCTTGTTAATAACCATACTTTAGTCTGGAGACCTAAAGCTAATCAGCATGGACCCTTCACAAAATGGGTACCAAAGGATTCATCTACTTGTTTTGTAGGTGGACCCTCAACCCTCTCATGCTAGAAGCAAATAGATCCTCGATAGCGGATGTTCGCGACACATGACTGGTGATGCATCTTTATTCGCTACGCTATCGATGAAGAAAGAAGGATACGTCTCCTTCGAAAATAACTTGAGAGGTGATATTATAGGTAATGGTACTGTAGGTATTTCTTCTTACCCAATAATAAAGGATATTTGTCTAGTAACTGAATTGAAACATAACATATTGAGCATAAGTCATTTGGCAGATAATGGTTATGGTATCAATTTTGTGAAAGATAAATGTACCATATATGATATGTCATCTGGTGATCCCGTATATAAAGGGATTAGAGAAGACAATATTTATGTTTTCTTTTTAGAGAATACTAATAATGCAGGAAGGTGCCTAGTAGCCAATCAAGATGAAAGCTGGCTATGGCACATGAGACTAGGACATGCAAATATGGATACTATCTCACGTCTGAACACAAAGAAGTTGGTAAAAGGACTCCCAGAAATTCCATTCAAGAGAGACATGGTATGTGCTGACTGTGAAAAGAACAAAGCACATAGGTCTTCTTTTAAATCCATCAACGCTGTAAGTACTTCGAGACCTTTGCAGTTAATTCATATGGATTTATTTGGTCCAAGTAGAGTCGCTAGTCTTGGCGGTAAACTCTATGCTTTTGTCATTGTTGATGATTTCTCTCGTTTTACATGGGTTTACTTTTTATCAAACAAAAGTGATGCTATTTTTGAATTTCAGATATTTTATAAAAAGGTACAAAACGAAAAAGGCTTCATGATTACTCGTATCCGAAGTGATCATGGTGGCGAATTCGAAAATTCTGATTTCAAAAAGTTTTGTGATGATAGTGGATATAGCCACGAATTTTCTTGTCCTAGAACTCCCCAACAGAATGGTGTTGTGGAGCGGAAGAACCGTACTCTAAGCAAAATGGCTAGAGTCATGCTTAATCAGCATAATCTTCCTAAATATTTTTGGGCAGAAGCTGTTAGTACAGTCTGTCATATTTTAAATAGGGTGTTAATTCGACCTATCTCGAAGAAAACACCATATGAGCTTTGGTTTGGAAGAATTCCAAACATTTCTTATTTTAAAGTTTTTGGTTGTCGCTGTTTCATCCTGAACACCAAGGATAACTTGGGTAAGTTCGACTCCAAAGCAGATGACGGGATATTTCTCGAATATGCTGCTAAGAGTAAGGGATATAGAATTTTTAATAAAAAGATCTTTGATTGTTGAAGAAAGTATTAATATTACCTTTGATGAGTTGAATAGTCATAGATCTAGCGACAGTGATGATGAAGATGCACCTACAAAGACAAATAAGAGTTCTGAGAAAGATCCTACCCAAGAGGCAAGAACTGATAAAAGTTCCGAAGATGCAGGAACTGAGAAGAGCCTTGTGAAAGGTATGGCCCAAAGATTCGAATCATTGAGATTCAAACCAGATCATCCAGAAACTCTCATAATAGGTGATGTATCCAAAGGTGTAAGTACTCGTTCATCTCTTAGAGATTCTGAAGTAGCAGCTAATATAGCATTTATTTCACAAATAGAACCTAAGAATGTTGATGAGGCTTTTTCTGATGAATTTTGGATTTCTGCCATGCAAGAGGAACTTAATCAATTTGAGAGAAACCAAGTTTGGGAACTCGTTCCTAAACCTATTGGTCAATCGATAATTGGTACCAAATGGGTGTTCCGAAATAAACTTAGTGAAGATGGACAAGTTCTACGCAACAAAGCACGTCTAGTTCCACAAGGTTATAATCAATAAGAAGGAATTGATTATGATGAGACCTATGCTCCTGTTGCTAGACTAGAAGCCATCCGCATGTTTTGCGCTTTTGCTTGTTTTAATGATTTCAAACTTTTTCAAATGGACGTGAAAAGCGCATTTTTAAATGGTTATTTGAAAGAAGAGGTTTTTGTGAAACAACCCCCTGGTTTTGAAGATTTTCAAAAACCTGATCATGTTTTCAAGCTTAAGAAAGCACTTTATGGACTCAAACAAGCACCTCGTGCTTGGTATGAATGCCTAAGCGCCTTCTTACTTGATAATGGATTTTCAAAAGGCAAGATTGATACTACTCTTTTTATTAAATCCATGAATAATGATATACTTCTAGTGCAAATTTATGTAGATGACATTATCTTTGGTTCTACTAATGAACAACTCTGTCAAGAATTTGCCAAGTGTATGCAGAGTGAATTTGAGATGAGCATGATAGGAGAGCTGAACTTCTTCCTAGGATTGCAAATCAAACAACACTCAAACGGAACATTCATCAACCAAGCCAAGTACACGAAGGACATACTGAAGAAGTACGACTTCGAGAATGTAAAGCCAATTGGAACTCCCATGGCTATATCTACAAAGCTTGATACTGATGAAAGTGGCAAACCTGTTGATCAGCGTAAGTATCGAGGTATGATTGGTAGTTTATTATATTTAACTGCTAGTCGTCCTGATATTATGTTTAGTGTTTGCATATGTGCACGATATCAGGCAAACCCTAAGGAATCACATCTTAGTGCCGTTAAGCGTATCTTCCGATACCTTAAAGGAACTTCTACAGTTGGCTTATGGTATCCCAAAACCAAATCCTTTGACCTTATAGGTTACTCGGATGCGGATTTTGCTGGATGCAAAGTGGACCGTAAAAGTACCAGTGGCACATGTCATTTCTTAGGAAAGGCCTTAGTCTCTTGGTTTAGCAAGAAACAAAATTCAGTAGCATTATCAACAACTGAGGCTGAGTATATCGCCGCAGGACGCTGTTGTGCTCAAATTTTGTGGATGAAGCAAACCTTAGAGGACTACAATCTGCACTATACAAATGTTCCTATTTATTGTGATAATACTAGTGCAATTAATTTGACTAAGAACCCTATCTGTCATTCACGCACAAAGTACATAGAAGTTAGACATTATTTTTTACGTGATCATCAACTACACGGGGATATTTGCTTAGAATTTATTGATACTGAACATCAACTAGCTGATATTTTCACTAAACCATTGGCTGAAGACCGTTTTAACATCTTGAGGCGTGAGCTCGGCATTCTTGAATTCTCGGACTCTTAAAACATATGGTAATTAAAACTGCATTTATAACTTGACAATTTATTATTTAATGAAAATTATTTTTGGGGACAAACTTACAAAGGGTATGTCTGTCACCACGGCTACGGTCGAAGCGAAGCGGTACTTAAGAGTTCTCCGGTGAACCACCGTTAGATGGGACAACCCCTATAGTTAACCCAAAAATAATAGCAGTTACTTAATAAACCAGTCAAATGTTACTTTTTACAGTCTTTATTTACCTGACTGCTTTGACTGTCTCGGGAATGCAAGTGGCCGAACTCGGTCCGAACTCTGACCGAGTTCGGACCGAATTCGGACCGAGTTCGGTCGGCGCTGTGATGGTTCCAGAACCGAACAGCCGGCCCTAGCACCTATTTAATTCATCCTTTCTTCCACTTTTTCTCCACACCAAAATATGGAATACTTCCATCTCCTACTAGAAATCCTTCCTCCTCCTTCTTTGCAAGGAATCGACAAGTTCAAGTGGGCGATCTTCTTCCTCATGGCTCCGAAACGTCAACGAGGAAATTCTTCTCAAGGTGCTTCCTCCTCATCCGACTACACTCCGGCAAGTCTCTTTAGTCCAGCCAAACCTAGAGATCCCGAGGAATATGATAGCACTTTGTTTCCCGACAAAGACTTCTCCGATCTCTGGTTTGATTCTTTCTCTCTTCGTCGTATTTGTGCTGGAGCCTTCGTCAATTTTACAACTTTCTTTGAATATGCTCCTGTTTTTGATCAACTTGGATTCCGTGACTTTTTCGAGGTCCAAGATAGCATTTACGACAATGCAGTCCGTATGTTTTACTGCAATTTGCAAGTAAAACAGAACGGGAATTTCTATTCCTGCATTGCTGGACAGGAATTAGAATTTAGCGCCACCGATATCAGTGAATACTTTCACGTTCCTGATCTTGGTGATGCACTTGTTGACATCCACCATGTTCAATTCCCTGCCGATGTTACTTTAGCTTCCTTTAGGGAATTGATTTGTCACCCTACTCCTCCTCCCCGGAGAATCTTTTCTAGACATCTAAACTAAACTTTTTACGAGCTTCATCGTATGATTTTCTCGGCCCTTCTTCCGAAGAAAGGCTCTACCGATGAAGTTACATTTTTGGAACTTTCTGCTCTTTATCACATTCATTTTGGAATTCCTTTCTCCGTTCCAAAAACTATGATGTCTTGGATGCTCAACTGCAAGAATGCTGGTAGGAACCTAGTCTTTCCTATGCACCTTGCTAGTATATTTTGACGTTTTGAGATTGATCTTGAAACGTGTGCCATTTCTTCTCCACCTGTTGAGTTGACCCGCTCTCGTCGGTTTCCTCAACCTTCTGGTGCTGCTCCTGCTGTCCCAGCTGCTGATGCTGAGGCCCATCCAGCTGATGCTCATCCTGCTCCGGCCCCTGCCCCAGGACTTGATCAGGCATTCTACCAGCGGTTTGATGATTTCGTTGCCGTTTCCACGCAACGTTATCAGGACTCCGAGTTCCGGCACATTTCTCAGGCCCAGGTGCTGAGAAACAGTATTGTCGATCTCTACTACAGCCTGGTTCAGGATCCAGTCCGTCCACTCAATATCCTTCCACACCCGGCTTTCCCTGGTCCTCGTTTTACTGATGAGGTCACTTTTTAGTATTTCGACCCGACCACTGCTTATTTTCCTCATGATCCTTCCGGTGCGGACGACCCAGCGATGTGATGTGGATTCAACCATGGGATAGTGGATTTAGTTTTGATTAGTTGATGCAGTTTATGTAGTAGTTTTATTTTATTTCATGTCTAAACTATTTCAGTTCGACTTTATCAGTTGTATTTTCTTTGGATTATTAGTGAAACCTCTATGATATTTCAGTTTATTATAGTTCATTTTATTCCAGTTGTCTATGCTGTGATTACTTCTTTTTACTTCATTTGTCTTGTCTATTCTATTGTTGGCTTCATGGTTTACGGGGGAGCCTATTCATTTTACTACTTGACAAAGGGGGAGAAAAAGAGTATATACCAAACGCAACGCAAGAATCCAAAACAAAATTTTTTTCTCAATTTTTAGGTATCTTTGTTATTTTGTTCTATTTGATATAAATATATTTTGGTATAGACTCAAGTTTGTCAATTATCAAAATGGGGGAGATTGTTGGCCCATTCCACGGTCACACCCGATTTCGATAATCAACATATACTTTAGTCAATACACAAAATATAGAAAATGCTGCTAACTATTTCAGGATGCATGAAATCATATTCAACGGACGATGTACTGCATAAATCAAAGCGTCAAATTCATCAAAATCTTCTGAAGACTCTTTTCTACTTTTATTCTGTATTTTACATTTTATTGAGTCTAGGAATTACTTTGTAAAATCAATTATGGTAATACTGGCTTAGGGTTACAATTGTCCTCCTTTCTAGAAACCTATTTTTACCCTTTCGTATTTTCAGTTACAAATATTTCAAAAACAAATTTCGAAAATATTCTTTTCAAATGATTTTACAAATAACCAAAAACCAGTTTGAAAACTGTTTTTACAAAAGATTTTTAAAATATCTCCTGACAGAACTCCTAGCCGAGTTCGGCCCGAGTTCGGTCCGAACTCTGACCGAGTTCGGTCAGTTTGTATTCAAACTTCAGTTGCCTCCAAATCTGCGAGCAACGTCTATTTTGCGAGATATTTGCACCCGAACTCTGTCTGAGTTCTGCCCGAGTTCGGTTGGTGAAAATACCTATAAATAGAGAAGAACTTTTCACTTCAAATCATCAATTCATTCTTCATCTTCTCTTCTCTACTATTCAAGTGTTTTCTAAACGATCTAAGATTTTCAAATCTCACCTACACATCTCTTAGCCAAAAGCCAGTACTATCAGAGTTGATTTAGAGTCTTTTGGTTACTCAAGAGTTGTAAGAGGTCATTCAAGTTTCAATAACTTTTCTGTTGTGGAGCTGGTCGTGCGCTCGCCACCAAGCACGGTGTTGTGAAACTGGTCGTGCGCTTGTCACCAAGCATGGTGTTGTAAGAGATTGCAAGCTCTCAGTTAAAGCTTGTGCCATAGTGGATTAACATCGAGCAAGAGTACTCGAGACTGGATTAGTCCTCTCAGAGGGATACCAGTATACATCGCTGTGTCACTGAGTTTGATTCTCCTATCTTTATTTACTGTCTCTTACATATCTGCCATAGTTTAATTTTTTAATTGGTGATTATATTTCCGCTGCACACACGCACTCTATTCACCCCCCCTCTAGAGGTGCTCAATAATCCTACATAAATCCTGTGTTCTTGCTGTTGGTAATAATTTTTGACAGGGAGAAAACAATTTGGAGAGCTTTTGGTGGTTTGAGAGATCCTTCTCTTTGAAGCTTTTTGGGAGTTTGAACACCTATAGGTATAATCCTCTCTAATTCATTTTAAATCTGGTAAAAATCATTTCTAGGTTGCCCTAACCCTAGCCTAACTGTAGAAATAGGGTTTCCCAAATTTTCTTGTCGTTTCGTGTCCATTCTGGACACGTATCAGTGGTTATTGTTAGGTGTTTGATGAAATACCCCAATGGGCATTTCGTGTGTATTTTGGAATTTTGTTTGAATAGGATTTTAGCTTTTGGGCAAGCTTACACGTTTCTGAAGTTGTGTCGAGTTTTCGTGTCGTGTCGAGTCGTGTCGGGCACGTGTACACGCCGTCGTGCACACGCGCGCGCGGGCACTGTGCATGCCCTGCACTTCGGAGGACACAGCGCCTAGGACACGCCTCCTCAACACGTGAGACTCGACGTGTAGTTAGGGGCTGACACTGACACGGGGCTCCCCAATTTTCAGAGCCCCATGTGTCGTGTCGGACACGCACGAGCGTGCGCACGGGTTTTGCACTGTTTCAGTGGCTGTCGTTTTTAGCCACTGATACGCATGTCCCGTGTCTTGCACACACAACGTGGACACGTGTCAGGGTGTCCTATCCCTAGCCCTATACTAGGTCAACCCTAGGACACAACCACGTGGGTTGTGACGTGTCGTGTCGTGCACACGATCGACATGAACACGTGCACGACGAGTGGACTGACTGTGCACTGTTTGTGTAATATTTTGTACTGGACACGTTTGTGTCCACTTCTGTGGACATAAACAAATTACAGAGCATGTATACCTCATGTTTAATTATTACCAACCATTAAATTCCTATTTTAAATTGACTTTCAAGATCAATTTCTTATTTCCCATGTTAATTCTGAAACCTTGTATCAGCCTTATATTCTGAAACTTTTTCCAGTTTTTAATTTCAGTTTTAGCAATCTTTTTAACCCATTATACACTATTAATTATACGTTATTAAACCCTTAATATGTTCTACTATGTATTATCTAAGGGTATGCTTAATTCAAGTTTGTTTCAATGTGTGCGTGATTCAAATTCTGGGATTTAAAGTTTGTGAACTGTTGTGAATGTTTAAAATCTGGAAATTCAACTTAAGGTCTGTTTTGAACTGATTACAGAGATTTAGCATCATTTTAACCTATTAAACACTGTTGTTTACATGTAATTAAACCTATAACTTGTTCTCCTATATAAATTCTATTGGTGTGTCGAAATTGGTTGGATTTGGATGAGTATTGAGGCTAATACTGAGAATGCAATGATGGGGGACTGTTAAGTGATTTTATTAACTGATCTTGGGTTTTGTTTGAACTATTGATTCAATATATCAAATCTGAGTTGAGTTTGTTAACTGTTATGGAGAGTGGGGGTGTTCAGGAAATCTGAAACATTAATGTTATATTCAACTGAGTTCCAGATTTTGCCTTCCATTCATATTGATGTTGATTGTTGAGAATCCTTGTGTATTGATTATTTCTAAAACTGTTAATGTATAACCTAGGAATTAATCCCTGTTTTTTTCAGTTTGCTGAACAGTACACACACCTCACCACACCACAGTTTCTACAAAAAAAGTGTCTTTTTGGGACGACACTATAAGGAACACTAGTCTAAAAAGTCCTAAAAGTATAATTGTAGGGACGGGTATATTTTTAGTAACAAACAGTTGCATTTTTTTGGGACAGATTGTGAAAATGGATCATTATTTAGGACTAATGGAAAGTTCTGTTCCAAATAATACATATTTCCGTCCCAAATAGGACGGCGGGAATACCACACATTTGGCGGCTAATTGCCAAAGTTATGGGGGGAAAGTTTTACCTCCACGTGTTCCCATCGTAACCGTTCGATCGGATGGATTAATCCAGACCGTCCATCCCAAAATCATTCACAACTTATTCACCATTTGATCAAAATCAACCTAAATATCTCTCTCTCCGATCAAAAACTTGGCTGCTACAAACCCTCTCTCTCCGATCAAAATCAACGGTGCTCCAAACCCTCTCTCTCTTCCCCTTATCGCCACTCCGACCCCGAGCCAGGCCTCCGCCACCACCGCCCTCATTTCATCGGCGCCACCACTCCAACCACCTCTCTCTCTCTCTCTTTCATTCATCATCGTGATAGATTCTGAGAATGACCACTAGGTAGGAAGTTCTTCTTCTTCTTCTTCTTCTTCTTCTTCTTCTTCTTCTATTTTTTCAATCGGATCGATCTGATGTTCATTTGATCTTGATTTTGAATAGGAAAGGGGGTTTTGCTTAGTCCATGGGGGGCATCGACGAGTCGGACCAGAAGCGCCAGTACTTTAGCTCCGTCTTCCCCATCGCTGGCACAAAGAAGAAGCCAATGCTCGCCTGCTCCGAGAATAAGGAGGTACCATCCCATCAACCGAATCTAATGCGATTAATCGGATTGATCTATTTCTAGGGTTTTTATGCTTAATTAGGTCAAATTTGGCATTTTTTTGGGATTGATTGTGAGTACATATATGTGCAAACGAAATATGTTATGAATATTGTTACAATTGTGTTTTTATGCCAAAATTATTAAAAAGTTGAGTTCTCACTCATTATTTCATATCATGAGAACTCCTAAAATTATATACAGTGTAATTCTACTGTTATTATTCAAAAAATAAATTTTCATATGATTTTTTTGGGCTTGATAGGGTTTTTTAAGAGTTGTTACTTTGCTGTATGAATGTTACGTCGTTGACACTAATGATCTAATGTTTATATGATGCATGTGTTTATAGCTTTGAGTATATTTTCGGAGCCACCATCTTTGATGGTTCTTGAAGGCAATGTGATGGCTGGAGAACCAGTAGTTGGGTCAGTTCACAATCACTCTCAACAGGATATATTTTTAACCTTGTCGTATTCTAGCCATCGATCAATCTTACTGTCTTTAAAAACTTTAATCGTGTTTAGAGTTTTCTTATTGAATCACTGAAACTCAACGATAAACATATATTGTACTTTTCTGAAGCAGATTGACTGATGAATATGGAATTATTTTGTGTGTTTCAGGTACTGGTTGTTTGCATAGGACCTGTCATATTCTCATGGATTGTGGTTGATGATGGATCCAACCAAGACTTAAGTCTCTAATTCCATAATATGGTCGGTGAAATTAGAAAATTCCATTATGGATGATACTATATAAAACTAATTTAGCAAAGAGGTTTAGCCTATAAAATCATATCTTTGTCCTAATCTTCAGCCAAGTTCCACCAAAATCCTTCGGTTCTATATGCCTCCAATGTTATTTATATGTTTGGTTTCAACTACTCTTTATGTTATCAGCAGATAATATGAAAATACCAATTATATTTATTCGCAAACCAATGTCAATCTTATAATCAACTTCAAGATATTATTATAGTTGTTGTGCCATCGATAGTTCTGCTATATTTCTTATTCAATTATCCTGACCATGCTATGTCCTGCTACTCTCTTTTGTCTGCCTCATTATGACATGGTCCAGGTCTCTTCCCAATAAAAAGAACCAACTGAAGTTTTTGAAGAAATTATACAAAGCTAAGAGAGAGAAACTGAAGCTAGATCAATTAAATGAGCTATTTGTTTCTCTTGGTTATGCACTTGGTAAGATTTCCCTATAACTTTGAATATATCATATTTTAAATTTATCAATAGTTTTAGTCTTAGGAGCTTGGAAGCATGGATGCACCAAAATATGTGCATGTCTATGTATACATGAACCTCGACAAAGCCTGAATCCTATATGGATGTGGCTACGGATAAATAAAAAGTGGTATTGTGTCATGCAGCATTGTTTACATATGTGCAAACGTAGTTGGTTTGTGTCTATTAATGATGATTACTTTATTTAGTCTTGTAGAAGAATTGAAGCTTCCAAGAATCTGAGACCTGGAACAGCCTCTCTGTAAATAGGGGCAAGGCTGCTACATCTTGTTACTTCCCAGACCCTGTGCATTAGCAGAAACTTTGTGGCAGTAGGACACCTTGCAAAGTATCAAGAACTAGGCAGATTATAATTACTCTTTAATCACTACAATCTTTTTCTTTTTTTTAAAATATTTTCTTCCACAAAAATGGTTGGATCTTGGTAGATAAAATTTAAAAAATGATTCATGGGAAAGTAATGTGCTCATCATGCAAGTTCTGTTGCAGATTTAGGTAACCATGCAAATTCTGTTGATATTGGTCTAAACCTATTATATTTGTATAAGTTTTGGAAGGATGCTTATATTTGCAATAATGCTAGGTTTTGTTTCTGATGCAATCTCAGATAACTTTGACTCATTGAGGAAGGGCATAAGTGCAACTTATAGAGAAAAATCACACACTAATACTTGGTTGGAGTGACATTCTGGTAAATTTTTACCTTTTGTGAAAGCCTTATTTCTTTCTTCGTCAGTAATATGCTTACTAATTTTTATATTTATTATAAAATTTGATTCCAGGGTTACTATTATTTTAGCCTAATATTTAGTCATATGAGATAATTATTTTAGTAAGCTCTGCTTTAAGGTAGCAGTGCCATTTGTTCATGTCAAGGTCATAAAGCATGGATGAAATCCACAGGGCCTTTCATATTTGTACATCTTTTAAAATATGTAGACCACTTTGAGTGATGTGGATCATGCATTTCCAAGATTATGATTGTGTCAAATAAACCCACCTATTATATGAGCTTTATTCAAAACTTTTAATATGCTTCTACATTCACAAATAAACCCTAGTTAGATAAACAAAACTTTGATAGCAATGTTGAACTTGAACTAATGTATTTTAACTTGACAATTAGTTAATGAGTGCTTTGTGGTTTCCTCCACTTATGAAGGGTTGTCATGGACAAGAAAGGGCTAAATTCTAAACTTGGCAGCACACTCAATCCTTTACTATTAGTAAGATTGTACATGGGTGCAGTAAAATTCATATGGTGACTACTGCAAATACAGAAAACAAGTATAAAGGTCATGATTATTAAATCATGCGTGGGGAAATAGAGGAAATGGTTTTCTGATATCAAATTCAATATTGTCAAGAAGCTTCTAATTGTTTGGTAATAAGTTACAATGCTACGAAAGTAACATAGGTGGAGGCAAGGCTAGTTTCTCATGATTGCTAGTTAAAATAATTTAAGCTAAATATTGAGTTGTATTTCTACTGATTGAAATGACAATACAGTCTTTGGAAATATGGCGCATTGAAAATCTTCTCCTAGTTCCTATCCCAAATTCTGATTATCTTAATGGTTACTTATTTTTTGTAAAAATGTCAAGAAGGATGCGAGCTAAGCAAACTCCAGTACTTAATTTTTTTTCATCTTGAACTCCATTATGTTTATTATTCCATATTTAATTGAACCTCACTGCCAAAGGATAATTATAGATGTTTCTGCAGCAAAAGAAATAATTTTAATTACTCTTATTGTTAGTAATTGCATGCTTGACTGTTGCAGTTGTTTGCTTGACTATTGCTCAGATTATCGGGACCTCGCTGATAGGAACCAATTGTTGGCCAAATTCAACGGCCAAGTTTGGATTGTTAGTCTCTTGGTAAGTATTTACATAGATACACCTTAATAGAATTCTCATAAGAATTGAACACTTAACATAATAATTATAATAACTAAACACATGTTGTGGATAGGTAGATGAGTTATGGGATGGCAACCGGTTCGAGCATGAATGGCTGGCAATACTGTGGAAAGGTAGATGAGTTGGACTACTACAATTGTTTCTTGAAACATTAGGTAAACACATGGGGAACAATTATGAAATACAGAGTTAACTTGTGGGAACAGACTGTAAATGCTGGGAATCTCAAAAGAACAACTTGGGAAATTTGTAGAAACTTGGGCAATGTGTGAAACTTTGTAATTGTTATGGGAACTCATAGAAGGTCATGCATGTTTTCATTTTTAACTATACATATTTTTCCATATATCTGATTTCTGTCTTTTTTATTAACATACATTTTTATTTTGGCATTGGCTTCTAATATGGTATCCCGTATCCACACCATCTCATTGACGATTATTATTCTCTTTCTTCTTAGAATCCACTACCTTGCTCACAATATGTAAAACTCTGCATCGGTATCAATTTTAGATCCATTTTGTGAGTACCTGGTATTGGTAGTTTTGACAGTTTCAGTTGTTTTTGATTGGACCATTAGAATGTTCTGTTTAAACACTTACAAAATTGTTTTAAAGAATCTTATCAAAACATAAGAAATGATGTCCCAAGTTGTATAATTCATGAACTATGTATGTAGTTATATGGTGGTGTTGGTAAATAATTAAACGATCTCTATGGAATTATAACATGGTAATTTCACAATGTAATACACAACATACGGTATAAAGTTTTAAAATTTCTTTTCAAGCATGAAATGAATGTAAAGGCAAATCAAATATATAATTCATAATTTTGGCAAGTAGGTCCTATTTTGGCAAAATTTTGCTTGTTTATGCTAATTTAAGTCTGGTTCGTCATATTTTTGCCAATATAAGGTGGATCTCGTAATTTTGTGCAATTTCAGGTTGGCTCTATACAAATCCAGTTTGATGTGAACATTAGGTATTAGTGTGGGCTGATTTTTTGAGCCTTGCTTACCATGAAGAGTGTCCCTCTCATGCTATATTCATATTTTTCCTTTTTTTTAAGCCTTGCTTCCTATTTACCAAGTCCTAGATGTTTTTTGATTGTCTATTATAAGCTATTAAAATAATTTATTTGTAATAAGGTTGTCACTTTTGTCTATTCTTAGAATGTAGTTTCAGGAAACATGTATTTGGTTTGAGAGTGAGGGGTCTGGCTTTCATGGTTTTAATATCATTTATTTGTGGGGCCCTTGCAGGAAAAAAAGACTAAAAATAGAGGGCAGCTTGAAGAGTGAATAGTTTTCTGCCTTTCAGGTACTAGTTCTGGTTCTAAAAAGGATTTATTATCACATTCATTGCCTACTGGTGGACCTTAGTCCACTTATGGAGTATACGATAAGGTGTGCATATTTTCTTTGACTCTTTTTATCCTTTCATCCTACAGTAAATTCCTACATCCTCTTCTTCACTGTGCATGTCATGGAGTTATGCTTCTAAAGGTCAAAAGTTTTTTGCTTCACTTATTATGGCAGTGTTCTTGTTGGCATTGTATATTTGTATGTAAATTTTCCATATATTGCATACCAACCAATTTATATTTTCCATTGTTACCGATACGGGCTGATATTTTCAAACTTGGCCTGCCAACTAAGAACAATGGTTATGGGTATTAGTTTGATATAAATCTGGTCATCCAGTGGGCTTACTTATAATGACTCAAAAAAATCTCTCCAAATTTCTTTTGATTTATAAAATATATTCCTGAATCTGTTTTGAATCTGGTTATAGGGTCGGAATAGTACATATGAATCATAGTTCAAATATTTCGTGTCTTCATCTACTTTATGTATTTTGTTCTCATTGATGCTCAATAATGCGTCTTTTCTTGATTACCGGGTGTAATTTCTATTTTCTTTATGGTGTAATTGGTTTAAGGTCTTGAATTGATGATTGGTCTACTATTATTGGCCCCAAATGTGAATCATGGAGCTAGGTTCTGGAAACTCCATTCCACATGATACAATAGGTCCTTTTTTATACTATAAGAAGGCTATTTGTTGGCAAAAAGTGGAGACTGATATATAGAGTAAACATTTTGTTGTAAGAAAAAAATATGGAGAAATAATTATATCATCTGAATCTTATATAGTAACTGCTCGAATATCCAAGGAGTTGGAAAATTGATTGGGTTTTCAATTGGTCATGATCCAACTGATATGCAATACACACAAAAAAGGGTTCGTATTGGGTAACCTAGCATAGCGTGTCAGAAACGTTTTAAATTCGGCTGCCACCACCTATACATCGTTTAATTAAAATATACATCTTTAAACTTTGGGATATAATTATGGTGTCTGCTCCTACAGCACAATATTATTCAAGTTTGATGCTCATAAACCTTACCCTCTTTTGTTTATATTTTCTTTCTCTTGGCTATTTGGGTTCTGAGGTTGAAGTTTTATACTAGGTATGCATGCAATACTAATTAGTATAAGCATATTGTTTTATTTATACTTGGTTATGTTATTCATAAAGGATAAAGTATTTTCATTTATTCAGTCTCATCTTTCATGCATAAGAGATGATGTAAGTTCCACAACCAAAATATGCACTACCTTAGCCATGTAAAGCCCAACAACATGGAAGAACTATTAACAAATGCAACTCCAGTTAAATAATGGTACAAGGACCAATGTAGATAACTCCAAGCATAATTTTGGCTTCTAATGAGCATTCATTGATGTCTTCACTATCTAGAAATATCTTATTTATATGTCCAATTCTTGTTGTGATATATGTATTGATCACTCAACTTTCAGGTGGTTGCCTGCATACTTCAAGACACTACATCTAGAAAATTAATGTGGCAGATAAGGTATGAGTCATATATTACTTGTTCTCTGTCATTTTCGATATGCCTATCACACTTTTTTTTTACAAAATATCAGTTCATTATTGTGCTATTCTTTTCCTCATTTGTCAATATACTCTGTAGAATGAATACTTGTCTTGAACTTAATTTCAAGTTGTTTCCCCCCCTTACATAAGGTGATCGGAGAGAAATCGAAGAGCCATTTAAAATTGAAATAACAATAAACAGTAATCGGAGAGTCATTTGAAATTGAAATGACAATATTCCTGAACCAACTTGGTCATAGGATGATTTGAGGACGACGTTCGCAAGCGGGTAGTTTTCAAAAATTGTAGCATGCATGATGCATAGCTTTCAAAAATTATAGCATGTATTTTCCAGCTACAAAACGATAACAACAATGGTAGTGGTACTAATAATAACAACGATAATCGTGACCAATGATGGTTAAAATGAAAAAGAGTAGCTCATCAAACTGTACTCCACTTTCAATGTCTACGAATAAGTTGTGACGATTACATGATAAAGGTGAACTTTTATTTTCCCGTTGCTCAGGGAACAACTAGTGGCAATTAGTTAAAACGTGCAAGTGTCAATAGTATAGGTCACATATGTATTACTTAAATTCTATTAACTTGACCAATTAGTGTGTGGATTGGCATTTGGTGAAGGAATAAGTAAAATGAGGTCTTGAGCTTGTCTTTGCTTTGGTTCCTTCCCATGCATGTTCTGGGTGTCATAGGGTTAATGACAACCATCAGACATTGGGACAAAACCTCAAGGGATGTCATGGGGTTAATAGAATGGGGTTAATGACAACCATCAGATATTTGGTTCCTTCCCATGCTTTGGTTCCTTCATATGCATGTCCTGGGTGTCATGGGGTTAATAGAATTCTCTGTTTTCTCTTTTTCCTGGACCGATTTTTGGACTTAACTTTTTATATTGTCTGTACAGATTTTAACTTTTACATTAGTTTTTTCCAGCTTGTTACTATAATTCTTGCTAGAATAATTGTAGTTCCCATTTAAAATGTTTTCCAATTTTTTCTGTCTTCACTTAAAGCTTCTTTTTTCACTTGAAGCTTCCTTTGTCACTTGAAGCTTTTTCTGTACATTATTTTTTTTCCATTTGTTTGTACGCAGGTCTGTACAGTTTGGAAGAACTGTTAGTAGGTTTGTACAATTTGTTTAAACATTCACAAACTAATGTGGTCTAGTCTGTACAATTTAGAAGAACTTGTCTTTCTTTTCTGGTTGTTCGTGTACAGTTAGCAGGTTGCTAATATATTGGCATATCTTCATTTGCAGGTCCTTCAAAAGCATTCTGGATATGCTAAAATGATGGACGACGATCTTGTGATGATAAAAAGTTTGGGTTAATTTTTGGGTTCATGTTGGATATACTAAAAATATGGTGTAATGGTGGAGACAATGGGTTCATTTTGTAACTGATGTTGTGGGTATAGTGTTTTGGTTTATTTTGGAAAAGGTGGTTAATGCTTAATGGGTTTAACATTTTATATGTAATGGTGGAGATAATGGGTTCATTTTGTAACTGATGTTGTGGGTGATGTATAGTGTTTTGGATTTATTTTAGAAATGGTGGTTAAGGATGCTTAATGTTAAGCTTTTTGTTGTTTATCAATTGAACATATATAGTTATATATGGATTTTGTTGTCTTCTACTTAATGGTAAAGAATGCTTGATGTTGTTAAGCTTTTTTTTGTATTGGAGCTCTGATACCTGGAAATACATCTGAGGACAAGCTTGACAATGGCCATGATCATACGAATTATGTGTATTTAAATTGTATGTTTTATAGCTGAAAAATACAAACAATAATTTCAGAAGTATTACTTTTGGGACAGTTATGTAATTGTCCTAGATATAAACGACATCCTTTTGTAACGCTGACATTTTTTTTAGGACGGGTGTTATTCGTCACAAGCTCTTTTATTTTGGGACCGTTTTGTAAACCGTCATAAACATATAATAATTCAAACTCTTTTGGTACGGTTAGATTTTTCGACCCTAAAAGCAAATTAGGACGGTATTTTTCGTCCTAAAACTTTTTGCCACGCCACCCTAATAGCACTGTCACTTACCGTCCTAAAATTCGTCCCAAATTACAATTTAGGACTGATTTGGGTCTTTTTAAGACGGATTTTTGGCGTCCCAGAAAGACACTTTTTTTGTAGTGTTACTCCCAGATTTTAGTCCTCACTCACTCTCTAATCTATCACAATATTCATGAGGCACACACACCTTTGTGTTGATTCACACACAAGCCTATTGTTAGACACACACTTGCACATAGTTCTCATGTGTTTTCCACCCTCACTTCCCTTCCACACATATTCATTAGTTCACCATGTGTTCCCTTCACTTCTTGTGTGTAAATAAAATGTGCCTTGTGATGTTTTAGTCCTATGCATATATATTAGTTAGATATATAATGTGTGATATGTGTATATTTATATATTGGGTATATATGGTGTCTTGATATGTGGGGTGGTGATATGTGTCATAGAGTATGGAATACCCTAGGACTAAGGTATTGTATATTATTATGGTGAATTGTAGATTTTTAGCATGGTTTTGCCTATTAGTCATATTATAACCAGAATAGTTTGGTATTGCCTAGATTAGTCTAGAAAGCCTAGAATAGTCTTGCTAGACATAGTTTAGACTAGTTTGACCTAGATTAGACTTGGTTGACCTAGTTTGATTTCTAGGGTTGACCAGAGTTGACCAAAAGTTGACTTTGGTATAGATTGACCTAGATTCATGTAGAACGCATTGTAGTGCATTACATTTCTATTCTGGACTTGTTATGAATCGTACTGTTCTAAATAGGAGCCAGACACCACTCCTCGGACAGTACTTTCATCTCGGACTTTCAGATAGCAGGCGAGTACATTCTTTGATCATTTTATACCTGTCTAGATATATTCATGCTCTAGATTACTCTACATGATGCTGACACGTATCTTCACGGATTAGTACTATATGGATCCCTTCCTGAGATGTTATCCCTCTACGGGTGCATCGGGTATTTCATGTTCATGTACTTTATCATGTGCATCAGGTACTCCTTGTACTCGTACTAGTTCATGTTATTACATGTTCTCATGTGCTTTCATGTGCTTATCACGTGCCTCATGTACTACTCATTACATGAGTTCACATATCTTAGTTGTATTTATGTACTTATGACATAACTTGAACGGATCCTTATGTATTGATTGGGGCGGGTTGAGTAGAATTGGTTATGTGAACACTATCCCAAGTAGCTGTATAAATGTGCCTCCTTATTTATATTCATGTGCCCCTAAGCCGTTTACATAACCATATTGTACTCTAAATCACGTAGTCACTTACAGTCTTTACTATCATGTATCTATTTCCAGTTACAAATATCTCCTGTTTTACTTGTACTTCCATTCAGCACTTTCTGTATTTTACTCTATTGCAATGATTTATACTCCTAACCTGATATAAACTGTTGAGAGATATGTGCTCGTTCCCGTCCTGACTGGACCTGTTGAAATATTACAGAGGATGAGGCTGAGGCGTTCTGCCCTACTTACTACGGTGCCATACTAGATGAGTGCCCGGATTTGGACCAGCAGCAGGATCCATTAGCTGTAGACGACACTCCATTAGTTTAGGATTGTCTTACTATTTTGGATTACTGTATTAGACTTTGAGATTTCTGAGATGTATTATTTAGACACTTAGTTCTGGATTGTATCTCTGTGATTCTCTGTTCTGGATATTTTTTATCTTTCATTATCAATCTATCTTACCTGTTCTACCTTAGCTGTGGTTGAGTTATATTTCTGTTATGTCACCCCCATTCGGGGAGTATAACTGTATTACCTTCAATTGTTAGATGTTGTGACCTAGGACAGCGTTCTACCACCGACACTGCGGCGTAGGCTGGACGTACCCACGTCTCGTGCCCTTACTCTAGGGTACGGGTCGTGACACGTTTTTTAGTGGTGGCCCATGCAGGTCTAGTATTCGAACTAGAATATCGCTGCAGCCTGCAGTAGAAATTAGCATATGTTTGAAGGTACTCAATCACACTAGGAAAACTCCTTATCAGATTCCGTATATCTATTTTGCTACTTATTGTCTTCCTTAGAATTTTAAACTGTCCTCCTTTGATTATTTTGACTCATTCTCAGTAATTGCTTCTTGTTTGATCTGTGTCTCCAGGATGGTTGAGACGCGATCACATCGCCCTATGACGGAAGAGGCTGGAGAGGAGTCTGCCACCTCTCGTGTCCAGCATCCAGCTTCCGGTACCACAGGGCCAGTGCAGCCCTCAGGAGTGGGAGTTTCTGCCACTTTTGGAGGAGCACCTCCAGCAGCCAGGAGGTCGGTTGTGATTCCAGAGATCCTTCCCACGCAGCAGCCTCCGCCTGCGGGGATGGTAGATGCTGCCCATCTCTTTTCCTTCGTGGAGAGGATTCTTGAGCCTCACCAGCAGCAGCAGACGAGGCAGACTGCCGATTTCAGGCAGGGGATCGATGAGGCGCACCAGCTGGTTCGTACCACAGTGGAGATGATCACAGCTTAGGGGACTCAGCAGCAGCCCCGTCGGAGGGAGAAGGATATACAGGACTTCCAGAAGATGCACCCTCGGGAGTTCTTCGGTACGGAGGGCATTCACGTTGCACATGACTGGGTTGAGTACATTGAGAAGATTTTTCGACTAGCAGAGATACCAGCTCGACTCCAGATCGAGGCGGCAGGCAGCCAGATGCAGGATTTGGCCCGAGCATTGTATCAGGCTGATCCCAGAGTTGGAGTGGAGGGCCAGACTAGGGCCCAGTTCAAGGAGCTGTTCAAGGAGCAGTTCTTTCCCGATGTAGCCTTGGGTGGGATCGAGGCGCAGTTTGAGGCTCTGGTTTAGGGGAACCAGACGGTGGCAGAGTATGCCAGGGAGTTCTGCCGACTGGCCCGGTTCATTGATGACTTGACGGAGAAGACGAAGGCGAGGAAGTTTCGCCGAGGTCTGATTAGAGAGATTCGGTCACTGACTAAGAGTGACCGGAACGCTACATTTGCTGAGATTTATTCTGGGGCCATGGCGGCAGAGGACGACCTGGGACTGAGGCAGAAGAGAGGTCGAGACTTTCAGTCAGGCAGTAGCAGTCAGGGGCAGGCCAAGAGGCCTCACTTCCAGCAGCAGCAGCAGCAGAGGCCAGTTCAGCAGTATCAGCAGCAGCATCAGCATCAGAGGCCAGTGCAGCAGTACCAGCAGCAGAGAGGGCAGCAGGCACCTCGTCCGGCAGTCATTTGTGCCTTCTGCAAGAAGCCAGGGCACATGATCCATGAGTGCAGGAAGAAGCTAGGCAAGTGCCTACTTTATGGTGCTGGAGATCACCAGTTGAGGGATTGCCCAGGGGCTTTTGGGCGAGGACAGCAGGGAGGTGGAGCCAAGGCTCCAGCAGGCCGGCAGAGGGGACCAGCCCTGCCGACCCAGCAGCAGAGGTTCCAGCAGCACCAGCAGCAGGCACGGGGTGGACAGCAGGGGCGAGCTTTCGCCATGGCAGCTGAGGATGCTGAGGTTATCGGAGAGCTGATAGCAGGTTCGGTTCTTCTCGACTCCCTTCCAGCATTTGCACTCTTTGATTCCGGGGCTTCCCACAGCTTTGTGTCTGTATCGTATGCTATTAGACACAGTTTGATTTCGAAACCATTGCCTAGGACCTGTAAGATCATGACCGGGGGTGGGGTCATCCTCGTGAGTGATGTTTGTAGAGGGCAGAGTGTTATATTGGGAGGCCGAGAGTTGGGGGTGAGTCTACTAGTCATGCCATTACCGAACTACGACATTGTATTAGGTATGGACTGGCTGAGTAGACACCACGCCTGCATTGATTGCCATGGGGGTAGAGTTTTGTTCGGGGCGCCAGGAGAGCCAGAGTTCGAGTACACCCGACGGCAGGCAGAGCAGGACGGCAGAGTCTTTTGTGGAGCTTCAGTCGAGGAGCAGGTGGCTCCACATCCCTTGATCGCAGAGTTTATGGACGTATTCCCAGAGGAGTTGCCAGGGCTTCCACCGGACAGAGATGTAGAGTTCTCGATAGACTTGGTTCCCGGTGCGGAACCGATCTCCCAGCATGTCTATCGAGTGAACAACAGCGAGTTAGTGGAGCTGAAGAAGCAGGTGGATGAGCTGCAGGACAAGGGCTTCATTCGCTCGAGTTCTTCACCTTGGGGTGCACCGGTGCTTTTCGTACCGAAGAAGGATGGGTTGGTACGTATGTGTATCGACTACAGGGCACTCAACAACCTGACAATCAAGAACAGATACCCACTGTCGCGGATCGATGATCTGTTTGATCAGTTGAGCGGAGCTCGGGTGTTCTCCAAGATTGATTTGAGGTTGGGTTATCACCAGGTGAAGGTGAGGAGGGAGGATATCCCCAAGACCGCTTTCAGGACACGGTACGGGCAGTTTGAGTTTTTGGTTATGCCGTTTGGGCTAACCAATGCACCAGCAGTGTTTATGAATCTAATAAACAAGATGTTCCACCAGTACTTGGATAAGTTCGTGGTGGTGTTCATTGATGATATCTTGATATATTCCAAGACTGAGGAGGAGCACGAGGAGCATCTGCGGATAGTGCTAGAGACTCTCAGGCAGGAGCAGCTTTATGGAAAACTCTCCAAGTGTGAGTTCTTCTTGGACCGGGTGGACTTCTTGGGGCATGTGGTGACTGGAGATGGTATCTCAGTTGACCCCAAAAAGATTGTAGCAGTTGACGCTTGGACAGTGCCGACTTCAGTGGCAGAGATCAGGAGTTTCCTGGGGCTGGCAGGATATTATAGGAGATTTGTGCAAGATTTCTATCGGGTTGCAGAGCCGTTGACACGGTTGACTCGGAAGGATACTGAGTATGTTTGGTCAGAGGAGTGTCAGGCAGCTTTTGATGAGTTGAAGAAGCGGCTTACGACGGCTCCGATTCTGACGTTGCCTTCAGGATCAGGTGGTTTCACTATTTATAGTGATGCTTCAGGGAAGGGGCTGGGTTGCGTCTTGCAGCAGCATGGGAAGGTGATTGCCTATGCTTCCAGGCAATTACGTCCTCATGAGAAGAACTACCCTACCCATGACCTGGAGCTGGCGGTGGTGATTTTTTCTTTGAAGTTATGGAAGCACTATCTGTATAGCGAGAGGGTGAAGATCTTCACAAACCACAAGAGTTTGAAGTACGTGTTCACTCAGAAGGAGTTGAACATGAGGCAGCGCAGATAGCTTGAGTTGATGAAGGACTTTGATATCGCACTCCAGTATCACCCGGGAAAGGCCAACGTAGTTGCCGATGCCTTGAGTAGGTATCCGACAGCCATGTGTTTGACTATGGGTCGGCACCTGCTTGCAGATTTGGAGAGCCTTAGGATAGAGGTGATTGTGCCCGGAGTGCAGATGCAGTTATGGGGCCTTCAGATACAGTCAGACTTGATGGACAGGATCAAGGCGACACAGTTTGATGATGTGGCTCTGCGGTGTATCCGAGAGCAGATCAGTATGGGAGTAGAGGATACTGAGTTCTCACTTGCAGTGGATGGTGCCCTGAGGCACGGTGCCAGGTTATGTGTGCCTAGCGGGGAGCTCAGAGAGCAGATTATGCAGGAGGCTCACAGATCGTAGTACTCTATACATCCTGGTGCCAACAAGATGTACAGGGATCTGCGAGAGCATGTCTGGTGGTACAGGATGAAGAGGGAGGTGTCCAACTTCGTAGTTAGATGCTTGATCTGTCAGCAGGTCAAGGCAGAGAGGCAGAGGCCCGGGGGATTATTGCAGCCGTTGCCCATTCCAGAGTGGAAGTGGGAACATATTACCATGGATTTTGTATCAGGGTTGCCCCGTACACCAGGAGGGAAAGACGCAATTTGGGTCATCGTTGACAGGTTGACCAAATCGGCCCACTTCTTGCCATTCAAGGTGGATACGTCTACAGAGAGGCTGGCAGAGTTGTATATGAGGCAGATAGTCAGGATTCACGGAGTTTCCGTCAGCATAGTCTCAGATCGGGATAGCCTCTTTACTTCCCATTTCTGGAGGAGTCTGCAGACTAGCTTGGGCACTCAGCTCAAGTTTAGTACTGCATACCACCCCCAGACGGACGGATAGTCAGAGAGGACTATTCAGATCCTTGAGGATATGCTGCGGACGTACGTCCTGGATTTTGGAGGTTCCTGGGAGGATCACCTGCATTTGGTGGAGTTTGCTTACAACAACAGTTTTCAGGCCAGCATCGAGATGTCACCGTTTGAGGCTCTGTACGGGCATAGGTGTCGTACACCCTTATCTTGGAATGATGTTGGAGAGCGAGCTTTACTGAGACCAGAGATGGTTGTTGACGCAGTCGAGAAGGTGAAGCTCATCAGGGACAGACTTCGCGTAGCGCAGGACAGACATCGGCACTGGGCCGATAGACACCAGAGGCCGCTGGAGTTTGAGGTACAGATTTAGAGCTAGGATTAGAAGTAGGTTGTATTTTGTATTTTGTTGTTGATTGATCGTGTTTGATTTTTAGTAACTTGAGACCTTGCTTGTGATTAGGTTGGAGATATGGTTTTTCTGCGGATATCTCCGACTCGTGGTACGATACGTTTTGGTGGAGGTAGGAAGCTTAGCCCGCGCTTCATCGGCCCTTTCGTTATCAGCGGGAGAGTCGGTGACGTGGCTTACAGGCTAGACTTGCCACCTGCACTAGTGGAAGTTCACAACATATTCCACGTGTCACAGTTGAGACGGTACGTGGCTGACCCTAGCCATGTGCTCGATCACTCGGAGATAGAGGTTGGACCTACTCTCAGTTATCCAGAGCAGCCTGTGGAGATTCTGGATCGCCGAGAGAAGGTATTGAGGAACCAGGTGATACCCTTGGTACGCGTCGCATGGAGGTATCATTCTCCAGGAGAGTCGACCTGGGAGCGGGAGGATGAGATGCGCGAGCGGTACCCCTATCTTTTTGGACCTTGAGGTATACTTTTCTATCCTTCTCAGCAGTTTAGTTTCGCCTTTAATTTCGAGGACGAAATTATTTTAAGGGGGGTAGATTTGTCACTACCACTTTTCTAGCTTGAGGGTATTTTGGTCATTTTGGTCATTTTTGAAAATTTATGAATTAATTGGAATTATTATTATCTATTTGGGTTTAATATATTTAATATGATTTTTAGTGATTTTTGGTGATTTTTAGTAGAATTGATTTTGACCCTATAGAGACTTTGACTTAAGTCGACCTTGTAGACTAACCTAGTGGCTAACCTAGGTCTTGACTTTGTGATTAGGATTTGAAAACCTAGGATGACTTAAGTTCATGAGGATGAACCCATTGGGATTAATTTGGTGAAATTAGGAGTTAGTTTGATATGGAAATGGCTTATGAAGTCACAAGTCATTTTATGACTAATAGGCTTAATGGCCCATAGCCCACACCCATTGAACCAAGCCCTAATCCTAGGATTTCTGGACAGCTACTATGGTCAGCCCCTCCCCTATTTATATGCTCTCAAAACTAGGGTTGCCTCTTTAGGAAATTTTGCCATTTGGAAGAGGTGAGTCCCCATCTTTGTAAATCCCTAGAAAATCCATTTCTTCTCCAAATTCCTTCAAACAAATTGCAATAGGCTCTAAATCCTGTGTTCTTGCTGTTGGTAATAATTTTTGACAGGGAGAAAACAATTTGAACACCTATAGGTATAATCCTCTCTAATAATATGGAAATGGCTTGTTTGAGAGATCCTTCTCTTTGAAGCTTTTTGGGAGTTTGAACACCTATAGGTATAATCCTCTCTAATTCATTTTAAATCTGGTAAAAATCATTTCTAGGTTGCCCTAACCCTAGCCTAACTGTAGGAATAGGGTTTCCCAAATTTTCGTGTCGTTTTGTGTCCATTCTGGACACGTATCAGTGGTTATTGTTAGGTGTTTGATGAAATGCCCCAATGGGCATTTCGTGTGTATTTTGGAATTTTGTTTGAATAGGATTTTAGCTTTTGGGCTCGCTTACACGTTTCTGAAGTTGTGTCGAGTTTTCGTGTCGTGTCGAGTCGTGTCGGGCACGTGTACACGCCGTCGTGTACACGCGCGCACGGGCACTGTGCATGCCCTGCACTTCTGGGGACACAGCGCCTAGGACACACCTCCTCGACACGTGAGACTCGACGTGTAGCTAGGGGCTGACACTGACACGGGGCTCCCCAATTTTCAGAGCCCCACGTGTCGTGTCGGACACGTACGAGCGTACGCACGGGTTTTGCACTATTTCAGTGCCTGTCATTTTTAGCCACTGATACGCGTGTCTCGTGTCTTGCACACGCAACGTGGACACGTGTCAGGGTGTCCTATCCCTAGCCCTACACTAGGTCAACCCTGGGACACAACCACGTGGGTTGTGACGTGTCGTGTCGTGCACACGATCGACATGAACACGTGCACGACGAGTGGACTGACTGTGCACTATTTGTGTAATATTTTGTACTGGACACGTTTGTGTCCACTTCTGTAGATACAAACAAATTACAGAGCATGTATACCTCATGTTTAATTATTACCAACCATTAAATTCCTATTTTAAATTGATTTTCTAGATCAATTTCTTATTTTCCATGTTAATTCTGAAACCTTGTATCAGCCTTATATTCTGAAACTTTTTCCAGTTTTTAATTTCAGTTTTAGCAATCTTTTTAACCCATTATACACTGTTAATTATATGTTATTAAACCCTTAATATGTTCTCCTATGTATTATCTATGGGTATGCTGAATTCAAGTTTGTTTCAATGTGTGTGTGATTCAAATTCTGGGATTTAAAGTTTGTGAACTGTTGTGAATGTTTAAAATCTGGAAATTAAACTTAAGGTCTGTTTTGAACTGATTACTAAGATTTAGCATCATTTTAACCTATTAAACACTATTGTTTACATGTAATTAAACCTATAACTTGTTCTCCTATATAAATTCTATTGGTGTGTCGAAATTGGTTTGATTTGGATAAGTATTGAGGCTAATACTGAGAATGCAATGAGGGGGGGACTGTTAAGTACTTTTATTTACTGATCTTGGGTGTTGTTTGAACTATTGATTCAATATATCAAATCTGAGTTGAGTTTGTTAACTGTTATGGAGAGTGGGGGTGTTCAGGAAATCTGAAACATTAATGTTATATTCAACTGAGTTCCAGATTTTGCCTTCCATTCATATTGATGTTGATTGTTGAGAATCCTTGTGTATTGATTATTTCTAAAACTGTTAATGTATAACCTGGGAATTAATCCCTATTTTTTTCAGTTTGCTGAACAGTACACACACCTCACCACACCACAGTTTACTCCCAGATTTTAGTCCTCACTCACTCTCTAATCTATCACAATATTCATGAGGCACACACACCTTTGTGTTGATTCACACACAAGCCTATTGTTAGACACACACTTGCACATAGTTCTCATGTGTTTTCCACCCTCACTTCCCTTCCACACATATTCATTAGTTTACCATGTGTTCCCTTCACTTCTTGTGTGTAAATAAAATGTGCCTTGTGATGTTTTAGTCCTATACATATATATTAGTTAGATATATAATGTGTGATATGTGTATATTTATATATTGGGTATATATGGTGTCTTGATATGTGGGGTGGTGATATGTGTCATAGAGTATGGAATACCCTAGGACTAAGGTATTGTATATTATTATGGTGAATTGTAGATTTTTAGCATGGTTTTGCCTATTAGTCATATTATAACCAGAATAGTTTGGTATTGCCTAGATTAGTCTAGAAAGCCTAGAATAGTCTTGCTAGACATAGTTTAGACTAGTTTGACCTAGATTAGACTTGGTTGACCTAGTTTGATTTCTAGGGTTGACCAGAGTTGACCAAAAGTTGACTTTGGTCTAGATTGACCTAGATTCATGTAGAACGCATTGTAGTGCATTACATTTCTATTCTGGACTTGTTGTGACTCGTACTGTTCTAAATAGGAGCCAGACACCACTCCTCGGACAGTACTTTCATCTCGGACTTTCAGATAGCAGGCGAGTACATTCTCTGATCTTTTCATACCTGTCTGGATATATTCATGCTCTAGATTACTCTACATGATGCTGACACGTATCTTCACGGATTAGTACTATATGGATCCCTTCCTGAGATGTTATCCCTCTACGGGTGCATCGGGTATTTCATGTTCATGTACTTTATCACGTGCATCAGGTACTCTTTGTACTCGTACTAGTTCATGTTATTATATGTTCTCATGTGCTTTCATGTGCTTATCACGTGCCTCATGTACTACTCATTACATGAGTTCACGTATCTTAGTTGTATTCATGTGCTTATGACATAACTTGAACGGATCCTTGTGTATTGATTGGGGCGGGGTGATTAGAATTGGTTATGTGAACACTATCCCAAGTAGCTGTATAAATGTGCCCTCTTATTTGTATTCGTGTGCCCCTAAGCCGTTTACATAACCATATTGTACTCTAAATCACGTTGTCACTTACAGTCTTTACTATCATGTATCTATTTCCAGTTACAAATATCTCATATTTTACTTGTACCTCCATTCAGCACTTCCTGTATTTTACTCTATTGCAATGATTTATACTCCTAACCTGATATGAACTGTTGAGAGATATGTGCTCATTCCCGTCCTGACTGGACCTGTTGAAATATTATAGAGGATGAGGCTGAGGCGTTCTTCCCTACTTACTACGGTGCCACACTAGATGAGTGCCCGGATTTGGACCAGCAGCAGGATCCATTAGCTGTAGACGACACTCCATTAATTTAGGATTGTCTTACTATTTTGGATTACTGTATTAGACTTTGAGATTTCTGAGATGTATTATTTAGACACTTAGTTCTGGATTATATCTCTGTGATTCTCTGTTCTGGATATTTTTTATCTTTCATTATCAATCTATCTTACCTGTTCTACCTTAGCTGTGGTTGAGTTATATTTCTGTTATGTCACCCCCATTCGGGGAGTATAACTGTATTACCTTCAATTGTTAGATGTTGTGACCTAGGACAGCGTTCTACTGCCGACACTGCGGCATAGGCTGGACGTACCCACGTCTCGTGCCCTTACTCTAGGGTGCGGGTCGTGACACTTAAGTCCAATTCTGGATACAGGGGCAAAACGGTAATTTTGGGCAAAAACGATGTCCGTCGTTGGATTCGCTTTGCACCGAAAAGCGTGCCAGAGTTAATGGTCTCTAAAGTCATCAAACTATATGTCTATTGATCCGGTTTTCCGATACGAACCCAACCGTATGTCCATAGTTGGATTCCGACGGGCCGTGCACAAAATCGTCCGCTGAGTCGTACCGTGGGGCCCACAAAACGGCGATCCAATAAACTGTCTCAGAATCGGACCAAACTTGGCATATAGGACCAGAAAAATGATATGATCCTGTTGGCGCAAGTTTTGTCTCGATCTGACGAGCGTGCACAAAGTAATTGGAGAATTTGCACAGAGGCCGATACGGTGAATTTCGACGGATACGCATCAAATTCGTCGTGAACACGCGACCAATTTGAATTCCGTCAAAGTCCACACGACCACGAAGCCGTTATGCAGCTTTCGATGCTTTCGGTTCGCGACCACGTCGCCCGAATTGGCGGGATGCACGTCGTGTGGATGAGTTTTTCTAAAAGACTGTTTTCTTGATTTTTAGCAATTGTTTTCTCGAGACATTTTAGACGAAATCAGAAACTACCAAAAGGGTCTTCAAGTCCTATGGGTTTTCTAAAACCTTATTTAGACAGAATTTCAAAACTGTCGGTCGATTGGCAAGGAATCGACTTCCAATTTAGGGTCGGGACTGTCTCATACTCTGTTTTGAGACAAGGTTTTTCGTCGACTTCGAGTCGAATCTGGGTCAACTCAATACAAACCATCTGGACGGGTCCCTAGATGGTTATATGGGTTGCGCATAGGTTTTCGTAGTTCGCAAAATGATGAAACGATGAGTACAGAGAGTGAAAGAGAACGGGGTTACCTGGGCTTATGTTGTTGCTGTCACAGTCGCAATCCCGCGCGCATGTGTGGTTCAGCCGCCGACTCCGGCCGTGCGTGGCGGCGCTGCGGTGGCCGGTGTGTACGCGCGGAGGGGGTCGCGGCCAGGGTCATTGGTTAGAGATGTAGAGTTAGGGTTTTGCGTTTCTTCTTCCATCTCTCGATCACTTTTTATATATATACGCACGTATACATCCTTCTCAGTTTGGCTGGGCTGAGTTCGAACCCAGGGGAGGGGCTTTTCCTATGCTGGTTGCACGCAGGGACTTGTGGGCCTGGCTGTTGTCGGGCCGGGGAGTTTGGGCTGGGGTGTTTGTTTTATTTCTTTTGTTTTTCTTTTTCTTTTTCTTTTCCTTTTTCTTATGCTATTTTCTATCATTATATATATATATATATATTTTTTTTTCTATCATTATATATATATATATATATATATATATATATATATATATATATATATATATATATATATATATATATATATATATGTTACCAATATTAATATATAAAACATTTCAATATTTATATACATATTCACCTATCTCAATATATCAATATTAGTATATATAACATATCAATATTTAATACATATTTTACCTATACCAATATATCAATATTAATATATATAACATATCAATATTTAATATACTTATTTTACCTATAACAATATATCAATATTAATATATAACTTATCAATATTTAATATACATATTTTACCTATATCAAGATATCAATATTAATATATATAACATACCAATATTTAATATACGTATTTTACCTATAACAATTATTTAGAAAATAATTGTCAATTCCTAAATTATATACTAAAATAAATACCTTTACCAAACATGTCTACAAGGCCGTATTTGGTCCCACTACATACCTACATGGGCTTGGTTTTAACTTGGCCCAATCTAGACAGGTTCGGTACAACCGGGTTCCCGAAACTCAATAATCTAATTAAAAAATAAATAAAATCTTCGGTACGGGTTAAGTCACAACTTGGCCTAGTTTTTCTAATTAGGACACTCCTATAGCTTTGCATTCCCTTACCATGGCTAAACACTAGTCAAAGCACGCTACTACATCTCCCGTGCCACAAATCCTAGTCGTCTAGTACTTCAAAACTCAACTATGGCTAAAGTCATCTACCGTAATAGTTAACTAAATAGTTATTTATAAAAATCTAAAAATTGCCATTTAATAATAATAAATAATAATAAAAAAATAATTCAACAATTTTCTGGAAGGGGAGCTACAATTTGGGATGTCTATGTTTCTCTAGCCTATGGTTTGGTCAGCCATGAATTCGACACTGGCATTGTATTCGACCCTAGGGTCAGGGTCCATAGTGGATATCTGTTTTAATATCAATTACAAGACTCGGATTTGAATATCCTTCGATTTGTTGGTAACACATTCATTACGAGAACAGTAGTTGGTGCCTGGTTTACCCTTTCGAATACCATGTATCAACTTTCCAGTTGGTATCTGATTTTGATACCTGACAGAAGAGTGCTTGTAGGTATCCATATGGGTGTGCACATGTGAGTAACTGTACTCATCTGGGCATCTAAAGGAAACACACATGTAGCAGTTAAATAACAGTAGTGCTATGTACTGCAGTTGTGTGCAAATTTTTGCAGCAACGAGTAGCTACATTGGTATTAGGCAAACCGGCCCTGTTTACCCTGTATACAATAGAGCATAGGGGAGTTCTTGTGCAGGTTGCAAGAACAACCTACAGATTGGATATATAGTACTATGAGTACGAGACTATAGGAGGGAAGAACAAACCCAAATCCTTGTCTGTACCAGGTTGTGTATAGGAGCAAACCAACAAGCCCTGTATGGTCTTTAGATGCCTCCCATGTCTTCTCCTTTGTTCGTGTGTACCAGCAGGATAATAGGTTCAATAGATCATGGGTGGTGTCCTATTGTCCAATGGGAGATTCAGTCTAGTAGGGAGAGGTTTTCTGTTCAGTCTTTGTGTTAGGTTCAGTTTTTCCTTCACATGGTGTACAATATATATATATATATATATATATATATATATATATATATATATATATATATATATATATATAGCTCACCTTGAAGGCATGATCAGTCTATATATTTTCATTCGAGCCCCTTATCCTGTCATGTTCTTATTTCCATGTGCTTAAACTCTTGTGTACATACCAGTCCCTTCTGCTGAGATTGTTTACAGTAGACCAACACCCATATACATGTAAATGGAAATATGGGGAGGTCCAGTTGTTTAAGGAAAACCACAAGATAAAACACTTGGGAGGGAAATATTTTGACTGCTAGTCGAAGTTCAGACTTTGAACTCTCGAGTTCAGTGTTGTTGAGGGATTTACTCATGTTTCAGTCCATTCTTCCAACTATATAGCCTGTTGTCATCTCAGTCCTAATATACATACAGGTTCGATCCTATAGTTAGCCCTATCCCAAATTATACTAATCAGTCCTTATGATCAATGTTAAGTTCACTGCATTTGTTAGCAGAGGCTATTACTACAAATGTTTAGTTCCCCACTTATTAGTGTTCTTTACTGCATTCTCTATAGTCATTCTAGTTCCTTTTTGAATAGTCAATTGAATACCTTGTGAGTGTTCAGTCCTATTTATTTTTAGGTTCAGTCATTCTGAATGATCATGCCTTCATATTAGTTCAGTTCTTCCTGAACCATTGTTTCAGTCCTAATGTTAAGAATCAGATATTACTTTGTATCAATTCCTAGTGTGTTGCTTATTTTTCAAATATGGTTCAGTCCATTCTGGACAATAGCGCAATCAGTTGCCTACTCGTTTAGTAGCAGTAATGGAGGATGGGGAATGGCTTTTTGTATCAGTCAGTACTATTGTTTAGTACTAAACCCAATGCAGTTTATCATTCCTTGTTAGGGATCAATCCCTTACTTAATTTTTAAAGTTCAGATTAACACTGTCTAGCCATATATAAGTCCTATCCTGCTTATTTCTTAATTCAGTTCACTGCATTAGTGGTTTAGACCATTAACCATTTTGGCAGTTCATTATTATATATGGTACAGTCCAGTTCTCTTTAATTCAGTCCTCCATGTTGCTTTGTACCAGTTTACTTGTTATTGCATAAGTCTTCCTAGGAGTAAACCTTTAGTATCATTCAAGATATCCTTGTTTCAGTCCCTTTGTTAGTCCAGGTTGTATCAGAGATGGTTCAGTCCCCTGTTGTTTAGTTGTAGTCCCAATTATCGTAGTGTTCAGTCTAATCTTGTTGTGTATCAGTTTACACTGATATCTTGCTCAGTCCCTGTACCTTGTATTCTCAGTCCTACTTTTCATCCTCACATTTAATTACCAGTTATGTTCACTCCATCTAAATTTTCATTCTTGTATTTATCTTTCCTCCAGTCGAAGCCCTACATTGTATGATTCAGTCCCATATATTCTTAAGTGTTAGTCCATATTACCATGTGCAGGTGCTAGTATAGCTGGGTTCTAGTATGGGTGCCAAGCAGTGGCAGAAAACAATTGGTAGGGGTGTCAACTGGTATGTGTGCAAGGAAGGGGAAGTGCACCTCAGTGTAACAACTGTACTACAGTTTGTAAGCCTATCCAAGTTTAGATAAAAACCCAGGTATGAGACAGCGGCAAGGGACTTAGTAGCAGCAAGCAAAGCAACAGCAGTATGGCCCTTTTCTTTTGGCCATGTCTCTGCAGAGTAGTAGGCTATAGAGGTTTGTTTGACCATTGGCCATGGGTTCTAGTTTTGAGTACAGGATTTGTGAAGTATCTTGAAATAGGACTTAGGATTTCAGAGGGAGAGACATGGAAAATGACCTAGAAATCCCATGAACTAAATAGGTAAGCTAGTTTATACTCTTAAACATTGTGTATTGATTCCATGAAATTCATAAACAGGTTACTTGGATCTCCATACGGGTTGTAATCCTTGACAACAGCTCAGGACCACAGGCAAGTATACCTTGCCTCCCTCTACAGTTTTATTTACATGCATTTCATTTCAATTTCAGTCTTTGATTGTTTATGGACATGTGCTCTTCGTGTTATATTCTGCTGAGTTGTTTACATTGCATATAGCCGTGTTCATGTTTGGGTTTGTGGTTCATACTTGGAGTTTCCCATCAGTACCTTGCTTGAGTCGTGTCATAGAACAAGTGCGTGTAGTGAACTGCTATAGTCTTGATTATCGTTTTACACAACCAGAGAGTCCACACTCGGGACGAGGGTTGATCAGTGCACTAGAGAGTCTACACTCGGGACAAGGGTTGACCATTTGCACCAGAGAGTCCACACACGGGAGGAGTGTGTTTTGCCGTGAGCTAACCAGAGAGTCCACACTCGGGACGAGGGTTAGTGCTTAGTTCAAACCCGTGAGTCCACACTCGGGATGATGGTTTGGTTTTCCCATTAATCTCGTGTTCATTGTTCACTCGGCAATTCATTTATGCGTGGTTGTTCTAGTGTTCGTGTTCGTGTTCGTGTTCGTGTTCGTAGTCATTTATCGTGTTCCAATTTTTCTTGTTTATTTTCTTGTTCATGATAAAATTGTTAGATAGGCATGTATATTATGTATCTTGCTATGTCCTCTGAGGACCTGATGATCTCTTCAGGTTAGCCGAGTTTGAGTCAGGAGCAGACGAGGGGATTAGAGACAGCATCAGATCGCTGTGTTTGCAGTTGACGTTGTCTTGATTAGCAGTTTGTACTCGGTTAGTTATTTCATGTATTTCTCTATTTTTTGTCTATTGGTAGTAGATTTGTGTCCACCGGACGTGATATTGATTCTTGGATACATTCAGTTTATATTCATTATTGCTTAGTTTCATGGATATTCATTGATCTTGATTGTGTATTGATTTTTCTGTGGATGAGATATAGATTTCTCGTGATTCTAGATTTAGTGACTTGTGTATATTAGACAGCGTTCTACCACCGATACTGTGGCGTAGGCTGGGCTTGGACACGCTTTGTATCCGGAAAGCGGGTGCGGGTCGTGACACAAATGGCCCAAGATAAGCCAATGGGTGTCCCCCTTGACCTGCTACCTGCAAGAAGATTTCCCCTTTCAACTTTCTCTACTACACTCTCATAACCCTCACATCAGACCTACACGCATACAAAATATAGGGCTTGTAGTGTAGCACATCAAGATCTTCCTTTGTGTTACAGATGTTAGATTGAGAAGTTTAAATATAAATCCTAACTAACATCCACTTCTAACTCTAGACACTTGTTGACACAAGGTACCCTCTCACACACTAAATCCTAACTAAACCCTCGACACCTTTTCCTCACACTTGGGCCAAAGGCCAAGTGGTCAAACCCAAACCAAAACCCTCACTCTTGAGCACACAGGAAAATGGCCTACTGTCTATAACAGTGGAATAGGGTCAAGTTCTCCTCATACACAAGACACCCTTTCCTCACTCACCTGTCTACTTCTACTGATACACGGATCAGTCACATAAACAAGTTGAGCAAAATGCTAGTCAAAATCATAAGAAAACTAGAAAATGGACAATTGATTAAACTGACACCATACTCAAACTGATGTACTGCCCTGCCCTCTGATACTCCCACTTGTGCTTATGGTCCTGCCTCTCACTTTCTTCCCATGAACTCTGATACACTTGTATCAAAATCAGATACAACTCACTATCATACACTATAAGTTACTACATTCTAATTTACTTAGACACACACCCTAGGATACTTACCACAGTCCATTTGACCTATATGATACTTAACTGACAATCACTCATTCACTATACATGGACACTCTCATCTAACTCACTTGGATACTCTAAACCAAAGCCAAAGCACCCTCTGAATCTCGAGCACCTCCCTCTCTCTCTTTCTCTCTCTCTCTCTCTCTCTCTCTCTCTCTCTCTCTCTCTCTCTCTCTCCAAGATACACTTAACACATACACTAACACAAAACACTCTAAACACTAGGATACACCCTTGGGGACATTCTAACTGATACCAATACTTAGCTCCTGATACTAACATAGGATACATGTCACACTTCAAATGTTAATCCTAACCTCACTCTACAAGACACTCTTACTTATACTGTTAATGTCCTACTGAAGTCTTAACTCACTCTGCCTCATCTGAAACATGGAACAAACTCCTCTATATGGCCAAAGCCACTTCATTTAAAATGGCCTAAGGGCTATCTGCCCTGCCCCTCTATCACACCAACTAAAATTTTGCCTCAACAGAACACTACCTAACACATGTATATATATGTATAAACACATTTCCCTCTCCTATTCATATATACATACCTATCCATATATTTAAAGAGATATATATATATATATATATATATATATATATATATATATATATATATATATATATACATCTAGGAATAACATAGGAACATATCCCTCTCACCCTCATAGCCTAGTGTACTAGGACAGAGCCATACACTCTCCATACTCGAGCACAGGTCACAACCTAGGCCACATATCCAGTTCCCTCCATTAACATATCACTTTGTGTTCCTAGATAACCCCAAGGCCTATATTGCTGTACACAGTAGTACTCCACTCTGCCACACACAAAATCACTAAGACACATGCCAAAATCACTCCTCTTCTTATGCAACACAGGCTAAGGGTCTGCTCTGCCCGACCCCTCCTCCACTGTCACTTGACAGTGTCAAGAATCTCCTTTAATCAGTACACACACACACACACACATATATATATATATATATATATATATATATACATATATATATATATTATATATATATATATATATATATATATATATTAATTAGAGAGAATGGATATATCGAAAAGGCTCCCGTCTTGGTAACCTCGGAACCCTAGCCGCTCCCCTTGTCCACGACCCCGGCTTGGCCTCCGGCCGGGCCGGCGTCTCACGCCGTTGGTGACACTTGCGTCATCGGCTCTCATGGCTAAGACGTTTGCTGAGGCGGTGGGGGGGGCTCCTTCCGCGGCTCCTCCCTCAATCCCCATCAGAGCTCCGACGTTCTCACGTGGAGTTCCGGTTATTTCCTTCTCTGAGGAGGAAGAATCCATCCTTGCGGATCCCTTTCGCTTTGCCTTGATTGGCAAGTTTTCCCACTCTCGTCCGTCCATGGACGTGATCCGGAAGGCGTTTAATAACTTCAAGTTTCATGGTGATGTTCAAGTCGGATCGATAGATCCGAAACACATCCTCATCCGCCCTCAAGACGAGACAGATTTTCTCCGCCTCCGATCGAAGGATTTGTGGTTTATCACGCGGGCTCCTATGAGATTGTTCAGATGGCATAAAGAATTCTCTCCATTGGAGGAATCTCCTCTAGCACCTGTCTGGGTCTCTCTACCAGGTCTGCCTGTTCAATTTTTTAACAAGAATGCATTATTTTCCCTTGCTATGGGCATTGGTAACCCCCTGCGCCTCGATCGCGCGACTGAAGAACTCACGCGCCCCAGCGTGGCCCGTTTACTCATAGAGCTCGACGCCAGCAAAACCCCCCCTCCTCTCTTGACTATACAACTCTCTAATGGTCGAAAGATATCTCAAAAAGTAGAATATGAGTCTTCCCCTCTATACTGCTCCTACTGCAAGCACCAAGGTCACGTCAGAAGTTTATGTAAAGTACTTCAGAAAGAAAAGCAGCCAATGAAGGATCCCACTACTCATCGTGTGCATGGGACTACAGCCCTTACAACTCCTGTTCAGATGGTTGGCGAAAGCTCTCATCAAGCAGACGAAGGCCTTATTAATGCTCAAGTTTCTCCACCAATAAATGAACAGGCTCCGAATCCCAACCACCAGGCATTAAATTCAAGCCTTCCCACCACAACTCCCCACGTCAACCTCCAGGCCCAAGCCAACCACGAGCTGCCACCTATTTTGTCATCTCCAAACTCTGACACTCATCCAACCTCTCCAACTGCCGGCGGTTGTGATAATCAAGTACCCTCACAAACCGAGGAGCTGGCGATTGACACTAACGTGACAGTTCTGGCCGAAGACATGCCAGGCTCTAATGAAGGCCTGGACGTGCCTCCTCCAAGATTCTTTCTGTAGGAACCCTAGAGGGGGGTGAATAGGGTCAAGCTAACTAATCAAGCACTTAGCACAAGCTAATTGGCAATTTAAAAATATAAGTGCAAGAGAAGAAGCAAACACAATACCGACACCCGATATATCCTGGTATCCTCCTAAGAGGCAGTCCAGTCCCGAAACTCTCTCCGGCTTTAATCCACTATTTGAGCAAATAGTTACACACGAGTTTGGATCCGAAGAACTCGCCAACTTCTTACACAAGAGCTTTAATCCGAAGGGCTCTCCGACTTCAACCGAGAGTTTGGATACGAAGACTCCCCAACTTCAACCGAGAGTTTGGATACGAAGACTCTCCAACTTCAACCTTTCACAATAGGTTTTGATCTCCTTATACAATAGGATGAAGATCTCACTTTTCAACTCAATAACTCTAACACAATTTGTGAATGACAAATGAAAGCTTTGTAGAGTTGTATGTGGATAAGCTTTGGTGGTTTGGAAATTTTTAGGCTCAAAGCATCAACCTTGAATGAAGGGGTTCAAGGCTATTTATAACCAAAGCTTGAAAAGAAGCCAAAGGCAACTTTTCAGTCACGAACCGGCATACCGCCGGCATGATCCGGCATACCGGCGGTATACCGGTCTGGGATTGCAACGGCTCGAAATATAGCCGTTGGGATCATTTAATGCAGAAAATCCGACCGTTGGAATTTCAACGTTACTGAATCGGTATACCGTCGGTATGATCCGGTATACCGTCGGTATGCCGATTTTGTGGACAGAAACTTTCTGTGAACAAAATCGGTATACCGCCGGTATGCACCGGTATACCGTCGGTATGCCGGTTTTCAGCCAAAAATGATCCTGGGCTAGTTTCTGCCCTAGCTTTCGATTTTGCCATCCATTTCTTGTGTTTACAATAATTCCTAAGACTCATTACAGACTCCAGATAAACATAGGCAGGTGCAGGCTTCTTTAGAGTCTTGAAATGATGATGGCATGGCTTGGCTTCTTCCTTTGATAGGTGCTGGCTTTTTCCCTTGGCGGCAGCTGTCCAAAGATATCCAGTTTGTGAAAACTGAATACCTTTCGGGGGCTTCGCCCCCGAACCCCCGACGAGGGGCGCTGCCCCCTCGACCCCCGTCCGCTGACCGGGCAGCGGAACCCCCGGTGCGTGGCTCCAGAGATATCGTCGGGTGGTTCAGAGAAATCTTGTGGGATCCGTCGTCTTTGGCCCACCATGATTTCTTCATTGCATATGTCCACATTGATCTTGTTTATTGCTTTTCTGCATGTACATGTTAGACGAACAAAGCAATATACATAGTAGCAAGTATGATAAATTAAAGCACATTAGGACTATGCAAAGTTTAAGTATAAGTGCTAAGGTGATGGCATAAATGTTAGTGATATCATAATGATTAAACTTAATTGAATGACCACAATCAAAAACATAGTTTTGATTTTGGCAACCCAATTAAATTTAAGATAGATAAGCTCATATCACTAAGATGTAAACCAATGGGCACATATCACCAAAGATATAAGTATAAGTAGAAATGCTATAGTGATAGTATGAAGATTAGTGATAATGAAATGCTAAACTTAACAGATTAGCCATATTCAAAAATATGATACAATCATTGGGCCAACAATCTCCCCCTTTTTGATTATGGCAAATCGGTTAAGTTTAGTATGGACAGTATAGATGCATGTATCACTAATATACAAAAGACATAAGCAATATCACTGAAAGCATACTACTTAGATTACTTATAAAAGCAAACTTATACTTACTTCTCCCCCTTTGACATGATCAAAAATAGGCTCCCCCGTACTAAGAGAAAAAACGAAATCAATCTTAAGCATAGAAATCAGAGCATGGGAAAGTCATAGACAATCATGATCAACATATACTATTGAAAAATAATGGGAGAAGGGTGTAAAGACAAGTGTATAAAACTACATACCAAATGTAGAGTACTAAATAGAAAATTGCTTGTCAAAACACAATATGGTTGGTAAAACTAAAAGTATTTGAAAAACAAGAAATAAGTAGTTTACCAACTTGAAATCCAAGGAATAAATCCAAAACACAATAGGATATGAAATATTGCTACAGTTTTGGAAGAGGACTATGAAATAAAGGATTTCAAACAAAAGCTATGAGGAATAGATAATTGCAACTAATAGATACTAATTGAGATATGTAATTAAATAAACTAGATACCAATTGAACAGATGTAAACTTGAAACATTGATCAAAGAAATCATTAATAATCATAATTGTCCACAAGTAAATAGTGGAACAAAATAAAAGAATGATCAATGTAAAATATTGCAATTGATATAAAGTAATCTCATTATTTGCAAAATCTATATGCTTATCCAAGTTCATGCATTTGAACTCAATTACCTTATCATGCTATATGAATACCCTTTAGATAAACATGAAGGTAAAGGAGAAAAATACTTGAGAAGGAGAAATTCAGTCGACTTGAATGCTCCCCCTCAAAGTACTACCAAAGTAGATAAAGATCATGAATTTTGGATAAGTCCTCAACAAGGAAAGCCAAATCAATTAAGCATGAAAGAAAAGCCAAATCAACGAAAGCATAATATTCATCAAGATAAAATCTGAAAGTTAATATTAGCAAGATGACATATTTAACCCATATGAAATAGAGAGATAAGATAATAAGGACAATCACATACACTCTCATAAACCCTTCACAAATAAAAGTATCATGACCTCATTCACTAAGATATGAAAAAGAAGAAGGTATGGGTCCATGATGAACTAGGTATACGACATATTTAAGGGTATAAATGAATTGAATCAATTAATTTGCTCCCCCTCAAAATATGCGTATCTAGTTCCAAAGCACTTATAGCATAAAATAGAAAACTACAAGATCTAGGGGTAAATCAACTATGGATTTCTTCCCCTTGCTCGATGCATATAAGGCTACAATATCGTCAAAAGACGAAAAATATCATCTTTAGTCAAGAAGAGATAACCAATTAATAGCCACTAAAGATGAAAAATCAAAAGAATATTCCAATAAAGCACATACAATCAAAAGATGGCATACATTAGTCTATATAGAAGGATCTCATAATTAAATATGATAGATCAATGTATGTTATCCTTTGAGAAAATGTCATTATGAAAAAGAATAAAGTCAATTAAGAACAATCATGATGATAGACAGAATATAGCCAAAAATAAAATAAAAATAAAACTCAAACATCATGTCCATGATTATCTAATTAAGAAAGAATCAACCAATTTATTACTTCACATGGACTAGGTATGTTTTATCACATATGTACCCATCAACCGGGTAATATCCAAACTTTGCTACTTCTAAATGAAAGACCAATAAAGTTCAAATAGCAAAGACACTATGTGATAATCCATGAGTAGTCAAAGTAGAGTAGTAAATTAACTTGACATTTACAAAATTAGATATTTTAGGACTACTCAATCATTAGGATCATTCATAAAGGAAACAAATGAATAAATATGATCTAATGAATCTCATCAAGAGAAAATCACAAGTCCAAAAAAAAATCTCACACATTAACATGGGAAAGAGTCAATCTCATTTAAATAATTACAAACATAATAAAGAAGAGATGTAAATGATAATACGATGAAAACATGACTCAAAAAGTGAGAGAAATTTAAGAGAGACTTGCTAATGACTAGTTATGGAAGAGAGTTAAAACAAGGAATCACAAACCTCTAAGAGAAAACAAGATTTAATAAAGAATTTGTAAAACTAGTTTTAGAGATTAAGCATATCACAAATCTTGTTTTTGTAAACTAGCATATCATATATAGATTGAAGTATAGGAATGTAGCTAGATGTGTGAAAGTGAGCCAAAATTATATAGCTTAAAAATATATCACAAATAAGCAAACTATATAATCCAAATAAGATTAATGAGAGAAGCCATTAACAAGATAAATGTGCTCATTAATTCTTAAGACACTAACACAAAAAAAATACTTGCTTAAGCATAGAGTTCACAATTAAGAGAATACATTTTGAATGATCAAAATGATTTAGAGACTCTTTACTAAGCAAGGATAAGAGCATAAGATGATAAAAAAAAATGAATTAGACTCTTATCAAGTAAAGGACAAAAGAGATGTTCATGAAAACACAATAAAATAAGTCTCTTTGCCAAGTATTGAGATTAACCCAAGATAATGAAATGATAGATCAATCTAGAGAATGCAAAATACTATAGCCATATTAAAATAAGTGTATTCTCTAGAAGTGAAAAAAAATCTCAACACAAAAGCTCAAACCATAGTAGCTAAATTCATGAGAAATATGATGTAACAATTACAAGTATTCTCATGTGCTACAAAAACATCATTGGGCAACAATAATTCAAAAGAAAGCATAACCCAAGGAATGAGCAAAGAAAGATTATTACGATCAAGAAAGCTAAATGTGCAAAAGATAGAAGAATCATACTTACGAAAAAGCTGTCATAGTGCACTATAGAAATATATAGATGATATAGATTTAAAAAAAATGTGCACTAAAAATGGAGGTTAATATGAAAACAAGACAAAGCACAAAACCTTGTGATTCTTAAAAGAACTTCCATAAATAGTCAAGTGCAATACATAACAAATATTTTCTCTCACCATCCCAACTTAAAGATATAAAACAAATGAATATCAAAAGCTAGGAAACATTTATATATATGAAACTATATATATATCACGAATAGGCATACATGAAAAGATCAAAAATCCATTAAGAATATGTATCCATAAAGTCAACCAAAAAGCTAAAAAGACATTATTAAAGAAAGCTTTAAGGAAGAAGCATGTTGATTCAAAAAGAGATACACAAATTTGATCAAAAGAATCAATAGCTAGAGTATGAGTTAAGCACAAGTTTAGAAGTAACAAGTATGAATAAAACTTTAGCTTAACTCATATGCCTACATAAAGGTATTTATACAAAAATAGATATCAATATAAGAGATACATGAACTATAAGTAAATAAAAATTTTAATGAATATAGTCATGTATCCTTAATGAATATTTGAGAAACCATCACAAATTCAAAAGCATGTATAAATAAACTTTATTAGGCAAAGACATACTTGATTCTCAAGAAGATAATCAAGATAAAGTATGAGAATCAATAATGAATATATTATGTAAGCACAAGATTAAAAAAAAAGAAGTATAAGTATATACTTGTCAAGAATAAGAAGCTTGTGCTAAACACAAATATTCGCAAATACCGATTTAAAGTAAATAAGACACATTAAATACAAACCGACAAGAAATAATTATTTCAAAAACTTTAAAGACGGAGAGTTAAAATCATATTAACTCAAATCAAAACCAAGCTCCTATGGACTAGAGTGATATACATGCTTTATAAATAAAGATTAAGAATAACAAGCATGCATAAATTAAATGTGTCACACTTAATAGAAAATGAGTGATAAACTACAAGTGTGAACTAAACATTTAAGCTAAGTAACTAGTCATGCTAGATAAAAGAAATAATAAGAGAATTAACTAAGCATGCTAGTATTATATCTCACATTGATTTATACAATAAGCAACTAAGGATATCAATGTGAGCTAGTAGCAAAACATCAAGAGAAACATGCTAGATTCTACTAATATAAACCATTAAAAGAGAATCGTTTAGCATGTTACCAAAGTGGCTCTAGTGGCCACACTTGTGTTGGTGCAATTGCTTGGAAGATGACCTTTGAGCTTTGCAACCACCAACACGCTCCTTGGTGCTATGTCCCGGTACAAGAAGCTTCACCTACAACATTAGATGAAGACTTTGGTATCCAAATAAACTTGGATCCACATTTATTAGCTTTAGGGACCCATATAGCACTTACTCTAGCATTGGTAGTAAAGGTCCTACGAATAGGGCATGTAAAGCTCATGTGTCCAATGCGAGAGCAATAGAAGCATCTAATGCTAGTGTGTGCACATGTATCAGAATGAACATGGTTATGAACATGTGACATACTAGAATGATGAATGTCTCTAGAGTGAGCATGCATGGATTTGGTCTTAAGAATATCATGTTCTAATATCAAATCATCATGCAAACAAGTAAGAGAATCAAATTTAACATTTAAAGCATTATTCTCTTTTTCAAATAAAACCATTCTAGAAATAAAATCATCATTTTGTTTCTTTAAAGAGTCAATAGAAGAATCGTGCAAATGATTTAGCTCATGAGTTTGCCTCTTAAGATCTTCTATTGATGAGGAAAGAGATTTGATTTTCAAAATTAAAGCCTCATTCAAACTCTTTAAAGAAACACAAGATGAGTTTTGAGAATCAAGTCTAGATAATAAGACATTGTTTTCATTTCTCAAAAACTCATTTGCTTCTTCTAAATGAATAACATTTTCAGAAAGTTCTTCATTTGTAGAATGAAGGCTGTCAAGAATCTCTAAGGATTGTTTAGCCATAGCTTTCCACTTAGAGCATTTCTTGCATTTAGAAGAAACAAGATTGTCTATGCTACTAGAAGTAAAATCCTCTTTATCGGAGGAGGAGTAGGAGGAATACGATGCCATAGAAAAATAACAAGGATCTACTCTAAGGATGTTAAGCCTAACAATAGAGTCCTTGCTCTGATACCAATTGTAGGAACCCTAGAGGGGGGTGAATAGGGTCAAGCTAACTAATCAAGCACTTAGCACAAGCTAATTGGCAATTTAAAAATATAAGTGCAAGAGAAGAAGCAAACACAATACCGACACCCGATATATCCTGGTATCCTCCTAAGAGGCAGTCCAGTCCCGAAACTCTCTCCGGCTTTAATCCACTATTTGAGCAAATAGTTACACACGAGTTTGGATCCGAAGAACTCGCCAACTTCTTACACAAGAGCTTTAATCCGAAGGGCTCTCCGACTTCAACCGAGAGTTTGGATACGAAGACTCCCCAACTTCAACCGAGAGTTTGGATACGAAGACTCTCCAACTTCAACCTTTCACAATAGGTTTTGATCTCCTTATACAATAGGATGAAGATCTCACTTTTCAACTCAATAACTCTAACACAATTTGTGAATGACAAATGAAAGCTTTGTAGAGTTGTATGTGGATAAGCTTTGGTGGTTTGGAAATTTTTAGGCTCAAAGCATCAACCTTGAATGAAGGGGTTCAAGGCTATTTATAACCAAAGCTTGAAAAGAAGCCAAAGGCAACTTTTCAGTCACGAACCGGCATACCGCCGGCATGATCCGGCATACCGGCGGTATACCGGTCTGGGATTGCAACGGCTCGAAATATAGCCGTTGGGATCATTTAATGCAGAAAATCCGACCGTTGGAATTTCAACGTTACTGAATCGGTATACCGTCGGTATGATCCGGTATACCGTCGGTATGCCGATTTTGTGGACAGAAACTTTCTGTGAACAAAATCGGTATACCGCCGGTATGCACCGGTATACCGTCGGTATGCCGGTTTTCAGCCAAAAATGATCCTGGGCTAGTTTCTGCCCTAGCTTTCGATTTTGCCATCCATTTCTTGTGTTTACAATAATTCCTAAGACTCATTACAGACTCCAGATAAACATAGGCAGGTGCAGGCTTCTTTAGAGTCTTGAAATGATGATGGCATGGCTTGGCTTCTTCCTTTGATAGGTGCTGGCTTTTTCCCTTGGCGGCAGCTGTCCAAAGATATCCAGTTTGTGAAAACTGAATACCTTTCGGGGGCTTCGCCCCCGAACCCCCGACGAGGGGCGCTGCCCCCTCGACCCCCGTCCGCTGACCGGGCAGCGGAACCCCCGGTGCGTGGCTCCAGAGATATCGTCGGGTGGTTCAGAGAAATCTTGTGGGATCCGTCGTCTTTGGCCCACCATGATTTCTTCATTGCATATGTCCACATTGATCTTGTTTATTGCTTTTCTGCATGTACATGTTAGACGAACAAAGCAATATACATAGTAGCAAGTATGATAAATTAAAGCACATTAGGACTATGCAAAGTTTAAGTATAAGTGCTAAGGTGATGGCATAAATGTTAGTGATATCATAATGATTAAACTTAATTGAATGACCACAATCAAAAACATAGTTTTGATTTTGGCAACCCAATTAAATTTAAGATAGATAAGCTCATATCACTAAGATGTAAACCAATGGGCACATATCACCAAAGATATAAGTATAAGTAGAAATGCTATAGTGATAGTATGAAGATTAGTGATAATGAAATGCTAAACTTAACAGATTAGCCATATTCAAAAATATGATACAATCATTGGGCCAACACTTTCCTCCTGCACCACCTGAGAATATCCATGAAGACCAGCTCGAAGAAGGCGAAGTTAACCCCAACGCTTCATGGGCACACCAAGTTGAAGAAGAAGAAGCACGTTTGGGTGAGGTTGCAGTCGGACGTCCTAAGAAAGACCCGCCACCACCGTCATCTCGAGTTCTTCGATCTGCAGCTAAGAACACTTCAAATCCCTCCTCCTCCTCCTCCTTCCTTAATGTTTGATATTCTTCTATGGAATTTGAGAGGAATAGCCAACCCTATGACTCTTAAAAGAACTAAATCCTTAGTTCGTCTGCACAAGGTTCAATTACTTGCTATTATTGAACCAAAAGTATCCCCAGATCAGCTTCATTACTATCAAGTTAAGCTAGGGTTTCATATGGCTATCTCTAATGCTAAAGGAAACATCTGGATTTTCTGTAACAAGGATGGGTGCATCTCTCTGGCAGATGCTTCGGATCAGTCTCTGTCGATCCTTTTTTCCCACCCCCTCCTTCCCTCTTCCTCTCTAATCTCTGTTGTCCATGGCAGCAACACTAAGGAAGGTCGACGCTCTCTGTGGGAATCTTTATTACAACTCCCGAACCGTTATCCCTGTCCTTGGCTTATTGGAGGGGATTTCAACGCCACTACTTGCCCGAAGGAGAAGTTCGGTGGCCTGCCCCCTAATGAAGCTTCTATGAGAGAGTTCAGAGAATTCCAAATCGCCGCTGGTGTTACGGAAGCCCCATTCACGGAGAGTTGCTTCACTTGGGTCAAGACTGATACAGGACCAGATCGGCAGGGTTCTAGACTTGATCGTGTGCTCTTGGATAGACAATGGTGGGAATGGGCTCCTATTACTTCCTGTGATCATTTGAACCGTACGGAGTCTGACCATTCACCAATCCTTGTTCAATTCCGGGCTCGAGCTGCTGTTCCAAAGAAGCTATTCCGATTCTTATCTTTCTGGCCAACCCATCCTTCTTTCTTGCATACTGTTGAGCAGGCTTGGACCTCCACTCATCATCATAACCCTATCACCAATTTGGGGTTACGCATGACGGCTACACGAAGGGCTCTCTCTAAATGGAGCCATCGACATTTGGTGACATTTTCCAGGCCGTAAAAGCTGCGGAGGACAAAGTAGTTACAGCTGAAGTTGCCTTCGACAACGACCCGTCTACTCGCCCTATCCTTTTGGAGGCTAAAGCTCACCTTAAGCAAAGAATTCAAATTGAGGAGGCCTATTGGAAACAGAAGGCGCGCCTCAAATGGGATTTGCAAGGGGATCGAAATACTGGGTATTTCCACTCATGCGTTTTTACTAAGCGGCGTCGTCTGCATTTTCATTAACTCCGGGCGGAGGACGGATCTATGGCCAAAGATCTAGAAGGAATTCAGCTCATCGCCAACACTCACTATGAACAATTGTTCCTCCCTGAACCGGTCTTAGCTGATGAGGATTTCATGTCTGTATTACCCAAGATGCTCAGTGATGAAGAGGCTATCACCTTATCTATGAAACCTAATATGGAGGAGGTCTACAACACTATCAAGTCAATTGATCGTCACAGTGCCCCTGGGCCTGATGGATTCACAGGAATTTTCTTCCTCAAGTGTTGGCAAATTATCAAACATGATGTATTGGCAGCGGTACATATGTTCTTCGACGGGTTCTCCCTGCCCAAGGTGATTACTAGCACCCTCCTCCTCATGATTCCTAAGACTAAAACTCCTTCGTCCATCACTGATTACAGACCGATCAGTCTCTGTAATTTTGTGAATAAGATTTTCTCCAAGCTCCTTGCAAACAGGCTCTCTCCCATGATGAATCGACTTATTTCGCCTGAACAAAGTGGTTTCATCAAAGGTCGTGAGATCGCGGATAATATCATTCTCGCGCAGGAGATGTTTAGTATGCTGGGTCATGACAACTGGGGAAGGAATGCAGCTATCAAGCTTGATATGAGTAAGGCTTATGATAGGGTGAACTGGAGATTTCTCCTCTCTATGCTGCGTCGGCTAGGGTTTAATGAAACTTGGAATACCATGGTCCTTCATTTGATGAATAATGTTTGGTTCTCTACGCTGATCAATGGAAGTATGTCAGGCTACTTCCAAGCTTTCCGAGGGTTACGTCAAGGTGACCCTCTTTCACCATTGTTGTTTGTGCTAGCGGCAGAGTCATTGAGTAGAAATCTGCAAAAATTGGCTTCTTCTCCTGGGTTCACGCCCTACTATTCTCCTAGCGGCTGTCCGAGGGTCTCCCATTTGGCATATGCGGACGACATTCTTATATTCTATGGGGGTGATAGGCGTTCCATCCAAATGCTTATGTCTGTCCTTCATAGGTACGAGAGTGTCTCTGGCCAGCTCGTCAACTCGTCCAAGTCGGCCATCTGCGTTACTCCTGATTTCCCGATGGATAGGGCGACTACTCTTAATACTCTCACTGGTTACCAAATCAAAGCTCCTCCTATCACATATTTAGGGTGTCCTCTGATGTCAGGTAGAAGGAACGCAGCCATGTTCGCAGAGCTCAAGGACAAAGTGCATAGTCGTCTCGAAGGGTGGCATAACAAGATTTTGTCACCGGGTGGTAAGCTGATCTTGATTAAATCTATTTTGTCCTCTATCCCTATTTTCTGCCTTGCTGCTAGTAATCCCCCAATGAGTGTTCTTACTCAACTTGAAGCACTGTTTAGCCAATTCCTATGGGGATCGAAAGACGGGTATCGCAAACATGCTTGGATTGGGTGGAATCAAATAGCTCGGCCTCATGAAGAAGGAGGCCTTGGGGTTCGCCGCCTCAAGGATGTGTTCGACGCCTTCATTGTCAAACTCTGGTGGAAGTTGCGCTCACAGGACCTGCTCTGGACTCAATTCATGAGGATGAAATATTTTCCTCGCTGTCACCCATCTCAAGTTATTGCTCAATCAAACTCCTCGCATATTTGGCGTCGGATATTGGCGGGTAGGGATCTTGATGAGAGATTTCAACTGATTAATTAGGCGGAGGATGGGTTGCGATGGCGTCCTGCTACCCAATTCTCTGTCTCTTCGGCCTGGACAACCATTCGCACTACTTTCCCAGTTGATAATCGGTTTAAGAACATATGGAGTTCGTGTATTCCATCTAAGTGGTCAGTCTTGCTATGGCGTATCCTCCTTGACCGCCTACCTACAGACGATCACGTACAGCGGATTGGGTATCACCTTGCATCGGCTTGCCACTGCTGTTTAACTCCTCAAATGGAGTCCATTAATCATATATTTTTTGAAGGAGATATGGCCAGGCATGTTTGGAACTCGTCCCAGTCACTGTTGCGGATCCGTGGTCGGGTATCTAGCCTAGAAGGGTGTTTATCTCTTTGGTGGAGGAGAAATAATCTGCATCTCAAGCAAATCACTGTCGGGGCAATCTGTTGGGTGTTATGGAAAAATCGGAATAAATGGAGGTACGAACAATATAAGTATAATGGTCGACAACTTTGCCATGAAGTTCAGCGACAAATCTCTAAAGCTACAGTTGCTTGTGCCCATGGGAAGGTTGGGAAGATGAAGACGTAAACTTTTGTATAGGTCTTTTGGCCTAGCTATGTATTTTTGGGACTTCCTCTTTCAATAAAATTATCTGTTCCTTCGAAAATATATATATATATATATATATATATATATATATATATTAAAATATATATATATATATATGTAGAAGCATGGAAAATATCAGAATAATGATCTATGCAGCTCATACATGAATGGTCCCATGCGATTCAGAGAGACTCTTAGTCTCATGCGGCTCGTTGTAGGAGAGTCCATGCGGCTTACATAGGGACAGTCCTATGCGGTTCAAAGAGACCCCTAGCCGCATGCGGTTCAGAAGTACATGCGGCTCACATACGACCAACAGAGATATGCGGCTCGATCAACGCCACGTGTCCCCATGGGGCCCCTTCACACAGCTGGCTATCGAGCAATTGCCCTATTTAATGCTCTGCCATGATTTAACAGCTGACGGCTCTGGCATAAAGTGTCATAATAGCCCTATCATAATGACAGACTCTTTGGGAACAGGAGAAAATCTTCGACACGATCCGAGATTGCCACGTGGCTACTCCCATACGGCTCACTTGAAGAATAGCCCCATGCGGCTGGCAAGAATCATCTTCCTGCGGCTCACTAAGAAGCCATCCTATGCGGCTCGCGAGTACTACACCTATGCGGTTCACCAAGAAGTCATCCCATGCGGCTGGCAAGAATCATCTTCCTGCGGTTCACCAAGAAGCCATCCTATGCGGCTCGTGAGTACTATATCTATGCAGCCCACCAAGAAGCCATCCCATGCGGCTCGTGAGTACTATACTTATGCGGTTCACTGAGGCGCTGTCTCATGCGGTTCATGGATATCATACGGTTCTGACAGGATCCACCATTAAGACACGTGGCATAGATTCAATGGCCCCCACGACTTAACAGCTGGTAGCAAGGATGATTATGGGATGCAGATCAATCAGAGATTTACCAGATTCCAATGACCATATTTAACGTTATCCTCATAATTAATGAGATCAGGTCATATCATTTCTGATCAAGCTAATGGGATACGTGGTGAGAGATCCAAGCTTGACACAGCCAATCATGAAGATTTAAAGCAATCAGCATTAATTATTCAGAGGATTCAATACTATCCCCATTTATGTGCCAGATCCTTCATGCCTTAAACGAATGGTCCAGATTGATTATACATCAGGCCGCCGCCATTTTGAGAATGGGTAATCATCCAAACCCTAATGATGCCCCCACTATTATAAATAGCAAGGTGCCATTCCCTTGTAAAATATACACGATCAGAAGGAGAGAGACAAAAAAGAGCTTCCCCCCTTATAATCAGAGAGAAAAATATACAGAGAAAGAGAGAAGTCAGAAGAGCAACCCGAGGAGAGTAAGAAGAGCATTTCTTCATCAACGCCAACCATCTCTTCACAGGAGCCAAGACTGCATACCGATCGTCCAAGGAGTAAGACAGGGCTGCCGTCGCCTTCCCGAGCCTCTATCGTCACCCCCCAGAATCTAAAATAAACAATTGTACTTAGATTGCTGTACCTAGGTTTTTGTCCCTAGGCTTTCTTTGTACGAGCGAGTTTGTAACGTGAAGTAAAAGTCCGGTCCTCCGATAATTGTTCTGTTCTTTTATATTTCATGGCAAACACGATGGCGACTCTGCTGGGGACAAACTTCTCCACGGCTGAGGAGTTGGTGACGCAGTCGGATGCAGCCAAACTTGGCTCCACGCAACAAAAGATGGTCGTCCGCTTCGACCAACAGGCGTTTGAAGAGATGCTCTCCGAAGGAAGCGCTGGCCCGGTCCAGAAGCGCACCCGCACGACAAAGGCTCGCAGAGAGTGGAGGCCAAAATTATTTGCTCCTCCCCAAGCCCTCGACGGGATACCCTCTGTTGCTCAAGACGGCGAGAAGGACTCTTCTGCGGCCCCACTTCAGACCGTAGACAACTCTGCTGTCCCCAAGTCCGACAGAAGAAAACCCTATGATGCTGGACTTGTAGGGGAAAAGAGGAACTCTACGCGAACAGAACCGCATAGGGGTGCTAGCCGCATAAAAAAAGCTCATGCAGCCACATCCGCTAGTCGCATGAAGAAAAATCATGCGGTCATATCTGTCAGCCGTATGGCTTATGCGGCTACAGTTGCCAATCACATGAATGAAACTCATGCGGCTATGGAAATCAATCGCTTGCAGAAAACCCATGCGGCCACAATTGCCAACCGCATGCGGCCAGCCTGTACGGTCGTGACTCCTAGCCGCACAAAAATAACTCATCTAATAGCAGAAGACAACCGCATGCAGACAGCCTGCACGGAACTCAATTCTAGCCACATAGCGTCCATTTTACGCTCCTCTCGATCAGTCTTCGACCGTCTCTCGTACGGTCCTGACTCTGTTGGTTATCTGGATGATAAGCCAGACTCTGTGGTATTCAACTTGGACTCCTCCTATTACGTACCCGCAAGTGCTATAAGGAGGAAGTCTAAGGCAGCGCGGGCTCACCAAGCCCAGTCAGCTGCCCCAACCTCTGACCATCGGGGCATCCCGCTGATTATCACGCGGGCCTCTGATGGGAAGTTGTACAGAACTACTCGAATCCAGCCCCCGGCGGCGAACGGACAGAGTGGTTCCTCTAACCTGCGTGAGGATATCCTCCACAAGTGCAAGGAAAAAGATGGGGCTTCGGTGTGCAAAGAGTCCTCGCTTGGACGTCACTGCACCCAAATCATCGTCAACTGCTGTTGCAACAACGCGGCAATGACGAAAGATCGGCCGTCAGTCTTCCAAAGACTACAGCGTCCGAGCTCAGAAGACGAGGCACCTCCTGTTGTCTCCTACAATTCCACTCAGAAAGTCCTCGTCGAGGGGAGAGGGAAGAAGGCAAGCATCTCCACCCCGAAGACCTCAACCACTACAGCTAAGAAACTGTCGTCTAAACGGTTGTCCTCCACCGGAGTATTCCAACACACCCGTTCAAAGACGAAATCTACTGTAGTAGGAAATTCATCATCCACATCGCTGGGGGTTGAGGGTAGCAGTCCTCCGAACATCCACAACAATTTGATGTTTCAAGGAGAAGAACCCGGGGAAACAACTCTCCCATCAGGTACAACAGACGCCGATGTCCCCGAGGACATCCATGACTCTCAAGACGAAGCAGACTCTGAGGCTGGGGGTACTATTCCTTCCGAGTCCGAACCAGAAGATAATATTCCCACATATCCCGATGACTTTTTGGTACATGGGTACGACTCGGAGGGCACATCCTCCACCGTTCCTTCCATCACTCCTCATGTAAGGACGGTGTTAATGACGGACAGCAATCAAAGTGGTTCCAATGATTGCCAACGCATCGAGAGTCTCGAAGCCATATTACTTGCTTTGGTCAAGTCTGTAGACGAGATTAAAGCAGCCCTTCCAACTCTGCAAGAAGAGACGCCTGGCCAAACAAGCACGGGTCCCGCGGTCAATGTGGACTCGAATTCGGCAGCATCGAACCCGGGCAACAATCCTCCCGAAATAACAGTCCCTACCGCGATAGATGAGGCCCGAGAAGTAAGGAGAGAGGTTCAGGAGCTCTGAGCCATGTTCCATGCCCGAGAAACGCTCAAGACCTCAGAATTCGGCAACCATACCCTGCTGAATGGAGGGATGTTCCATTCCCACCAAAATATAAGCCGTTCAATATCAACCCGTATGATGGCAAGACCTCAGCAAGTCGGTACATCACTTACTTCGAGGTCACCACCGACCATCTGCCCCATGATGATGCTATCCTCACTCGATTATTCATTGGGGCATTGGAAGAAGTCGCCTTCGACTGGTATCGCAATCTGTCGGACAACTGCATCCACTCCTTCGCCGGCTTCAAGCTCCTGTTCTTGGAGAGATTCTACGAAGTAGGGCAGGACGTCACCATGTCCACCCTCATGGACGTCATCCAAGGAGAGAAGGAGTTGACAAGGAACTACATTGAGCAGTTCTGCCAAACCGCCATGAAGCTGCCCTCCGGAAATCCAGATTCCTCTTTGATTGAAATTTGCCAAAAGAGACTGCTTCCAACAATCAGTCTCTGGATGGGCGAAAGTCAATTCAAAGATTGGAAGACGTTCATCATCAGCGCCACAAGCGCCAAAGAACGACTGAAGAAGGCTCGCCAACTGGGATTGCACATCTCGGAAGAAGAAAACAAGGGCAAACGTCCCAACAACGATAATGGGGGTAGCCCCTCCAATAATCGGGATAGCAAGAGAAAGCAGGCTATGGTGGCCGATACAGCACAAAAACCTGAGCCGAAGCCAGCAGACAAACAATGGCCGCAAATCACTTACTCCTTTGAAGACGGTCACGTTAAGCCCATCTTGGACATGCTCATACAAGAGGACAGGATTCAACTTCCTCCACCAAGACGGGAACCGCGGCCGGCAGAGATGGAGAATCCAAAGTACTGCCATTATCATCGCTATGTCCATCATGCTACACATGATTTCTACCAGCTGAAATGGTATATACAAAACCTTATCGATTCGAACGCTCTGGCCATCGATTTCGAAGAGGTAACCGTGGCGGCCAACATGGTGTCCGTATAATTTGGCAGCTTCCCTCCGACGTAGACTCAAGACGGGGTGGTCCCCGTCCCTCTAGCGACAATGGAGATTACCAATCTTCCACCCCCCCCCCCGAGATCAGGCTGCCGGTCTAGTATCCCTCACCACATCTCGAGGGAGGTCATGTGGATCCATCCAGACTTGGTGTCAGAAGTTACTCGGCCCACACCATCTTCCACCAACAAGAAGAAAAGTAGAAAGGTCAGGACCTGCCACACAATCTCGGCAGACAACGAGGAAGCTACAGCCGTCGTCACACGGTCCGGAGCGTAATCCCAACCTGTGGTTGACAATCCAGCTGAAAACTATCAACCCACTACAACTGATGCTCTGGGACCGGCTCAGCCTTCAACGACCGACAAGCCTAGGCCGAGGAAGACTAGCTTCGACAAATCCCTCCGAAAAGAGGCAACCCAAGGGCTAGAGAGGCCCTACAACTTTGACATTTTAGCACAATTGGCTAACACATCGGCCAAGTTATCATTGTACGAACTCCTAAGGCTCTCCAAGGACGTTCGTATTGCATTAAGCGAAGCACTCCAAAATGCCGATGTCTATCTGGCTCAATCCAAACTCACCGGGGAGGACTCACCCGTGGATCTCCAGGATAGTGCCTGTACGGGAGCAATGCCCAACATCGTCTTCACTCCGCAGGACATGCTCATCAAAACTAATCTGCACGATCGCCCATTATACTACACTGGATACATCGTCGACGTAAAGGTGGATCGGATGCATATTGATCCAGGCTCTCCCATAAGCATCATCCCAAAGGGTCTGCTACACCATGTCCGCATCCCAATGCATCGCCTGACACCTACAAGCACCGCCATCAGCGGTTTCAATTCGGGCAGGAGCTACCCTATTGGGAAGATTTGTCTGAAGTGTCAAATTGGCGACCTCCAATCCGAAGTCACCTGCTACGTCATCGATGTAGACACTTCTTACAACATCCTCCTAGGACGTCCGTGGATACACGATTATATGATTGTGTCTTCCACGCTGCACCAATGCTTCAAATATGTCGACAAACACGGCTTCGTGAAGACGGAATTTGCTGACATCGATCCCTTCAAAGGGGTCGAATCTTACTACTCGGACTCCTGCCTATACGAAAAGTCGAAGAGGTACCTTGATGAAGGAAATGTACAAGCTAGTACCGAGACGGCCACAGGATCAGAAGAGCCTCTGACAATCCACCTCCAAGCTCGCAAATCGGGAAGGTCCGCACCCCTTACCGCCACTCTGCGGAAGGACGCGATCAGCCTCTCGACGCAGGAAGAGCAGATGATAATTCGGCTACCAAGGTCTGGTCAAGTGCCAAGATCCACAACGGGGCCACTAACAATCAGACTGTCGCGAGTCGGTCAGCCCCAAAAGGAGAAGCTCAATCCCTCCGACAAACCACTGACGATACGCCTTCCCAAGAAGGGTCGTCACCCCGATACGAGGTCCGAAACTTCTAGCGAATCGGCCACTCCCCCTTCCACATCATATGCCAAACTGGGGGTCGCTAGTCTGCCAACGACTCCGTGCTCTGCTCCATCAACTGAACCACTGACAATCAAGCTTCCCAGGTCGTCCTCTCAATCTTCATTTACACAGGGGGTAGCCGAAGAGGAACCGAAGCTAGCCAAGTATGTGGCTGCTCACACTGATGTCCCCTCCGCTGATGATGTAATCCCCCTAAAAAAGATACCTTACTTCATCAATAAAGGGTTATCTTTGAACTACACCGAGCTCAATAAGCTATGTACAATGTATGCTATGGAACACGGTATAGGCACTCACCTACACACACAAGTGACAAATGTGTACACCGCGATCCAGCTTACTCTAGTAGAAGACGCTTATCGAATAATCGAGGGAGGGGATCATCCGATCATCTTCGGCCGGATGAACAACCCGCATCCCCTCACCATAGAGGAAGCCGACCTCGGATCAGACACCGGAAGACTGTCTCTGTATCTCTATAGCCCTCAATCCAAATATCTCAGGAAGAAACAGGGGTATGATCTGGAGACGATGCCAGGTTTGAACTATGGCACTGGGCGACGATTACCTTTGAAGCCGCCAGCCCCGGCGGGCAAACCACGAGACTACTATAGCAAAACTCGATGCGGGTTGGGGTATGTAACGCCTACTATAACCCCTGAGAGTTCAGATGAAGAATGCGACTGGCAGTCACATTCAACCGGGTCACCAACTTCGAACTCGGATACTAGCATCGGAGATGTGTTCAGACAAGTCATGACAGTCAATATGGCATTCGCCGACGCTTACGAAGAAGACGAAGACATCCCCGAAATCCTCGAGCTAGAGCCGTGGGCCCAGCAATTGGACGCACAATAGGAAAAGCGGTTCGAACAGAGAGAACCTCCTACTGAAGATGAGGTCATACAAGTGGATCTCGGCAGCGAATCTTCTCCAAAACCAATTTTTGTCAGTAAAAGCCTAACAGACGAAGAACGGGAGTCGCTGCTAGAACTTGTCAGAGAATACATTGATGTATTCGCCTGGAGCTATGAAGACATGCCAGGGTTAAATCCCGACATTGCTCTTCACAAACTCAACATTCGGCCAGATACGAAGCCGGTCAAGCAACAACAGTGACGCTTCCGCCCAGGCATCATGGACGCGATCGAAGCCGAAGTCAACAAACTGATAGCCAGCAGCTTTATTCGTGAGGAGCAACATCCCGATTGGATCGCCAATATAGTACCCGTCCTCAAGAAGAATGGGAAGATTCGAATCTGCATCGACTTCCGCAATCTGAACGAGACATGCCCCAAAGATAAATTCCCCCTTCCTATCACAGACATCATGATCGACAATACCTGCGACTTCGAACGTATGTCATTCATGGATGGCTTCTTGGGGTACAACCAAATCAAAATGTCTCCTGATAACGAAAAGCATACATCATTCCGAACACCAATTGGCACGTACTGCTACACAGTCATGCCTTTCGGTTTGAAGAATGTCGGCGCCACCTATCAAAGAGCCATGAGTATCATCTTCAGAGACCACTTACGCAAGACAGTGGAGTGCTACGTTGACGATATAGCCGTTAAAAGCCGCTGCAAAGGAGACCATCTGCAGGATCTAAGGACGGTATTCGACCTAATGCGAGCACACAATTTGAAAATGAACCCTACGAAGTCCTTTTTGGGCGTATCCAGCGGGAAGTTCTTGGGCTTCATCATCACTGCAAAGGGTATCCATGTAGACCCTGAGAAGACAAAAGCAATCATGGAGATGGGTCCCCCGAGAAATCTCCGCGAACTCAGAGGCCTCCAAGGGAGGCTAGCTTACATCAGGAGGTTCATTTCTAACCTCTCCGGGCGATACCGACCGTTCACGCACCTCATGAAGAAAGGAGTCTCATTCGTATGGGACGAGGAATGTCAACGTGCTTTCGACAGCATCAAAGAATATTTGTGAAATCCTCCAATTTTGGTGGCTCCGGTTCCGGGAAAACCATTCCTGCTCTATGTACGAGCAATAGAACACTCTCTCGGGGCTCTGCTGGCATAGAACAACGACGCAAGCCATGAACAGGCCATATATTACCTTAGCCAAATGATAATTGGGCCAGAGCATCGATACACCGCTGTGGAGAAGGAATGCCTCGTCCTGGTGTTCGCCATTCAGAAAATACGATACTATGTCACCGGACAAACGATACACGTGATCTCACGAATCAACCCTCTCAGGGTCCTTATGACTAAACCAGGGGCACTCAGCTCTTGCCTTGCTACATGGGCAATATTGCTGTCCCATTATCATATGATCTTTGTCCCTTAAAAGGCAGTCAAAGGTCAAGCCCTGGCAGACTTCTTAGCAGCCCACCCAGGCTCGGAGTCCTCCAGGATAGATGAAGAGATCCCAGATGAGGTCGCCAACTCGCATGCAACCTCTCACGAGAATATATGGCAAATGTTCTTCGATGGTGCTTCGAGGACCGGACCTAAAGGCAACATAGTCGTCGGAGTCGGGGTAGTATTGATCTCCCCTTCCGGATTGGTGATTAACCGCGCTTATTCCCTCACAGAGCCCTGCTCTAACAATGTGGCCGAGTACAACGCTCTGGTCATTAGGCTCCAACTCGCAAGAGAGCTGGGGTAGAATACCTTGAAGCATACGATAATTCCCAACTAATCGTCAATCAGATCCGGGGCTCATACGAGGTCCGTCACGAAGACATGATCCCCTATCACCAAATAGCGATTGACATCATCTCGTCGTTCGAGGGGTTCTTCATCGAACATGTCCCCAGACTCCGAAATATCGAAGCCGATGCCCTAGCTGGTCTTGCCGCTTCCCTAGCAGTTCCGAACTATGATCGCCAATCAGTGGACGTGATAGGCCACGAACTGGTCTGTCCCAAGAACAATGTGCAATTCGTGGCGAGTTATTTCGTACAGACGATCGAGGATACCCCAGATTGGAGACAACCATTCATCGACGTCTACGACATCCTGCCCGAGAACCCAAAGGAAGCCACTTCCATCAGACGGCGTTCTCTCAGATTCTTCTACGATACAGAGACGAAAATGCTGTATCGCCGCTCCTACGACGGATTACTGCTTCGGTGTCTGTCAAATGCAGAAGCCAAAGAAGCCGTACGAGAAGCTCATGACGGTGTCTGCAGGGCCCACCAGCCCAGCCCAAAACTGTAAGACCGTCTTCGTCGAATGGGCTACTATTGGCCCACAATGGTGGCAGATGCGATAGACTATGCTAGAAAATACAAAGCTTGCCAAGTCCACGCGGACTTCATTCACCAACTATCCGAGTTTCTACATCCGACAGTGGCGTCCTGGCCATTCGAAGCATGGGGAATGGATATCATTGGTCCAATCACCCCACCTTCCTCCCGAGGACATCGCTTCATACTTGCGATCACTGATTACTTCTCCAAATGGGCGGAAGCTGTCCCACTCGCAGAAGTTAAGACTTCAAACATGATCAGCTTCCTTAAGCATCACGTCATCTACCGCTTTGGACTGCCCCGAAGGATCATCCATGATAATGGTCCGCAATTTGCAAGCCACGCATTCTATCGGTTTTGCGATAAGCACCGTATTCAGAATGTCGCTTCGACATCGTACAACCCGGCAGCGAACGGGTTGGCAGAGGCATTCAATAAAACAATCATCAAACTCCTCAAGAAGTTTGTCTCCTCCAACAAACGTGACTGGAACGAGAAGCTCGGTGAATGCTTATGGGCTTATCGTACCACAGTTCGAACAGCCACCGGGAATACACCATTCTTCTTGGTGTACGGGAGTGAAGCAGTCCTCCCATTAGAGACTCAGATCCCCTCACTACGCGTCGCCCTCACACATCAATTGACGACAGACAAAAACTACCATCACCGGCTACAGGAATTAGAGGCACTAGACGAAAAGTGCCTCTTGGCTCAGCAACGAATTGAGCTATACCAAGCACGCATCTCCGGAGCCTTCAACAAGAAGGTCAAAATCAGAACATTCCAGGTGGGCAATCTCGTTCTGGCAGTACGGAGGCCGATGGTCATGACTCACACGACCGCCGGCAAATTCCAGCCAAAGTGGGAAGGCCCATTTATCATTGAGACAGTATTCTCCAACGGTGCTTACCGCCTCGCAAAATAAAATGGAGACTTGCTCATGTTGCCCGTCAACGGCAAGTTTCTGAAGAAATATTATGTCTAAACGACATTCTCTCCAGATCATCGAGTTATGTACCCGCTGGTACCGCTGAACTCACATCCACAACATTTCAGATTATCGAGTCATGTACCGGCTGGTACCGCTGAACTCACATCCACAACATTTCAGATTATCGAGTCATGTACCGGCTGGTGCCGCTGAACTCACCTCCATATTCCTTTCAGATTATCGAGTCATGTACCCGCTGGTGTCGCTGAACTCACACTTTCTCAATATCCTAAATTATCGAGTTATGTACCCGCTGGTGCCTCTGAACTCACATTCCGGTCACTCTTTCAGATAGTAAGTCACGTATGATTATACCTCTGAACTTCCTTCCTGAAAGAGATCCTCCCTCATGATCCACTACCCGCACTCCCAGTGTACAAAAAGGGTAACCGATCCACAAATTCCTGAAACGGCCATGTCCTTATTACCTCTGAGTCGTTTTTACTTCCACCAAAAATAAACTGCCCCCTCGCATAGAACTTCCACGTTCTCCTACCTCTGAGTCGTTCTATGTACCCCCTCTTCATTGAGCCCACTCCTGCCATGTCCTCATTACCTCTGAGTGGGAAGGCTCCGTCGAAGAAACCCTCGTGCTTGCCATGTCCACATTACCTTTGAGCAAGTATGTCGGTTCCCTTTTAACCTATTATCTGTACCCACAACCGGAGTACGACAAGGATAATATGTCCACAAATGTCCTCTGTTGACCACAATTGTCCTCTGTTGACCACAAATGTCCTCTGTTGACCATAAATGTCTGCTATTGACCACGAATATCTTCCGTGAAGTCTCTCCTGCCATGTCCTCATTACCTCTGAGCAGAAAGATTCTACGGTAAAACCCTCATGCTTGCCATGACCTCATAACCTCTGAGCAAATATGTTGGTTTTCCTTTCACCCTATTATCCGTATCCTGAACCAGGGTACGCCAACGATAATAGGTCCACAAATATCCCTTGCTAAGCTTCTTAGCATAAATCTACCATCTCACCATGCCCCGGGAGCCCAGCTGCTCTATGGTATTCTTTTTCCCAATACCGAGAGCACCCATGACCACTTTGCCATGGCTGTTCCGGACATCCTGACCAAACTTGTTATCCGTACCTAAAACCGAGGTACGCCTAGGGTAACAGGTCCACAAATAATCCCCCAGCAAGTCCAATTCTACAAATGCCACAAGTACAAGAAAGAGAAGATGAGTTGAAACATGCTCATTTATTCAAAATTTAAAGTGCTACATCATTTGGGATCACATCCCTTACAAAAAAAAAAGAGAAGCAAAAGAAAACAGAAAACCGATCACTGCTCCGGGGCACATAACGCCCTGAGACGGTCCGTCAGCAAGGCAACCGACCGCTCAAACCTCTGGGTAGCTCGACGCTCCGCCTCTTGGGTCAGCACCGCCTCGTCCTCCAGTTGAGCATGGGCTTGCCAGTTATCCTCGAATCTCTTAAAGGCCCGCTCCAAGTTAACAGAAGATCGGGAAACCTTCTCGGCCTCCCGAACGATTGACTCCTGTTCCGTCTGAGCAGCCTTTAGCTCTGACTCTAAGAAGGCCAACTCCTTCTGGAGTGCGAGAATCTGCTCCTTCGTGTCAGCGATTCCACGAGAAGCAGACTCTTCCCGAGCACGACAAGCCTGACTCCGACGACCCAGCCTGTCATACGAAGCGGAGAACTTGTCAAGGTCTCCCTATATAACTGGTTCGGCAGTATCTCGAACGAGCTTGATCCTATCCCGAGCAGTAATGAGGAAGCCCTGCTCCCGTTCAATCGCAGCAGGTAAGCCCGCCTGCCGTACCGCCAGCAATTGGGTCACAAGCTGATCAGCCTCTGTCAATTTAGGCTCCAGGAGTGCAGCCAACCCCACCCCGCCAGGAAGAGACTTCAAAGTTGCAACCTGACCCCGAACGTACCGCAGAGACAGAGTAAAAGGGGTCCCCCGTTCTACAGCAGCATCTACGTCCCTCTTTAAATGGCGATAGAAGCTGTCGACCACATCCTGCGTCACCTTGTCCAGAGCCTCCGAGGAAGCTGGTGTCAACGGAAGTTTAGCCGGCAACGCTGAAAAAGACGCAACAGAATCTGCCGCTCCTGCCACAAGAGAAACAAACTCCGCACGGAAGGACGCATGAACAGCGGCCAACTCCTCTTCAGCGGCCCGCAGAACTTGAATGCTCGGCAGGGCCGAGAGGTCAATCTCCGGAGCCGTATGATCAGCAGAGGATGAGGTGGAGACCATCGCCAGCTCATTCCCATCTGCCCGAGGTTGGCGGGAGGCCCCTCGACATGAGACGGCGAAGGAGAGGAAATGCTCCGTTCTCTCAGATCATGGCAGGCCGAGCCTTCCCCAAGAACATCCGCGGTGGGAAGTAAAGGGTCAGGACCTGTAGGGCCAAGGCAACCATGAATCAATTTGACCCGGAGGATATGTTGATAGAGCAAATAAGCCCCCTCACTAGTCAATATTTGTCTTATCTTACCAGTGGAGGAGTGTGGAGGCTGAAGGTCGCCTACAGCCACCGTAGCCTCTTCACCAACAGTCTCCGAGTCAGGTATAATAGGCTCCTCCGCCCTGGCACCCTCGGGAAGGGATGCAACGAGATCGGCGTCGCCCTGCTGAAGTTCAGCGATCTCGGAGACGGGCCCGAGGAAACCCTCAGCACCCCAGACCGAGGCCTCAACAACCTGGGAGCTCCCAGTCGCCGCTGAGAAAGCTCCCGCAGAAAGGACCGCGGCACACATGTCGCTAATCAAAGCAGCAAGGGCCGGATCAACGCCAGGGGTAGCAGACAGTTCCGGAGAGCCTGGTTCGTCAGACGCCTACAAAGAAAAAATGGTCAAGTCATGTCTCCAAGAAAAAAAAACTATAACAAAGAGATGGCTCCGACTTGGCCTTACCTCCAGAACATCGCCTGCATCCTCACCCCTCTCCGTAATAAGTAGCCTACGGGGTCCGACCGCCGCTCTCTTCACAGAAAAGGCTACTCCTCCGTCAGTAGACTCACGTCTTCCTCGCTTACGTGAGGGACCAGGCACGACAGGCGGTCGTTCTACCCGTACTACCTCCGGTACAGATGGTAATTGGTCTATCGTCTCACCTAATACAACCGACGGTCGATCTGTCATCATCTCATCTACCATGACGGAAGGCTGACCCGCCGTTGCCTCGTCACCAGAAGAGAGAGGGTCCTCGTCGTCCCGCTCGTTGTCTTCCTCAGTTGTGTCGAAGGACTCGGAATTGGGCATAGGAACTTTATTCGCCCCTTTCTTCTTTGCCCTCGACACCATAGCCTTCTCCACCAGGCGAGTGCCCACGATGAAGCTAGTCCTCGGGTCAAAATCGAGGGGAGGAGGATTTGCCGTAACATGATATAAGGCTGCCATATGCAAGATTTCCCCTATCATATTTGCGGCAAGAACCGAGAAGCTAGTTCGAGTATGACAAGTATCATAGTAGCTCCATGCCCTAATACCATCGAGAATGCTACCTTCAAATCCCAGGTGGGAACTGGGATGCCCGAGGAATAGCTGACTATACCCAAATTGACGGGCAAACCTACTGGGCAAGTAGGGCTCTAAGTACACAGTATTGCGATTGCGGTAAACTAAATGCGCCGGGCGAATGTTACGCAGCCAGAAACGCATCTTTTCAAGTAAGAAATGAGGTGGTCCAACACCATTAACATGAACACTCCTCACTTCTTGGTCGGTGAAACGGGGAACGGACACGAAGAAATTATATCCGTCAACCCTCGCCAACATCCTCCGACACGCCGGCATGGTACTACATTCCCAAGGCTGATGGTGATACCTGAAAAGAAAAGCGTCGTCGTCCGTAACGCCATCCCCCGTCCCAGGCCTCATCAAAGACTGATAATGCAACAACAGCCATCCCAGCAAGTAATGATAAGGCAATTCTATACGTTCAAAGACCATTGCCACGTCACGAGCAATGACCTTGGACGAGAAGGTACGGAGACCATGTTTAATACTGCACACCATAGTAGGAAGAAGAGCCAGCCTGAACCCAAAGGCCAACTTCACGGCAGGGAGAATAAAGTGGCGAATGATCCTTTCGATAGAACCTGCCCCTCCTGAGACCACACAATTGCGCAGCCATACCATTAAAAAACCCGCCAAGAGTGCCTTCTCTGACAGACGCCGGGTACTATAATAAAAATAGCTGAAGGAGTCAATTTGGCTCCCAAATTTGTCACTTTTGGACTTCGACCTCCTAGCAGTCGACACCATGTCCTCTACTTCCCTAGGAGTTTGACGATCCCGGAAAGTAACTCGGCCAGCAGCGCTGAATTTGAAAAGGTATGAGACCCAAGATTTGGTATGGGGAGCGTCCCCTTCCGAGCTGTCATTTTTCTGGATAGCCGTTCGGTGACAGGTGCTATGATGACACAGTAGTTCTTGATACACAGCGATGAAACCTGGGAATCGTCGGTCTAAATCCTGGAACTCCTCATTCGTCGGAGTGTACGCTTCGAAGGGCTCGTCTCCCCATGGGAGCTTAGAAACAGCATACATCTCGTAAAGAGCGAGCCCCAATTCTCTTACAGGGATGAAGAAAGTTCATGTCCGATGATTGTACATCTCTAGAAGGGCCATGAACAATGGTTTATTAACGGGCAACCCATGGCTGGTACCCCGGATAGCATCATAAAGATTGACTTCTCGCAAAAATTCCCTGTAGTTTCGAAGAATCCACGAGGTCAGATTAGTCCACGGGAGAATGGGGTGTAACCAACTCGGCAGTACCAATCTGCCAACAGGATAGGACCCTTTGCGAGCAAGCTGGCTCAGGAAGGTGTCATCCTGAGTGAATGAGAAGTTAGGACCGGGTGTGTTGATGAAGGTACCCGGAACTAACCCCATCACGGATCGACTGGCTGGATCCTTGATCATTGTTGGCCCATTGGTCATATGGTCAAACCTGATTTTAATAATTGATCAAACTCTGTCTGGATATATGAAGCTAGTCGGGACATCTCGGATTCTTGGACATGATCAAGATTGGCTATCCACTCCATTCAAGACCGAAGATCTGTTTGCCTACTCGAGTCTGTAATTTCTTATGCAATGTATTTTTTATTTTATTTGAGTCTAGGAATATGTTATAGACCGAGTCTTACTGGCAAATAGGCTATCCCTAAATGAGTTCAAAATGTTTTTAAAATGACCTCTCAAAAAGGTTTTCAAAAAGGTTTTCAAAAATCACCAAAAGCTTTTTCAAAAACCCTAACTAAACCCTGACTTAACCCTGACAGAACTCGGACCGAGTTTGGCCAGAGTTCGGTTGGTGGCCGTTGTGATTTTGAATCTTTGGAACTTGGTCCTCCTGCAGTTACAGATTTGACCGAGATTTGCTCATAGAGTTCTGCCCGAATTCTGCCCGAATTCTGACAGAAGTCTGCCTTTGGAACTCCTATAAATAGAGAAGGATTTCGATCATTTCAATTCACTCATTCACTTTCAATCTTCTCTCTATCTAAAGCTTTCAGTCTTCCAAAGAGTTTTTCTAGAGCTTTCAATTTCAGATCCCAAGCCAGTTACAATTCTCTAGTCAATTTGCCAGTGCGGTACGGTCTAGAAGTTTCTGAGAGATTGTAATCAGAAGGCTTGATTGAAGAATACCTCTTCACATTTGAAGTTGGACGAGTTCTTCGTATCAAAGCTCGCGTTGTAGAAGTTGCAAGGACTTCGTAAGAAAACTTACGGTTTTTTCAATAGTGGATTCAACTGGTAGCAAGAGTTCTACCGACTGGATTAGTCCTCAACAGAGGGATACTAGTATACATCGTTGTCTTTGCATTTGCTCTCTTAACTTTGCCTTTACATTATTTTAGTTGTGATTAATATTCTGTGATTGTGCTGCTAATATTTTTAATTAGCATTTTTCCGCTGCCAACTCTATTCACCCCCCCTCTAGAGTATCACGCTTTACTATTTCGTTCCTACAATTGGTATCAGAGCGGGTGTTACAGGTAAAACAAAGGTAACAGTGCAATTATTTATTCATTTTAATTAACTGTTATATAGATCACAGCACAACACATGGCAACTGTGAAATTCACAAGTGAAGGCCAGGCCACAAACAGACCCCCAATGTTTGATGGTACAAATTATACATATTGGAAAACACGGATGAGTTTCTTCTTGAAATCTCTTGACTTTGATTTATGGTCCATTGTTCTTGATGGCTATCAGAAGCCACCTCGTATAAATGTTGATGGAGTTTTAGTTGAAAAACCCCATAGCAGATATACAGAGGAAGAAAAGAAAAGGGCAGTCTTGACGTACGTGCCATTAATGCTCTTTTTTGTGCTTTAGACAGAACTGAATTTAACAGGGTGTCTATCTGCACAACGGCTAATGAAGTATGGAAGCTACTCGAAGTCACACATGAAGGCACGACTCAAGTCAAGGAATCTAAAGTCAGCAGACTTACTCAAGAGTACGAGGCTTTCAAAATGAAGCCTAACGAAACAGTTACACAAATGTTCGAGAGGTTCTTGGATATTGTAAATCCTTTGTCCTCCCTAGGCAAAGATTACAGTAACTATGAAAAGATTTGCAAACTTCTGCGAGCTCTCACCAAGAACTGGATTCCAAAGGCTACTGCAATCATTGAAGGGAACGACCTCACAACGATGTCCCTAGAAGTACTCATGGGTAAGCTACTCACTCATGAACTGGAGCTACAAGATTTTGAAGAGCCTGCACCAAAGGAGAAGACTATCGCCCTCAAGGCTCAGCACAGAAAAGCTGCTGAAGATGACTCAGACAGCAGTGGATCTGATGCTGAAGATCAAGCATTCCTAGCAAGGAAGTTCAAAAGATTCATGAGACATGAGAAGAGAGTCAAAGAAAACAACAGCAACAACTGGTACCAAGAAGATGCTGTTTGCTATGGTTACAAGAAGAAGGGACACATGAAGAAGGATTGTCCCACAAACTCATCATCAAGCAAGAAGAGCAACAGGTTTGAAAAAGGGAACCTGAAGAGATCAACATCACGGAAGTATGCCAACACCAGCATATGGCATGAAAGTGAAGCCAGCGACTCAGAAGACAAACAATCAGAAGACGCTGCAAACATATGCTTTATGGCATCCGATCAGGTACCTACTGAACCTATAGTTGATACTTATGATGACTTCACCTTTGAGCAATTAGGAGATGCCTTCAGTGACCTGATGACTGATTACAGGAAACTGCGTAGTAAGTATCAGACCTCTAAGAAGGTACTCAAAGAGTACAAAGGTGCAATAGGTAGACTTACCGACCTACTAGCTGAGGTTAGAAATAATGTTAGTGAGTCTGGTGAGCTTTCTTCAATAAAGCTCTTATTACACGAGACTACCAAGTCATCTGAAGAGAAAGACAAAATTATTGACCAACTCAAGGAAAAACTTTCTATAGAGAAGAAAAGTCTTCAATGTGCACAAATCAGAATGGAATCACTTACTTCTGATTATACTAAGTTGTATGACACTTCCAAAAGATTAGAAATTAGGTTAGGAAAACAGCCTGAGCCTGCTGCTTCCTTCCCTAACACGTGTCACTTACCGAAAAATTGGAACATTCCCAAGCCAAACACTGTCAGACCTAAACCTATAAAACCTTTACCCCAAAAGGTTAAGCCCAAACAAGATTATAGGTATGCTTTCTTCTATACTAGAAAACCCAAACCTACCAACCATGCACACCACTCAGCTTTCAACACTCGACATGCACAATGTCATTATTATGGTCTCATTGGTCATATATCATCTGCATGTAGAATGAGAAAGCTTGTTGATTTAAATCTTTATGCTTGGATACCTAAAGCTAACAATTCAGGACCCTACAAGAAAAGGATGGGTGCCAAAGGTTTCATCTGCAAACTGTTTTGTAGGTGTAACACCCTTCACATGCTAGAAGCAAATGGATCTTCGACAGCGGTTGCTCACGGTATATGACCGGTGACGCTACCCTATTTGCAACACTGTCAAAGAAAAAGAAGGAAGGCTATGTCTCCTTCGGTAATAATTTGAAAGGGTATATTATTGGTATCGGTGATGTTGGTAAGTCTTCCTATCCTATGATTAAGGATGTCTGTCTGGTTACCGAGTTGAAACATAACCTACTCAGCATAAGTCACCTAGCTGATCATGGTTATGGAATCAACTTTGGCATAGACAAATTACTATAGTTGATAGCTCAACTGGTAGTACTATCTTTGAAGGTATCAGGGAAGACAATATATATGTTTTCTATTTGTTAGAAGAAACTAACATTTCAGGTAGATGCTTAATGGCCAAGAGTGATGAGAGTCATCTGTGGCATATGAGACTCGGTCACGCTAATATGGATACAATATCAAGATTATCCACAAAGAAGTTAGTACGCGGTTTACCGGACATTACATTCAAGAAGGATTCGGTATGCAGCCAATGTGAAAGGAACAAAGCTACCAGATCCACATTCAAATCAGTAAACGCAGTATGTACTACTAGACCTCTACAATTGCTTCATATGGACTTATTTTGTCCTAGCAGAGTTACTAGCCTCGGAGGTAAACTTTATGCTTTTGTAATTGTAGATAATTTCTCTAGATACACGTGGGTATATTTCTTGACACGCAAGAATGATGCATTATCCGAATTTGTCGCCTTTTACAAGAAAGTTCAGAATAAAAAAGGTTACATGATCACTCGCATTAGAAGCGATCATGGGGGCAAATTCGAGAATGCTGATTTTGAGCAATTTTTTGACACACACGGTTTTATACACGAGTTCTCCTGCCCTAGGACTCCACAACAAAATGGAGTTGTGGAACGTAAGAACAGAACTCTAACCGAAATGGCCAGAGTGATGTTGAACCAGTTTAGTCTACCCAAATATTTCTGGGCTGAAGCTGTCAACACAGCTTGCTTTGTTCTCAATAGAGTTCTAATTCGACCCAAATCGAAGAAGACTCCATTTGAGTTATGGTTTGATAGAATTCCCTCAGTTTCTTACTTTAAAATTTTTGGTTGTAAATGTTTTATTCTTAATACAAAAGACAATTTGGAAAAATTTGATGAAAAGGTCGATAAAGGTATATTTTTAGGTTATGCGGCCAAGAGCAAAGGATACAGAGTCTTCAACAAACGTATCATGATCATCGAAGAGTCAATCAATGTCACTTTTGATGAATTGAATCAAATGACTATTGTTGACAATGACGAAGATACATCTGTACCAAGCTCAACTCCAGCTGATTCTCAACCAAGCTCTGCACTAGCTGAACCTCCTAGAGAAGATCCAGGAACCAGCTACCTTCATAATTTACCGAAAAGGTTGAAATTTACAGCTGATCATCCAAAGGATTTGGTAATTGGTGATATTACCAAGGGAGTAAGTACTCGTACATCCTGTAGAGATATTGTTTCTAGTGTTGTATTTATTTCACAGCTAGAACCCAAAACTATTGATGAAGCATGCAGTGATAGTTTTTGGATAGATGCTATGTAAGAGGAATTAAACCAATTTGAACGGAATCAAGTTTGGGAACTTGTTTCCAGGCCTATTGATCATCCGGTCATTGGCACCCGTTGGGTATTCCGAAACAAACTGAATGAGAATGGTTTAGTGACTCGTAATAAGGCTCGACTCGTAGCTCAAGGATACAATCAAGAAGAAGGTATCGACTACGATGAGACTTATGCCCCAGTTGCGAGATTAGAATCCATTCGCATGTTATGTGCATTTGCATGTTTTCATGATTTCAAACTTTTTCAAATGGATGTAAAGAGTGCTTTTTTAAATGGCTTTATAAAAGAATAAGTTTTTGTAGCACAACCTCCAGGTTTCACAGATTTCAAAAACCCAGATCCTGTTTTCAAGTTGAAGAAAGCCTTATACGGTTTAAAACAAGCACCTCGTGCTTGGTATGATCGTTTAAGTTCTTTTCTACTTGACAACAGTTTTTCAAAAGGCAAGGTTGACACTACACTGTTTATTAAATCTTTTAATGGCAAGTTGCTTTTAATTCAAATCTATGTTGATGATATTATATTTGGATCTACTGATGAATCTCTGTGTCAAGAATTTTCTAAGTGTATGCAGAATGAGTTTGAGATGAGCATGATGGGAGAGCTGAAATTCTTTCTCGGATTGCAAATCAAACAAACTGATAATGGGACGTTCATAAATCAAGCCAAATATATAAAAGATCTGCTAAAGAAGTTCGATCTGGACAATGTCAAACCTATTGGCACTCCAATGGCAACTTTAACAAAGCTTCATTCAGATGAACAAGGCAAGCCAGTCGACACACGTAAGTATCGAGGTATGATTGGTAGTTTACTTTATTTAACTGCTAGTCGTCCAGATATAATGTTTAGTGTTTGCCTGTGTGCACGTTTTCAAGCTAACCCAAAGGAATCACATCTGTCCGCAGTTAAGCGTATCTTTCGATACCTTAAAGGCACTTCTTCTGTTAGCTTGTGGTATCCCAAAACTAAGTCCTTTGACCTTATTGGTTATTCGGATGCAGATTTTACTGGATGCAAAGTTGATAGAAAAAGTACAAGTGGCATATGTCATTTCTTAGGCAAAGTTTTAGTCTCTTGGTTTAGTAAAAAACAAAATTCTGTAGCCCTATCAACAACAGAGGCTGAGTACATCACCGCAGGACGTTGTTGCACTCAGATTTTATGGATGAAACAAACCCTAGAAGACTATGATTTATTTTACACACATATTCTCATTTTCTGTGATAACACAAGCACTATTAATTTGTCTAAGAATCCAGTATGTCACTCTCGTACTAAACATATCGAGATTCGACATCACTTTCTTAGAGATCATCATCAAAATGGAGATATAAACCTTGTGTACATAGATACTGAAAATCAACTAGCTGACATCTTCACTAAACCTCTAGCGGAAGATCGTTTCAATTATTTACGTCGAGAATTAGGAATTTTGGACGTCAATAATATTAATTGATTTTGTTTTATGATTATATATCATTATGCAAAAACTGTGTTAGAGATAAGCCAATAAAGAGTCTGTCCGTCACCACAACTACGGTTGAAGCGAAGCGGTACTTAAGAGTTCCCCGGTGAACCTCCGCCAGCTGGGACAGTACTCCTACAGCTAATCTGAGACAGTCGCTGTGTAACGACATTTAATTCATAAAATAATATTTATTATGTTAATTGAAGGCTAAAATAACTAATCTTTGAATTAAATATTTGAAATGAGACAATGAAAAAGAATGGCAAAATCAACTTTATAGAACCGTAGGCGAATTCGGCCAGAGCTCTGACCGAATTCGGCCCAAGTTCGGTTGAGGGTGTCTGGTTATATATACAGAACCCGAGCAGCCCTTCTTCTTCATTGCTTCTAAATTATTTCAAACAGCAGCAGCAGCCGACCCGAGCATCAAAACCCTAGTTCTTCACCACCCTATTCCATCCAATCGAAGTGGTGAAATCTCTCCAAAATTTGAAATCGTGCGGAGATCGTCGTTCTCTACGACATATCTTGATTTCGTGAGGTATAACTTCATCTCTCTCCACCTTTCAATTAGTGCATTTTTATTCCAATTTGCATATATGGCACCTAAATTCAATCCATCTAAGAGGAAGAAGACGACCCCTAGTGAGGAAGGGTCATCTTCGCATCCACATACGGATTCACTCTTTTCGCCGGTCCAAACGAGCAACGGTGCGTTCGACGGGTTTTTCTTTCAAACCCTCGACCAAGCCCTACTGTGGTATGGTGATTTTTCTATGCGATCCATATGCACAGGCGCTCCAGTCAAATGGACTGTATTTCCTGATCATCGTTATTTGTTTGAGGCATTAGGGTTACACTTATTTGTTAAAATATGCTTCCCTGTAGCAACTAATGCCATTAGATTATTTTATTGCAATCTCATATTAGACACTTTCGATGTGAGCACACGTGTTGGAGGTATTGATATCAATTTCAATGATAGCCTCTTAGCGGAGATCCTTGGTATCCCTAACGAAGGTGAACCGCTAGTCGATATCACTGATTTTGACTTTCACGAAGGCACGACACTCGGAAGTTTCAAAGCGGAACTCTGTGCACCTGATAGAGTACGCTCTGGAAAGTTTAAGGCTAACAACCTGAACTTGTTTAACTATGAATTGCATCGCATCATCTATTCCACTATTCTTCCAAAATCTACTTCAAAGGATGATGTGACTTCTCTTGAGCTGTCCGCCATGTACCACATTCTTAAGGGGATTCCATTTTCTGCACCTAAGACCATGATTCAGATGATGGGTCGTTGTCGTGCAAGAGATAAAAATCTCTCTTACGCAATAATTCTTCCATGCAACTTTCAGCGCTTCGATATCGATCTGTCGACTTGTACTCAAGACCCTGAGCCCAAGTTTCTTCAGTTATCTCGTCGTAGCATGACTGCTACAGCTCCACCTACTGCTTCTCCTACTGCACCTCCTCCACCACCTCATCAGTATGCCATGACATTTGAGGGCATACATCAGCATTTATCTGCTTTGCACGTCTCGATGACGGACATGGCTCGCGAGCGTGAGTTCCACGACATCACCCGTTATCAGGCGATGGCAAACTCCTTGGCTGATCTTCGTTTCGCTCAGACTGGTCATTCAGCCGGTTCCATCCCTCGAGATCCAGCTTTTTCAGGTTACCGCTGTGAGGATGAGGCTGTTCATGCCTACTTCCAGCCAGGTAACGCCTATGATTGGTATCGTGCACCTCGTAACTACGTTGGTGAGTTCTATGCTGGCACCCCTACTCATCCTTTTGGCGCTGGTACTTCTGGTGCTGGTCTTTCAGGACATGCTGGTCGAGCTGATGTTGGTGATGACGAGGATAGTGATGAGGAGATGTGATTTGATTTTTTAGTGACATTTTATTGTACACTTGAAAATGCTCCAACATTCCAAGTTTTTATCAGTATTTCTTTTATCAGTACTTTCTAGTTATTATCAGCACTTTGTAGTTTGCTTCAGTACTATTATCATTCATGGACATGTTTATGGTGTTTCAGTTATGGTATTTCAGTTTATTTCAGCACTTTGTTTTAATTATTAGCACTATCTCTTTATACTGCTTCTTCATTATAAACTGCCTGTGAAATAGCATGTCTGAAATTTTTTTCTCACTTTATGCCTTTTATATGTTTTCTCACTACTTGTTACTTATGCATTGATTGCGGGGGAGCCTTCTCTTGTGCAATTATTTTGCTAAGTGACAAAGGGGAAGAAAATTAAAGATCTAACATTTCTTTTGAGATAATACAGGACATGAACAATTTCTACTTTTTGATATTTTCTTCAACAAGCTTAGCTTAATGTTATATCATTCATAGTTTGTCAATTACCAAAATGGAGGAGATTGTTGGCCCATTGGTCATATGGTCAAACCTGATTTTAATAATTGATCAAACTCTGTCTGGATATACGAAGCTAGTCGGGACATCTCGGATTCTTGGACATGATCAAGATTGGCTATCCACTTCATTCAAGACCGAAGATCTGTTTGCCTACTCGAGTCTGTAATTTCTTATGCAATGTATTTTTCATTTTATTTGAGTCTAGGAATATGTTGTACACCGAGTCGTACTGGCAAATAGGCTATCCCTAAATGAGTTCAAAATGTTTTTAAAATGACCTCTCAAAAAGGTTTTCAAAAAGGTTTTCAAAAATCACCAAAAGCTTTTTCAAAAACCCTAACTAAACCCTGACTTAACCCTGACAGAACTCGGACCGAGTTCGGCCAGAGTTCGGCCAGAGTTCGGTTAGTGGCCGTTGTGATTTTGAATCTTTGGAACTTGGTCCTCCTGCAGTTGCGGATTTGACCGAGATTTGCTCATAGAGTTCTGCCCGAATTCTGCCCGAATTCTGACAGAAGTCTGCCTTTGGAACTCCTATAAATAGAGAAGGATTTCGATCATTTCAATTCACTCATTCACTTTCAATCTTCTCTCTATCTAAAGCTTTCAGTCTTCCAAAGAGTTTTTCTAGAGCTTTCAATTTCAGATCCCAAGCCAGTTACAATCCTCTAGTCAATTTGCCAGTACGGTACGGTCTAGAAGTTTCTGAGAGATTGTAATCAGAAGGCTTGATTGAAGAATACCTCTTCACATTTGAAGTTGAACGAGTTCTTCGTATCAAAGCTCGCGTTGTAGAAGTTGCAAGGACTTCGTAAAAAAACTTGCAGTTTTTCCAATAGTGGATTCAACTGGTAGCAAGAGTTCTCCCGACTGGATTAGTCCTCAACGGAGGGATACCAGTATACATCGCTGTCTTTGCGTTTGCTCTCTTAACTTTGCCTTTACATTATTTTAGTTGTGATTAATATTCTGTGATTGTGCTGCTAAGATTTTTAATTAGCATTTTTCCGCTGCCAACTCTATTCACCCCCCTCTAGAGTATTACGCTTTACTATTTTGTTCCTACACGCGCACACTGACCCAGTGGTTTTGTTGTAACGGATGTTACCAACATACATCCCCGGTCTGGTTGGAGTGAGGGTGTCTGGCATCTGCCTGTCCAAAACGATCATGTTGAACCACGCAAAAGGGAAATGGCGCTTCATAATGGGGATGTGAATCGGCATCCCGTCCAAGTCAAAATCCCAACTCTCGGAAACATCCAGCACTCGGGAGTTTTCTATGATCAACGCATCCCCAAAGAGGAAGACCGGTCTCAGATACTTCCCATCAGACTTCCCGGAGCTCATCATGTCACTAAGGAATTGGAAAGATTGAACCCTGATAGCATTTAGTCGCTCCAAAGGTTCGTTAACAAGGAGCTGCTCGGATACTTGATGAACCAAATCATTCCGACGCACGCCCAAGGCGAACTGATGCGAGCCAACCAGAAGTTCCCCCGTAGGAGTTACTGGCAGATTCACTGAAGAAAAACAAAAGAAATAAGTCACAAAGATAGCTGAAACACAAACTACGTAATGCTTATGCGGCTTAGCGCAGTATAGCCACATGCGGTTCAGTTTGAAAGAGTTCATACAGGCCAGCCCGAATGAGCTTATGCGGTTAAAAAGGAGCATATGCGGTTCAGTTCGGATAAGCCTATGCGGGTCAGTCCGAATGTGCTTATGCGGCTCGGTTCGAAAGGAACATATGCGGTTCAGTTCGGATGAGCCTATGCGGTTCAGTACGGATGAGCTTATGCGGTTCAGTCCGAAATAGGCTTATGCGACTCAGTTTGAAAAAGCTCATGCGGTCCAGTCCAAATGAGCTTATGCGGTCCTGAGGATGAAGTAGTTATGCGGCTGCAAACAACAACTTTCATGCGGCTCAGACCTAGGTCATATCCCACGCGACTCGAACATGAGTCGGACACACAGCATACTTGGCAATACAGGCTCGCGCATAAAATATGCGGCATAGTCGTGACAGTTTATGTTGATGGTCCTACCAGCAATAGGCGGGTGAACGTCGGGGTGAAAAACAGGCACGTCAGCCGGCGGAGGAGCCGCCACGTTCGCCGACGTCGATGAAGATGCGGCCTTCTTGCCCTTCGCAGCCGCAGACGACGACGCGGCCTTCTTGCCCATAGCAGCGGTAGTCTTCTTGGGAGCCATTGGCAATCGTTGATGAGAGAAGACGAAGAGGAAGTCGGCAACAAGGAGTTCGAACAAAGAGGAGAAGGTAAAGAAACCCTTAGAGAATAAAATTACTTCTATTTATAGGCGAAGGAGGCCCGAAAAATCAAAACAAATGCCTCGATCCACGCGCCGCCTAAAAGAATAAAAGAAGAACGCTTCGGTCAAAACAAAACTGACCCTTGGGATCCTCTCCCAAGAGGCGGCGAATCAAGGGCATTTAATACAG
>JANAVB010031818.1:10821644-11029144 GCA_029216955.1 Iris pallida | reverse complement strand
GCGGCGGTGAATGTGGCGAACGAAGAAAGTGCTTCGAGCGGCTCGAGTAGCTCGAGGCCCGGACCCTCTAACGATGCCATGGAACGGATGTTGCGCATGCTGGAAGCGCAACAACAACAAGCTCAGGAGAATCAACGCCTGAATGAGCAACATCGACGGGAGACTGAGGCACATCGACGGGAGGTAGAGGCACGCCAGACCCAGTTCGAGGCCCGATTCGATGCACAATTCAAGTTGCAGCAGAAGCAGCTTGATACTCTTCAGCAAATTGTCCAGACAGTGGTGGCCAACAACAACAACTCTGCGACAACTCCTGCCGTGACCGAGCCTGCGGCCAGACAAAGTGAAATCGAACCGGAGGTACCCGAGCTTATGCCTGCGGCACCGAGAAGTTCCAACTTCGACGTGTCAAAATTCACAAAGAGCTTCCGTACTTCATTCTACAGTACTGAAGACCCTTCGTTGGCGATCGATTGGCTGGAGGAGTTGGAAGACCGATTCGAGCTCCTGGGTGTCGATGAGTCCAAGAAAGTCGCATGCACTCAACTTACTACTCCGATTGAACGCGCACGACTGGTGGGCCGTGCAAAAGCGAGCAATCAGACGCGACAACGAGATGGCGGCAATATCTTGGGCCACCTTCCGATAGGCGTTCGAGATCGAGTACCTTCCCGAAGCTATTCGACAAGAGAAGGAGAATGAATTCTTGCAGCTAAGGCAAGGGAACATGACGGTGCGGCAGTACGCAACAGAGTTCAACAAGTTAGCCAAGTTTGTTGGAGAATTCCTGCCCTCCCTGGCGAGTCGTGCACGACGGTTCGAAGTGGGCCTACGACCATCTATCTTCGCACATGTATCTGTTCCTAAATACCAAACGATGGGGGAGTCTCTCAACCACGCCCTCCGCCTTGAAAGCCAATACCCTCCAGGTGCTGCCGGCACTGTGCATACCTACCATCACAAATGCCCTAGCCATGCGGAAGGAAACAACGTGACCAAGCGTCCGAACAACGGGCCCCAAGGCGGATATCAAGGGCACAATCCACGGTACTGCAACCGATGTCACCGTGTCGGTCACACGATCGACGACTGCCGGATACCAGAGGATGGATGCTGGAACTGTGGTAAGAGGGGCCACATGCGTGCTGAGTGTCCAACCAGAAGGCTGAACCCAACGGCGCCCCAACAGCACCGTCCAACGGTGCCCCAACAGCACCGTCCAGGGAATCAAGTCCCAGCGCCTCGAGCCCATCAACCTGCACCGCAAAATGGCCAAGACCGTCGCCCCAATGCCCAGGGCCGTGTCTACGCCATGACTCGCGATGAAGTGCTTGCATCAGATACGGTCGTGACAGGTATACTTAGTTTCAATAATGTGCCTGCTCGTGTACTATTTGATTCAGGTGCTTCGCATAGTTTTATATCGGCGGACTTCGCCGCCGAGCACAAATTTCTGATAATATCATTAGATCTCGACCTTAGCGTAAGCACACCTTCGGGCACACCAATACTCACAAATTTAGCTTACACCGACCGGATTATCTGTATCGGCAGTCAAAAGATCGGTCTTGACGTGATAGTCCTAGACATGAAGGACTTTGATATTATTCTGGAAATGGATTGGCTTGGGCCGTACAACGCAACCATAGACTACGCCGGAAAGACGGTCACCTTCCGCATACCCGGAGTGCCTGAATTCTATTTTTCGTGTGGTGAGGCATCGTCGACCAGCATGTTGATCTCGGTAATTTCTGCTCGGAGGATGCTGCATTCTGGGTGTGAAGGCTATTTGGCGTCCGTCCGAGACATGCGACAGGATAGTGCAAACGTGGGTCAGACCGACATTGTAGCAGAATTCCTCGAGGTGTTCCCGGACGAGCTACCCGGCATGCCCCCCGATCGAGAAATCGAGTTCAGCATCGATACATTTTCCGATACTCGACCGAGTTCCAAGGCCCCGTACAGAATGGCTTCCGCTGAGCTGAAGGAACTCAAGGTCCAGCTACAAGAGTTACTCGATAAAGGGTTTATTCGGCCTAGTGTTTCACCGTGGGGAGCGCCCGTATTGTTCGTGAAGAAGAAGGATGGGTCCATGCGTCTGTGCGTCGATTACCGAGAGCTGAACAAAGCCACCATTCGGAACAAGTACCCATTGCCCCGCATAGACGACTTATTCGATCATCTACAAGGCGCCTCAGTATTTTCAAAGATTGATCTCCGCTCGGGCTATCATCAACTCAAGATCAAGTCGGACGACGTGCAAAAGTCTGCCTTTCGCACCCGGTACGGCCACTATGAGTTCTTGGTGATGCCATTCGGCCTGACGAACGCCCCTGCTGCCTTCATGGATCTAATAAATTGGGTGTTTCGACCCTTCTTTGATAAATTTGTGGTAGTCTTTATTGATGATATTCTCGTCTACTCGAAGGACAGGACGCAGCATGCAGAACATCTATGGGCCGTGCTCCAGACACTTCGAGCACATGAGTTGTACGCGAAGCAGAGTAAGTACGAATTTTGGCTCAGCAGCATCCTTTCTTGGTCACATCATTTCATCCGAAGGCATTGCAGTCGACCCGAAGAAAGTGGAAGCTGTTGCTAATTGGAAGCGGCCTGCGTCTGCTAGTGAGATTCGAAGCTTTCTTGGTTTGGCGGGATACTATCGACGCTTCGTGAAAGATTTTACGAAGATTGCATCGCCACTGACTCGCCTCACTCAAAAGGGAGTCGCGTATGAGTGGTCGGATGACTGTAAAGCTTTATTCCATGAGCTAAAACAGCGACTGATTTCGGCACCTATACTCGCACTTCCGGATGGGCCAGAGGGTTTTCAGATATTCAGCAATGCTTCAGGCCAGGGCTTGGGATGTGTGCTCATGCAGCGAAACAAGATGATATCCTTCGTCTCCAGACAGTTAAAGCCGCACGAGAAGAACTATCCTACGCATGACTTGGAGTTAGCGGCGATTGTGTTTGCGTTGAAATTGTGGCATCACTATCTATATGGCGTGGCGTGCGCAATCTATACCGACCACAAGAGCCTCAAGTATCTCATCACCCAAAAGGAATTAAACTTGCGACAGAGACGCTGGCTTGAACTAATCAAAGACTATGACTTGACGATCGACTACACTCCGGGCAAGGGAAATGTGGTGGCGGACGCTCTGAGTCAGAAATATCTTGCCTCGCTATACATCAACCGTAGACTATTACAAGATCTAGAAGAAATGGGCATCGATCTCCGGGTTCGATTCAGGGATGTACGGTTGGCACAGCTGTAGTTAGAGCCGAGTTTGCTGGAAAAGATCATGGCCGCTCAGAAGGATGATCCGTACCTGAAGAAAATACGCGAGCGGATTTCGACAGGTAGTGCGACCGACTTTGCGGAAGACAAGACCGGCGTGTTGAGATTGAATGGTCGACTATGTGTTCCGGATGATTCAGAACTACGAAAAGAGATAATATCGAAAGCTCATTGTGTAAAATATACCTTGCATCCAGACAGTACCAAGATGTATAAGGACCTCCGTACGACCTTCTGGTGGCACGGGATGAAGAGAGATGTGGCGCTCTTCGTGTCATAATGTATGGCCTGTCAGCAGGTGAAAGCTGAGCATCAGCGACCAGGCGGGGAGATGCAGAACCTCGCTATTCCCGAGTGGAAGTGGGATCACGTCACTATGGATTTTATTGTTGGCCTGCCGAAGACACCACGGGGGAACGACGCCATCTGGGTTATCGTTGATCGATTAACCAAGTCAGCGTACTTTATCGCCATCAAAGTCACTTGGAGCGTTGATCGTCTGGCACAGATTTATCTTGACGAGATAGTACGACTGCACGGAGTTCCAGTATCCATCGTCTCTGATCGGGATTCACGGTTCATGTCGCGATTCTGGAGTAGCCTTCAGTCGGCGCTGGGTACCAAGTTGTATCAGATTCTCGAAGACATGCTAGGGCTCTGCGTAATTGACTTCAAATCAAGCTGGGACGTCCACCTACCGCTGGTGGAATTTGCATACAACAATAACTACCAATCCAGCATCCAAATGGCGCCGTATGAAGCTTTGTACGGTCGGAAGTGCAGATCGCCCATTTGCTGGGATGAAGTCGGGGAACGGCAGATACTCGGCCCGGAGCTGGTGGAACAGACTGTAAAAAAGGTCAAGCTAATTCGGGAAAGACTGAAGATTGCACAGAGTCGGCAAAAGAGCTACGTCGACACCCATCGAAGACCGCTTGAGTTCCAGGTGGGCGATTACGTGTTCCTGAAGGTGTCACCTATGCGAGGAGTTATTCGGTTCGGCACGAAGGGAAAGCTGAGTCCGAGATTTGTTGGGCCGTTCGAAATACTCGAACGAGTCGCCCCAGTGGCCTATAAAATTGCCCTACCGCCGGCGCTTAATGGTGTGCACAATGTCTTCCACGTCTTCCAGCTGCAGAAATACGTGTACTACCCTAGCCACGTGGTGGATTTTGGCCAGCTGGAGCTAAAGTCCGACTTATCTTACGTTGAAGAGCCAGTTCAAATCTTAGAACGAAAGGATAAGCTGCTGCGAAATCGGACGATCCCTCTCGTTTGCATACTCTGGAGAAACCATGCGGCAGAAGAGTCGACATGGAACTCGAGTCAGAGATGAAGGAAAAGTTTCCTTTATTGTTTTCATAGAGGTAGGTTCTGTTCTTAAGTTTCGAGGATGAAACTTTTTCTTAGTTGGTTATGGTGTAGTGCCCCGTCCCTACATCGTGCTCCGTTGTTCATCCACGGGGTGCGCGAGAAATGAATACTGTCGCTATCGACTCGGTCGGGACCGATAGGTTGGGATCGACCGAATCGATCGAACGGGAACGGTTGAATTAAGATCCATTCCACGTTATGGAATGGCTTCTTCGGAACCAAGTCCCATATTCAGCGGGCTGCGCCTTAAGGATTGACTCTGCGGCTGAGTCGGGAGAGACCTCGCGTTGCTCTGCTTTTCACGCCGCTTGCGTTGGTTTTGGCTTTGTTTTCTGAATACGTTTTCGTGAATGTTTTCGATGGTTTTCATGGCTTACGTTTCGAACTTCGCATTCATATCGAATTTCCTTGAATAACACAGTGTTCTAATCGGTTGCTTGTGCGATTTCAAGTGATCGCGTAGGCAACGTCTAGTGCGGCCAACCAGTTTCTCGCCTCAAGTAAATACTAAGGTGAGTGGCTGACCTCCTTCGTCTCGACCCTCTATTTGAAAATAAGAACTCGGAAAATGATATTAAAATTGAATGAATTGCTTGCAGAATACAAGTCCTGTTTGTTAGAAGTGAAAAAGAATGAGTTGTGTTGAAAAGAGATAGAATTATTTTAGGCCTGCAAAACGAACAAGTAAATGAATTGATTACATAACAAGCCCCAACGGTATTCTAAATACACCATGTTAACCTATCATGGTCATGGACAACTTGTCGACAAGGGCGATGGTTTCTTCGAGCGGCAACCCGGGGCCACGGGACCGACTCGGCCTAGGAAGAAACAGGTTATAGCCGAGCTGGGTAATAGGCAATCGGTAAGACGGGGACTTGCATCGGAGCTCGCTACTTGCATTGCAAGGGTCCCGTATTACCAGGCTATGTCCAAAATGGCTAGTTAATGACATTGACCTCCATGTCAAATACTTGATATAAATTGTTATCAACTAAAAGGGAAAGTGATGGTAAGTTTTATGTTGCACGGCACGCTCTGCCGGAGGAAAGCTTGGTGTAACTTAATGTTTCTTATGAAAATATCTAGGATGGCTAGAAAGACTACTAAAAGCAAGTTGTATGTTTTTTATCTAAATTCTTGAACCAAATGAGAGCATGGAAATTAATTAGTCACTCGCCAGTACATGTTGATTGTACTGATCCTCCCTCTCTCTACAGGTGCGATAGATCGGGAGGAGCGTGCTACGTGAAAGGGAGGCAACGCTCGTGTGTTTTGAAGCTTCGTCCGTGCATCGAAGCTTGGATCAAACCTTTGAAGACTCCGCTGTTGAAGATCGAAGAAAGATGGAGCGACTTCCCACCATCCCAGGTGGTTTTGTAATTTTGGTTGTATAATCAAGGGATGAATGTATGGAATGGCTATCTCGTCGACGTTCATTTTGTAATGGAGTCAGTTTGTAAAAAGCCCGTGCGGCGCCCTTGTATCGAGTCTGTAAAAATGATGTTCATTACCAATAAAGCTTAAATTTCCTTCTCTATAATGTATGTTCAATTTACTCTGCGCATTCTTTTGGTTGTTGTGTTTCGGATAACCTTATGACTATGCATTGTGCGAGCGTAACTTAGGCTTGCACGGCATCACGCTCGGGGGACGACTATCGATTCTACGAAATCGGGGCATGACACAGAGTTCGGCCCGAACTCTGTGTGGAGGCAGAGTTCGGCCCGAACTCTGTGTGAAGGCAGAGTTCGACCCGAACTCTGTCTCCAGAGCACAGAATAGGTCTTATGGTCCAATGGGCTTATTTGGATGTATGGAGCTTTATGGATTTTGGGTAGGTTATAGGTTAAGTCTCAAGAGCTCAGCACAACTCAGCTTACATCAGTCTAGACTCAATAAATTTATAAAATACAGACTCAAAAATGACTTGCATTGCAAAACTGAGTTGTCGTCTGACTTGAGCTGGATGTAGTCGTCGTGTGTCGTATTTAATTATTACAAGTATTATTTAGTCAATGTTATCAATATTTGGTTGACTGTGAATTTGTGTCAACAATCTCCCCCATATTGATAATTGATAAAATAATAATTGTATATTCAATATTCATACCTGGACACATTTAAAGACAAAAAGCATAGCTCCCCCATAATCAGTGTCGTGCTTAAAAATAGCTCCCCCGTAAACAATGTTTTGAATCTTTGTTGGCCTGATAAGAACATTCTTCCAAAAGCACATATACATAGACAAAAAGAATATAGAATATACATATCTCCCCCTTTTGGCATTTAGCAATTTAAGATAAACAATTAATAACTGGCAAACACACTAAAAGATAAGAGAAGAAACTGCATATAAACTAATATAACGACCAAATGTCTCAAGAGTCATAATAAAAGAAATGGCACATAAACTGATAGAACTACCAAAGTCTCAAGAGTCACAACTCATAATAAGTCTAATACAAACCAAGTACATAAAAGCAACTAAAATTAAAATGCATATACCATAATCTATGATCCTCAGTAGCAGCAGCAAGTAGAAGTCCATATCCATCATCGAGCTCGTGAAGGCCCAGCGTCGTCTGATGGATCAGTAAAGGAACAACATGGGTCCACGAAGGCCGCATCCGGATCTAAGTAGCGAATAACCCACGGGTCATCGATACGATATCCCTCACGACCAGGGTCTCACTCCATAGGAATGGGCATAGAAGAATGGCGAGACATAGAATACCGAATATTGTGCAGCGAGTTGCTGATGGCACTCATCTGTAAGGTGGTCCGGTAATCCAGCTGAGTCCAGCGATCATCCTCCAAGGTAAAACGATCGCAGAGCATGGTCTGAAGAGACTCGAGAGTGGCAGGAGGAGGAGGAGGATCCTGTCCCAAAGGAGGGGCATCTGGCTCATCATCAGAATGCTCATACACGACTAGTGAGCCAACGGCCGCCTGAAGCCTCCTTGCCTTAGAGAGGAAGGTAGGGGCATGTAAGAATAGACACTCATCAAGGGGTACATGAAACGTATGAAAGGTCATAGGAAGGTATAATGCATAAACCAAAGATCTTGGTTTCTTCCTACAGTTAATCATCCAGTCCATCATGTTACGTGGAAGATTAAAGGAAACATGAAAGTGGAGATGATACAAGGCCGAGATTTCAAAATAAGTGATTTCATCGGTAGAACCCGCTTTGGGTAGAATGGTGTTGAAAATGATCCGATAAAGTTCATAGAAATAAGGATTGAGAAATTTAGCCAAAAGCTTACGAGGACGTGTGTTAGGGCTACACAAGTCGTCCTTGAAGCTTTCAAGTGAAATCCCTTCGGGAAATTGAAATGATCGAGCTTCAACAAGCTTTTCCCATGAGTTAGGCTCTTGGAGTTCAAGGTATTCGGCCAACTCGAAATCGTCAAAAGAGATATCAATTCCCGCAACCCGTGAATAAATATGTGTATCATCATGGGTTAGGTTGTAGTAAAATATTTGAATAGCACTACGATAAATGACCAAATTTGTGGTGACAAGTTCATCAAGGCAAAGGTCATAAAAAAGTGCATCATATTGAGAGAAAATAGTAAAGTTGATAGGGTGTCTTGCAAACACCGGACGTGTCCGAAGATCACTAAACCAATCATTTGATGCGTCGAGTGATACAAATATTCGGTCGTCAAAAGTGTTTGGGTCAAGTGGACATGGAGGATTGAACAACGGATGGATAGGTGGTTGTTGTTCAATGGCCGGTGCAACGGGTGGTGCAACGGGCGGTTCAACGCGAGAAGGAGCATTCGACGAGGATGCTCCCTCGGTCCGAAGTCTCTTTCCGCTGTTGAACAAACGTAGAGCCATAACACAATAAAGATAATGAAGGAAATTGAGATATAGAAAAGTATGGAATTATACTTCAAACTGGTGATGAACAATGAAGGAGAATTGAAAGAGAAGCCTTATCCTTGAGTTTGGGGAAGAGATGAGCTCTAGAAGGGAGAAATTAGGGTTAGGGTTTTGAGAAAAAGGTGTTTGAGAAGTGGAAAAGGTGGCAATGGAGAGGAAGAGGGAGGAGAACCCAAAAATATGTGAAGGATTCCAATTGGTCGGAGCAAATAATGGCCATTAGATCAAAATAAGATCAGCGGCTGAGACTGCAGCAAGGTGAAGTTGAAAAATTAGTATTTCAGCATGTGATAAATAAAAATGAACCGTGTAATAAACAAGGAATTATTTCATAATTCAATATTTTGAAGTTGCCATGGGTTAGCTGCAGGGGCCGGATCCCAGCTAGCGGTAGTCCTGAGGACTAGTGCACCATGTCGCTTAGGCTTTTACGCCTTGTTGTCAGAATGACCCTTTCGGCTTGTACCTATAGCAAGTTCATTATAAGAGAATCACGATATACTCGATATTTATGCAGGTTGATTTTAATTTATAACAGCTTCATCTAAAATTCCAAGTTCATGACAAAGAAAATTGAAGCGCTCCTCGGATAATAGTTTTATAAAGAAATCTGCTAACTGATGATCAATGTCAATAAATTCTAAGTTAATCGTGCCATTTTGCTGATGATCACGTAAAAAGTGTTGACGAATTTCAATGTGCTTCGTCCGTGAGTGACAAATGGGGTTCTTAGTAAGATTTATAGCACTAGTGTTGTCACAAAAGATGGGAATGTACATGAAAGATAAGTTGTAGTCTTCAAGGGTTTGCTTCATCTACGGAATTTGTGCACAACAACGCCCAGCTGCGATGTATTCAGCTTCTGTTATGGATAGTGCGACAGAATTCTGCTTCTTGCTAAACCAAGAGACTAAAGCCTTTTCTAATAAATGACACGTACCGCTCGTACTTTTACGGTCGACCTTGCATCCAGCGAAATCAGCATCAGAGTAACCAATGAGGTCAAATGATGTTGACTTGGATACCATAGGCCCACTGTAATCGTACCCTTAAGGTATCGAAAGATATGCTTAACAGCGGTCATGTGTGATTCCTTAGGATTTGCTTGATATCTAGCACACAGGCAAACGCTAATTAAACATAATATCAGGGCGACTAGCAGTAAGATAGAGTAGACTGCCTATTATACCTCGATACTTACGTTGATCTACGAGTTTGCCGCTACCATCTGGTTCAAGTTTGGTTGAATTAGCCATTGGAGTGTTGATTGGTTTGACGTTGTCAAGGTCGAATTTCTTCAGCATGTCCTTTGTATACTTCGATTGACAGATGAAGGTTCCATTTGACATTTGTTTGACTTGCAGCCCAAGAAAGTAGTTGAGCTCCCCCATCATGCTTATCTCAAACTCAATCTGCATACACTTGGCAAAATCTTGACAAAGGGTTTCATCAGTAGAACCAAATATAATATCATCTACGTATATTTGTACTAAAATAATAGTGTCTTTGAAAGATTTTATGAAAAATGTGGTATCAATTTTTCCTTTTGAAAAACCTTTCTCAAGAAAGAAATTGCTTAGCCGTTCATACCAAGCTCTAGGGGCTTGTTTGAGGCCATACAGCGCTTTCTTTGCTTGAACACGTGGTCGAGAAATTTGTGATTTTCAAAACCAGGGGGTTGTTTTACATAAACTTCTCCTTAATAAATCCATTCAAGAAAGCACTTTTAACATCCATTTGAAATAATTTAAAATTTTAAAAATTTGCAAATGCACAAAGCATTCGAATGGATTCCAATCTAGCAACAGGAGCATACGTCTCATCGTAGTCGATACCTTCCTCTTGGTTGTATCCTAGGGCTACTAGACGAGCTTTGTTGCGTGTGACTGAACCATCATCATTCACTTTGTTTCTAAAAACCCATTTAGTACCAATAATCGAGTGATTAGCAGGTCTATGAACGAGTTTCCATACTTGGCTCCTCTCGAATTGGTTGAGTTCCTCTTGTATAGCAGAAATCCAAAATTTATCATTGAAAGCTTCTAAAATGTTCTTCGGCTCAATTTGTGAAATAAAGGCAGTGCTAGCAATAGAGTCTCTTAATGATGATCTAGTAGTTACTCCACGTGAAATCTCACCAATTACCAAATTTTCTGGATGTGATGGCTTGAAAGAGAATTTCTTTGGCAAGCCCTCCAAAGAATTTATTTCGGTTGTGGTATTCATTGGAGTAGAAGTTGATGGCTCAACGTCATCATCAAGAGTAGCTGTTGCACTGTTATCTTCATCAAAAGTCATATTTGTAGACTCTTCCATAATTAATGAGCGTTTGTTAAACACTCTATATCCCTTGCTCTTGGCAGCATAGCCAAGGAAAATACCATCGTCAGCTTTGGCATCAAATTTGCCTAAGTTGTCTTTGGTGTTAAGGATAAAGCATCTACAACCAAAAACTCTAAAATAAGAAACATTTGGGGTTCTCCCAAACCAAAGCTCATAGGGTGTTTTCTTCGTAATAGGACGAATAAGCACCCTATTTAAAATGTGGCATGCTGTACTGACAGCTTCAGCCCAAAAGTATTTCAAAAGTGAAAACTTGTTCAATATGACTCTAGCCATATCGCCAAGAGTCCTATTCTTCCGCTCCACAACACCATTTTGTTGAGGAGTTCTTGGACAAGAAAACTCATGATCAAAACCATTAGAATCACAAAACTTTTCAAAATTAGAATTTTCAAATTCGCCTCCATGATCACTTCGGATTCGAGTAATCATGTAGCCTTTTTCATTTTGAACTTTCTTAACAAAAATTTTGAAAACCGAAATAGCATCACTTTTATTTGTAAGAAAGAAAACCCAAGTAAATCTAGAAAAGTCATCAACAATAACAAAGGCATAGAGTTTTCCACCAAGACTGGCTACTCTACTAGGGCCAAATAAATCCATATGGAGTAGTTGCAGGGGTCTAGTAGTACTTACATAGTTAACGGAATGAAATGAGGACTTGGTTGCCTTATTCAATTCACATTCGGCACATACCGTGTCCTTTTTGAATGTGATATCGGGCAAGCCTCTAACTAGCTTCTTGGTCGATAGCCTGGATATAGTATCCATATTAGCATGACCAAGACACTGGTGCCATAGTAATCTTTCATCTTTATGAGCATATAGGCATCTATCTGCATTGTTAGTATCTCTAGACAAATAGAAAATATAAATGTTATCCTCTCTTATACCTTCAAAAGCGATGTCTCCTGTTGACCTATCATAAATAAAACATTTATTTTGTCCAAAGTTAATGTCATATCCATGGTCAGCAAGATGACTAATGCTGAGCAGGTTATGCTTTAACTCGATCACTAAGCAGACATCCTTTATTACGGGAGAGGGAGGATGACCAATAATACCATTACCTATAATATAACCTTTTAGGTTGTTGCCGAAGGATACATATCCTTCTCTCTTCATCGATAGTAATGCAAAAAGATTTGCATCTTCCGTCATATGCCGCGAGCATCCACTATCGAGAATCCACTTACTCTTAGTTGAGGAGGGAAGGTCCACCTACATCAAGAGTAGATGTGACCTTTGGTACCCCAGTTCTTGAGGGTCCTGAAAAGTTAGTTTTTGGAAACCATGCATATATCTTTCTATCTACTAATCTTCTAATTCTACATTATGGTAAAATATGTCCATGTAAACCACAATAAGTACATGTAGCATTCCTATTTATATTAGGAGCATGCTGATGATGTCTATAAGTAGAGTGATGAGGAGAAGTATGATGATATATAGAATTAGCATGGTGATGATGACTATGTATAGAGTGATAGGGAGTGGCATGGTGATATTGTCTATATGGAGTAGCATGGTGATGATGTCTATATGTAGAATAATGGTAGTGTTGTTTTTGTGCAATATGGTGATGATTGTATCTATGTGTAGCATGATGATTTTGTGACATATGATAGTTATTTCTACGTGCATGTGGTTTGTGTGCTTTGTGAAAGTGTGTGTATATGTAAGCATGATTACGTGTTGCAGGTGGATGACGTGGGTGACTAGTATGAGAAGTATCATGCTTTGTGTGTGTCTCTTGGGTTTGAGGTTGAGCAACCTGTTTTCCTAATTTAGTCTCTAGTTTCTTAGAGACAGCCTGCAGTTCAGTAACTTTAGCATTCAAACCATATATCTTAGTAATAGAAATCTTGTGTCTACTCTTTTCTTCTGCAAGCTCCGTGTTGAGTGCTGTGATTTCTTGTATTTGTTGTTCAATGCGTGCTTCGGCATCATGTAAGCTTATTTTAAGCTTAGATACCTCATCTGTTACATCCGTGGGTGAAGTGTCTCTAATGTTATCAAGCAGTAAAGAAAGTTTTTAAATTTCGACTTCATGACTTTTGATCTTTTCCTTGGCATGTTTATATTTACCAATGACCTTTTTATGATCATCAAGTAAATCGGTAAAAGCATCGCCAAGTTCATCAAAAGTGAAGTCATCAAGAGTTTCGTTTAATACCTTGTCGGATGTTGCCACTAGGCACACATTTGCAGTATCTTGAGGAGAATCCTTTTCTTCCTCGGAGTCACTAGCTTCGCTTTCATGCCAAATACTTGTGTTGGCATATTTCTTTGAGGAGGTCTTCTTGTATGGTTTCTCGTAGCGGTTGCTCTTCTTTAAGTATGGACAGTCTTTTCGGACATGTCCTGTCTTCTTGCAACCGTAGCAGGTTGGCTCTTCTTCGTCGTCTTCTTGTGGTTCCTTCTTTCTTCGGTTGAAGCGAAGAAATTTCTTGAAGTTGCGGACAAGGAGAGCTTGATCATCACCTTCCGAGTTGTCGTCATCCATCTTATCGGGGTCAACCCTCCATCGGTGAGCTTTGAGTGCGATCTCCTTAGCCTTAGGAGCAGGCTCTTCGAAGTCCTTGAGGTCAAGCTCATGAGTTATCAGCTTTTCCATCAAGGTCTCCATGGATATGGTTATGAGATCATTTCCTTCTATGATGGCTGTCACCTTAGGGTTCCAAATCTTTGGGAGCCCCCTGAGTAGCTTACGAATCTTCTCATGATTTGAATATTGTTTGTCGAGCGAAGACAGGGGATTGATGATGTCGAGGAATCTCATGAACATTTGCGTGATCGTCTCATTTGGCTTCATCTTGAAAGTCTCATATTCTAGAGTGAAACGGTTTCCTTGACTTGGGTGGTTCCTTCATGCATCACTTCTAGAAGTCTCCATACTTCTTGAGAGGTGGTGCATGTAGAGACCCTATTGAACTCATTCCTGTCTATAGCACAGAATAAAGCATTAATAGCTCTCGCGTCTAGACTTACCTGTTTCTTCTCCTCGTCAGAATATTTGTCATGTAATTTCTCAACGAGATCACCATTGACAACTATTCTGGCGGGCTTTTTGTAACCGTCAGTGACGATAGTCCACAGGTCAAAGTCTAATGACTTGAGATAAAAGCTCATCCTTGTTTTCCAATATGTGTAGTTAGTTCCATCAAATAGGGGAGGCCTATGAGTGGACTGCCCTTCACCGTGATTGGAAATCAAGGATTGTGTGGTTGCCATGTATCAGCTCTAGGATGTTAGTCCTTGTAGAGAGAATAGAGCTCTGATACCAATTGAAGAACAGATGGCAACTCTAGAGGGGGGTGAATAGAGTTTATAGCGATAATAGCCAATAAAAATTAAAACTCTTTTACAAGCTAAAATAAATCAGAGTAAATGCGAAAATAAATAAGGAGCAAGAAAGCATACGCAAATACAGTCAATTTTAACCTGGTTTCCCTCGTGGAGGACTAGTCCAGGCCTGAGAACTCTAGCTCAGGATTAAATCCACTATTTGTGAAATAGTAGTTACATCCCGTGCCTTTTTTTCAGAAGAGCACGTCAACTTCTTACAAAGGATCACAGTGGCAATGCTTGGAATTTTCCAAGCGACTTCTTGAACTCTTGCACAAAACTCCTAACTGAAAGATGCTGAGCACTTGAGGCTTAGGGAGCTTGTGGCTAGTAGATGAAGAAGGGTATGGCTTGTATTGAGCTTTAGAGAGAAGAGAAGAGAAGATTGGATGAATGAAAATGAGAGAATTCATGGCCTATTTATAGGATACTAGTAGGCAGAATTCGACCAGAATTCTGGTAGGAATTTTTAAATATTTGGTCGTTGGACAACTAGCAACCAGCCAACCCTAAAAATTAGGGTGTTGATTTTTAGGGGACAGAGTTCGACCCGAACTCTGTGTGGAGGCAAAGTTCGGCCCGAACTCTGTCTCCAGAGCACATAATAGGTCTTATGGTCCAATGGGCTTATTTGGATGTGTGGAGCTTTATGAATTTTGGGTAGGTTATAGGTTAAGTCTCAAGAGCTCAGCACAACTCAGCTTATATCAGTCTAGACTCAATAAATTTATAAAATACAGACTCAAAAATGACTTGCATTGTAAAACTGAGCTGTCGTCTGACTTGAGCTGGATGTAGTCGTCGTGTGTCGTATTGAATTATTATAAGTATTATTTAGTCAATGTTATCAATATTTGGTTGACTGTGACTTTGTGTCAACAATACTTATGTAGGAAGAAGTTCACACAAAGCTCCACGAATTAAGGGAAATGGGTGAAGAAAGAGCCCTACAATCCTTGCTAAAGCCTTCTCCAAGCCTCCTTTAGCTCCCCCAAGTTTTTGCACAACAAATGGAGGAAAGGGGAGACAATTTGGAGAGTATTGAATGGAGGAATGAGTGAAAATCCTAATTTAATGGTGGATGCCATTTGGGAGAAAAAGGGGTTTAAATAGACATTAGACAAGCCCTAAACTCTACTCTACACTTAGTATTAGGGAGGTCCTTAAGTGGACTAAGTGGTTTTGCTCTAATTAAGGCTTGTTGTTACTCTACTCATGACTAGAGTCTAATGAATCAATTAATTGGTCAAGTCAATCTAAATGGGGTCTACCATGACTAATGAATAAGCTAACCTACTAATAAATACAACCATCATGTTAAAAGAAAAAATATACACAAATTATGAAATGACAAAAATATCCTTGTCCTAGAAAAGTGGTAGTAACATAATCTATATTGTGTATAATGCCTATGGTCACCGTGCGTGTGCCTTCGAAAACCATGTTGTTACATTCTTTCCATATGTGCCGGACTATTGAAGATAGCCAGACACATGCCTCTCGAAGCTAATTTGAGCCACGTCCACTACTATCTCGAATCTTCTAAATATCTTCGTCAATTCCTACTTCTGACCCATGTTGCGCTCCTAGCTTGGCCAACTGCGATTGCCATATTTCTCTGAACAGCGAGCAGTTGAAATATATGTGCTCTATATTTTTCGCTTCTTACGAACACAGCGGGCATGACAGGTCGGTGAGCTATACTTCGAATATTTGAAGCCTATCCTTAGTAAGTAGTCTTCGTAGTATAAGTTTATAAATGCACATCTGCATCTTGTGCAGGATTCCCTTTATGCATACTACAACCGCATACATCACATTGTCTTGTCGGGGTCTGATGATATCATACACTTCTCCGAAGTTGAACTCGGTTGTCAACGAGTCCGCCCATGCCCACATATCCCGCCTAGCCGAGCGGTCGATCCTGGCCAGTTTGATATCGGACGCCACCAGCCGTACGCAGCAGTGTTTTTTCGACTACCATTGACCATTCATTGGGATGTGGCTAACCCGCTCGCCTTGCCTTGCCTCTGGGTCCAATGATATGCAGCATGGTCTTCTGTCTGATCTACGGATCCAACCACAAATCGGTAGATTGGACATCTACAAATATATGCACCATGTGTGGTACGATATCTCGTCTGTGTCGTATGATGTGTTTAAATGTCATCGACTCATTGTTATTTGGCATGTACTACCAAAAATTGCTTCCCCCAAGTATTTATTATACATTCATTCCGTCCATAGCAACTCTTTTTGTATGAATCTCCATGCTAGCTTGATCCCCGCTACCTTTCACAAAATGGTCAGTGATTGAAGTCCAACCCCTCATTCGTCAACTGGTAGGCATAATGTGTCCCATGATATAGCATGCACGCCTCTTCGCCATATGAAATCTGCACATTGTCTATCAACTTTGCACACCATGTCCTTTGGGAGTAATATGGCCTGCATCCAAAACTTCATAATAGACAGAATGACCGACCTGACTAGCTCAATTCTGCCTTCGAAGGATAAGCTTTGAGCTTGCCAACCGTCTATTCATTTCTGAATATAATCCACCAATGAGCGGCAGTCTTCACCACGAGCATAGTTTACTATCAACGGGATGCCCAGGCATTTGACCGGTAGTTCTGTCCGACCAATTCCCAAAGCCTCTACAATTTCTTCCTTGTTTGAACATGCCACAAGCCTACTTTCACTTCCCTTCTGGGCCTCCTCATTGTTGTGCACGCCGCCCTGATCTTCCTCCTCCATCTGATCTTCTTTCGTTGTCTTTGTAGGAAGATTCGAACTAGGCAGCACCAATGCCACCTCTAGACCTGTGCACCCGTCGACCCCGACGGCCACATGCACATCCTCATTGTTAGGTGTGAACTTATTAGGTTGGGCCCGCTCTAATGTACCGCCTGTTAAGTTGCGAGTTAAGTCAAAAAGGGCCGTAGGGCATGTTGTGTGAAGTTACGTTGAGATATGAGGCACGGCCGCGTTGTCACAACACAAGTGTAGGCGAGACTAAGCAAGGAGGCACTGCCTCGGAGATATTGAAGCACGAATCGAGTTATGGCACGACCGAGTCATTACATCCCAGAGTTTGGCACAAAAGATAAGTATAAGTCGGTGCGTCAACAATGCAAGCACGAGAAAGGTCTAGAGGCAAAGAAATAGAGTTTCATGTAGCTGCGTCTCTGATTATGGCCGTAAGGCAAACACGACTTGATATGTTAACGTTGTGGGCACGAGGAGTGGTCTAGTGACAAGTATGAGTTAACGTTGACATTGCAAGCACGAGATGGTTCCGATACACAAGTTGCGCTAAGGCGCCGGTCCTAAAATTTATCCTAAGGCAAGAATAGAAAGACAATCGTAAAAGGGTTTATGTTGCACAAAGTAAATGAAACGTGTAGGTTTTGTATGGGTGGGCGAGAAGCTCACTCCACCAGTACAGTGGTACTGACACCCACACAGTGTTTCATGTGCAGGCACAGGTAGAAGCTCGTGGCGCGGAGCTCGCTTGGATGCGTCGAGGCACGGAGTTCCTTGGCGATTCGAAGCTTGCGGCCGCGGTGATTGAAGACTTATACAGGACATAATGTATGGACATCGCCTTCCGAAGCTTCCGCTGGATTCAAGTATTGTATCGAGAGATGAGAGAGAGCAGAGTGACTTGTAAATGAGAGAAAAGTGAGCACGAGAGACATTGTAATTTGGCCTTGCGCCCACAGATGTAATCTTGTATTCAATATCAATAAAAGAGATTCTTTTGAATGACTTGTGTTCATGTGTTCTTCTTTAATTTCGCTGCTATAAATCAATGTCTCTGCACGGGACTTCTGTGCGACGACCCCGTCGCAGCCGCTGTAATCGGCCGTTATGGAACCCGCCTTGCACGAGCGCAATCTAGGCTCGTGCGGCATCACGCCTTAGCGAGGACGATCGCTCCTACGGGAGCGGGGCGTGACACTACAGTGGGGTGACTCCACCATGAGGTTCCCAGATAGGGGTAATGCCTCGGCTTTGCAAGCCAAGTCACAGCGGCGTAGCACCGCAAATAGGCAGGTAGCCTAATGCTGTATGACGTAATTAAAGAGTTGTAGACAGCACTACAAAGGGGAGGATGGCCCCATGTTACAGTGGCATGACACCACGATGAGGTACCCAGGAAGGGGTAAAGCCTCGGCATTGCAAGCCATATCGTTGCGGCGTAACACCGCACGGAAGCCTTAGGCTTCATGCTGGGTAGTTTGGCACTACAAAGAGGCTTGTGACCTCATGCTACAGTAGTATGACACTACGATGAGGTTCCCAAGTAGGGGTAATGCCTCGGCTTCAGGCCATGTCATAGCGGCGTAGCACCGCAAGGAAGCGCAAGGCTTCATGCCATATCTCTTTAATAAAGAACTCACCTATAGTGTATGGAAAGAGATATCAGGCCGTCTCTTGAGGGTAAACTTGTAGACGCCCAAAATTATACACTGAAACCAGGCTGGCACAGGGCCTTTAATGTGCAGCCAGAAACATACGTAACTACACTTTGTGAGTGGGAAGAATTACAATTGTAGTACAGAATTCAAGGCGTAGTCCATTCTTGTATCACATTGTTATTTAACCCATGCGGGAAGATTCAAGTCGTCAGCGACATCTATCCTAATGCAAAATGGACAGTTACTGTGGGGAACGCTCAACCCTGGACACATATATATGTTGTAATATGTGGGGGATTGTTGGTGCTTTCTTTGGTGCTTTCTTTACATGAAGAGAGCTTGCTCTCAACATGCCTTGTAAATTTTAGTCCCACATCGGAAATGCACCATGAGTTATCTCAACATATATACTTGGGTGTGTTGTTGAGAGATGCACATGGGGTGGTGACCCTAAGGAGGGAATCATGTGGGTGATTTTACTAGGAGGTAAGAATAAGGCTCCAAGGATTAAGCATTAATGCTTTTGTCATTCTCTTGGATTTATTCCACTTGGAGCTAAGCCCCAACGGGGCTTAGCGACTCGGACTCGGACTCGGACTCGGGCTCATGGGCTCATGAGGCGTAATATGGCGTTTTGTTGGCGCACTTTGCACTTAGCACGTCAGTAGTCATGCGGTCTTTATGCGGCTCATATGCGGCTCATATGCGGCCATGCGGTCTTATGCGGCATGCGGCTCATATGCGGCCTCATGCGGTCCATGCGGTCCATACGGCTCATACGGCTCATGCGGTCCATGCGGTCCATGCGGCTCATGCGGCTCATGCGGTCCATGCGGCTCATGCGGTTCATGCGGTCCATACGGCTCATGCGGCACATGCGGTCCATGCGGCCCAAGCTGTCCATGCGGCCAGGCTGCTGCTGCTGCTGCCGCATGGAGGACTACGCTGACTGTGCAGATTTTAAATCGGTTATGGAAAGGGTGAATCAATGCGATTAATTCAGATCCTATCTTTGTGGGATTTGAATTAATTTTGTTACTATATTTGTGGGATTTGAATTAATTCAGTTCCTATCTTTGTGGGATTAGAATTAATTCGTTGTTATCTTTTTGTGATTTGATTCAATCTTTCCATAACTGAAGAGGCGGCTAGGGTTTTCACCCTCTCTCTATAAATACTCTCTTCTGGCCTCCTTTGTGACTACCACGAAAAATACAAGTCAGAAAAGAGAGAAAGAGAGGGAGTTGCTGCCGCCATTGCAAGTCCAACCGAGGAGTCAGAACAGAGGTGACATCGAGCGTTCCACAAGTTCTTCAAACTTGCTGGTTCCTGGAAGCAGATCGTGTGGGGCGAATCTTGCTTTGAGCAACGGTGTTTTGACACCCCAGCATTGTTCTTCTTCTCATCTCTCTAGATTATTCTAACTTGTTCTGTCCCAATTGTAACACGTTTGCAAGAAAGAACAAGAGATCTTCTCTTTGCTATTTTTCTTCTTCATATTATAATTTGGCTATTTAGTTTTATTCGTAGATCTTGAGTTTGACCATCACAAAGTTTTGTGTGACATCTCAGATCTCGATTGCATTAGTTTTCATCTTTGATCAAGCCCCCGGGACTAACAATCTCAAAGCAAGATCCGTATAGATGGAAAACATTAATGCTTCGCTCCTCCAATCGGACTTCTGCAAGTTGGAAAAGTTCGATGGAGAGCACTATCAAGTCTGGAAGAGAAAGGTGTACCTAACTCTTCAACTGAAAGACGTTGATCATGTTCTGTTGGAGGAAGAACCCTCTGTTCCAGACACTGGATCTACTGCCGCCATCGACGCGGCTACCAAACTCCAGGCCAAGTGGAGAAGGGAAAATAGCATCTGCAGGCTTCTCATCCTGAATGCTATGGAGGACTCTCTGGCAGAATCCTACTCAAAGAAGGAACTTGCCAGAGACATATGGGAGTCTGTGGAAAATCTGTATGAAAAAGATAAGAACAGGAGCAAAATATTTGTGGTTGAAAAATATCACAAATTGCTCTTTGAGGACGAAAAGTCTATGCTGCCACAGGTGAAAGAATTTCTGAAGCTGTGTCAGAAACTGGAAGACGAAGAGATGCCCCTTCCCGACAAGTTTGTCGTCGGAGGGATCGTCTCAAAACTTCCTGCTGGATGGAGTACCTTCTATGCAAGGATGCACAGAAAGAAGCTAGACATTAGCTTGGGAGATCTACTTCAAGAGATCCATGTTGAGGACGAGATGCGTTCTCAACAGAAGGTGGACACTCTGTCCAAACAGTTGGCTAAAGCCAATCTTGTGCAGACGAGAGATTCCAAGGGGAAGCAGGCGGCTTCTCATCCCAAGAAGAAGGACTTCACTAATCTAAAAGTGAAGGGTCCTTCATTCAAGCAACAGAAGACTAAGTCCCACGTGACTTGTTACAATTGTGGCAAGAAAGGCCACTACAAGAGTGAATGCAGATCTAAGCCTAAACAATCAGAGAAAGGTGATCCTAATAAGGTTTCATTGGTTTCTAACATTGTTGCTATGATCGGACAGGTCACAACTGTGGGGGTTGACTCTGACTGGTGGATAGACACTGGTGCGACTTGCCATGTCTGTTCTGACAAGGAATGGTTTGTCATATACCAGCCGACATCTGAGAAAGTTGTCATGGCGAACCAGGCCCAAGCTGAAGTACTGGGGATTGGGACTGTGGAGCTGAAACTCACTTCTGGGAACACTCTGACGCTTCAAGGAGTGAAGTATGTTCCTGCGATTGCCAAGAACCTAATCTCTGGGAGCCTGCTCTGCAACGCAGGCTTGAGGATGGACATCAACGCTGGTCAGATGGTTATGTCCAAGAAAGGAACATACTTCGGGAAGGCTTATCAAACCGAAGGAATGTTTAAAATTCAGCTTGTCAACCAGTTTGATGACATTAATGCAGTTGCATTTTCTGATTATTCTCTTGAGTTGTGGCATAATAGACTAGGACATGTTCATAGTAAAAGAATCAACAAAATGTCTAGTCTAGGACTTATCTCCAAATATGGGGGTAAGGTGGAGAAGTGTGAAGTGTGTGCTCAGACGAAGATCACAAGGAAACCCTTTCATCGGGTCAATCGAAGCACAGATCTTCTGGAGTTGGTGTACTCCGATATCTGTGACTTCAAACATTTCTCCACGAAGGCCGGGATGAAGTATTTCATAACCTTCATCGACGACTTCTCAAAATACGCGTTCGTCTACTTGCTCAAGTCCAAAGACGAAGCTTTCAAGAAGTTCAGAGAGTTCAGGGCCGAGGCTGAACGGCAGACTGGACAACAACTCAAGAGGCTGAGAAGTGATCGAGGTGGGAAGTACAGGTCTCATGAATTCGCATCGTTCTGCAAAGAACATGGAATCATATGCGAGACTACTGCTCCATATTCTCCTCAATCCAACGGAGTAGCAGAGAGGAAGAACCGGACATTAACAGAAATGATGAATTCCATGCTGCTCACTGCAGGTCTTCCAAAATGCTACTGGGGAGAAGCTGCATTAATAGCCACTTTCATTCTGAATAGAGTGCCATATGCAACTTCGGACGTAACTCCTCATGAACTCTGGTTCAAAGTCAGACCCAACTTGAATGTCATTCGAGTGTGGGGGTGTCTGGCGTATGTGAAGCTTCCAGATCTGAAGATTCAGAAGCTGGGGACAAGGACTACGAAGGCTATCTTCTTGGGGTATGCCGAGAAGAGTGATGCTCGGAGATTTTTTGATATTGAATCAAATCATATTATCGAATCTCGCGATGCTGAATACTTTGAAGACAAGTTCGCAAAAGACAAAAATATTGTTCTTTCGGACATTTCGGAAAATGATGTAGGTACTAATGAGACTGAAATCTCATACGAGCCAGTAGTCCAAGAAGAAGCTGTTGTTGATGAAACAACTCTTGCACCAGAACTCGCCGAGCCGTCAGCTAAGCGAGCAAGGAGACCGAAAGATTTCGGAGATGACTTTGTCACCTATCATATGGAAGCAGATCCACTTACCTATGATGAGGCGATGAAGACCAGAGATGCTATCTTCTGGAAGGAGGCAGTGAATGACGAGTTTGACTCTATCACCTCCAATAACACATGGGTGTTGGTAGATCTACCTGAAGGAGAAAAGCCTATTGGATGTAAATGGATCTTCAAGAAGAAGATGAAGGCAGATGGAACTATTGACAAGTTCAAGGCCAGGCTGGTCGCCAAGGGATTTTCTCAGAAACAGGGGATAGACTACTTCGACACGTACGCTCCAGTAGCTCGGATGACCACCATCAGGATGTTAATCGCTCTAGCAGCTATACATAAGTTGGTGATACATCAGATGGATGTAAAGACAGCATTCCTGAATGGGGAGCTGACCGAAGAGATTTACATGCAACAGCCAGATGGATTTGTCGTCAAAGGTCTTGAAGACAAAGTCTGCAAGTTGGTGAAATCATTATATGGTTTGAAGCAAGCTCCCAAGATGTGGCATGAGAAGTTTGACAAAGTTATTAGGTCAAACGGCTACAGAGTCAGCGAGACGGACAAATGTGTTTACACAAAGTTCGCTGATGGAAGAGGAGTCATCGTTTGTCTGTACGTGGACGACATGCTAATCCTAGGTACGGATATAGGCTGTGTCACAGAGACAAAAAAGTTCCTCTCAACCAAGTTCAGTATGAAGGACTTGGGGGATGTAGATGTCATCTTGGGCATAAAGATCATCCGGACAGACACTGGAGTAGCGCTGTCACAATCTCACTATATTGAGAAGATGCTCACACGCTATGGGTATAAGGATCTTCCAGGGATCGATACGCCATACAGGTGTGATCAGAAGCTGAAGCCAAACTCGAGGGAAAGCGTCAGGCAGCTGGAGTATTCTAGCGTTATCGGAAGTTTGATGTACGCAACTACTGCCACAAGGCCTGACATAGCTTTCGCCGTGGGAATGCTGAGTCGGTTCACAAGCAACCCAGGGGTTGAGCACTGGAAAGCTGTGAAGCGGGTGATGAGATATCTCAAGAAAACTCAGACATATGTACTGCACTACAACGGGTATCCGACAGTAGTGGAAGGCTTCAGTGATGCTAGCTGGTGTTCAGAGGTGGAAAGCGAGAGATCCACAGGTGGATATGTCTTTTCCTTGGGTGGAGCTGCTATATCGTGGAAGTCGGACTCGGACTCGGACTCGGGCTCATGGGCTCATGAGGCGTAATGTGGCGTTTTGTTGGCGCACTTTGCACTTAGCACGTCAGCAGTCATGCGGTCTTTATGCGGCTCATATGCGGCTCATATGCGGCCATGCGGTCTTATGCGGCATGCGGCTCATATGCGGCCTCATGCGGTCCATGCGGTCCATGCGGCTCATGCGGCTCATGCGGTCCATGCGGCTCATACGGCTCATGTGGTCCATGCGGCTCATGCGGTTCATGCGGTCCATACGGCTCATGCGGCACATGCGGTCCATGCGGCCCAAGCTGTCCATGCGGCCAGGCTGCTGCTGCTGCTGCCGCATGGAGGACTATGCTGACTGTACAGATTTCAAATCGGTTATGGAAAGGGTGAATCAATGCGATTAATTCAGATCCTATCTTTGTGGGATTTGAATTAATTTTGTTACTATATTTGTGGGATTTGAATTAATTTAGTTCCTATCTTTGTGGGATTAGAATTAATTCGTTGTTATCTTTTTGTGATTTGATTCAATCTTTCCATAACTGAAGAGGCGGCTAGGGTTTTCACCCTCTCTCTATAAATACTCTCTTCTGGCCTCCTTTGTGACTACCACGAAAAATACAAGTCAGAAAAGAGAGAAAGAGAGGGAGTTGCTGCCGCCATTGCAAGTCCAACCGAGGAGTCAGAACAGAGGTGACATCGAGCGTTCCACAAGTTCTTCAAACTTGCTGGTTCCTGGAAGCAGATCGTGTGGGGCGAATCTTGCTTTGAGCAACGGTGTTTTGACACCCCAGCATTGTTCTTCTTCTCATCTCTCTAGATTATTGTAACTTGTTCTATCCCAATTGCAACACGTTTGCAAGGAAGAACAAGAGATCTTCTCTTTGCTATTTTTCTCCTTCATATTATAATTTGGCTATTTAGTTTTATTCGTAGATCTTGAGTTTGATCATCACAAAGTTTTGTGTGACATCTCAGATCTCGATTGTATTAGTTTTCATCTTTGATCAAGCCCCCGGGACTAACAATGTATTCCATGCTGCCTTTCAGGTGCCCGTCCTTAGGTCGACAGACATCCGCCCAAGAAACACTTCCGCCTTGGGATCCTCTCTGGCTATCCATGTATCGGCTCTCCCGGTTGTTCCCGCCGGTGGTGCCATTCGCAGGAAGCCTTCTCCAGTAGAGGCTCCTCCTTCCTCTCGTGCGCTCTGATGATGCGGTTATACCCTATGTGATGGAGGACTTGTTCCGGTCTACTGGGTCCCGGCGCGGCATCCCCTGGTCCCTCTCATTAGGTATCTCCTTTGTTGCCCGGACCCGTCGGTCGGTTCCCTAACACGTTGTTGTGGGCCTGTAACCGGACGACGTCGATGCTGGACAGTAGTCCAGCCGCCCCCATCTTCGTATGGTTGGCCTCCCCCCACCGGGAACAGTGGCGCCCCGGTCGAACAACGCTTGTAGAGGCACCAAGGTTCTATACATCCCCTACGCCGCCACCGCTCCCGAACCCTAATTTGCTCACCATTTTTTTAATATATATATATATATATATATATATATATATATATATATATATATATATCCCAAGGAGGCTCGACCCGCGCCCTCCACGCCGGGGTGCCTCGCCGTTCCCAATGGGCTACGGCCTCGGGGACTATATATATATATATATATATATATATATATATATATATATATATATATATATATATATATATATATATATATATATAAAGAGAGAGAGAGAGAGAGAGATCATGATTTTTGAATATCTTCAAAATAGCAGTCGTTAAATTTATCTTATTCGACCATACAAATTCGATCTATAGTTTAATGATCTAATATGTACGGTCAAAAAAAGATATATTCAACTGTTGTTATTTTGGGGACATTCAAGGATGTTTAATAGCATGGATCCTGATTACCCATTTATAAAGATGGATGCGTTCTCCTTAAAGACCAAGGTTTTGGGAGGGTGTAAATATTATTCCTCTATATGGAGTGGAGCTACGGACCTACAGGTCGAGATGTGGGCCCTTTGCGGCCGGATTGTTTGGGTGGACGCTTCCTCCGAGGTACATCATCATGTTAACATTGAAATTCCAAAAATCTAGAACATCAAAAATCCAAAAAAAACTCAAAGTTAAACCTTTTCCTATTTGCATTTCTAACTAAATACACAAATATTTTCCTAAATCCAACAAATTCTTCATCCCTCCCCAAGTTTAAACTTTATAAAATTTGTAAGAAAAGAACAAAAATGCCAATTAGAAGGACATATTTACTGAAAATAATAATTAAAAAATTGAATAAATAATACACCCATCTGAATAAAAAAGTCTATCCGAAGGTTTTCATGTCAAGCATTTTAAAAAAAGATTTTCATGTCATAAATACGCCGAAGGTCATATCCTTGGATGAGCGTCTTCTTCTCCATTGCCCTGAAGAATAAATGAAGGCACTCAACAATTAAAATGCTGCTTAATTTATTTTACATTTTAAATGCCTTTTTGAATTACGTATTCGTATCATTTCAATTAAAACACTCTTTTGAAGGACTTTTTGATCAGTCCTAATCATAGTTTTGTAAAATTTTGTTCTTTTATCCTAATTTTATTAAACTTTGATGTTATGTACAAAATATTCTGAAATGTGAATCACATAAACTATAATCTGTCTGACTGGACTAGGACTATCTTTAAAATCCATGATTGGCTTTTCCTAGACGAATTAAATTAAAGAAAAAACAATGATTTGGGCTAATCCAACTTGACCATAAAGTACAAAAAAGTTGGTATATTTATGGTTTTCTGCCGGCCTAGATTGTTGGCCATGTTGCTCTAGTGGTCAGGAAAGGCTGCAAAATAATCCAAATCATAGTTTGGGTCCACAAACGATTTTACAATTTTTTTGAAAATGTGTGCTTTCGGCTTGTGAGTAGAACAAAAAGGCACCCCAATCCTTTGTCCCCTTATCTTTGATTCATTGTGTCCCTCTTGGAAACTGTGTCCGTATCGTAATTTTAACAGTTATATATATACTAGCATATGTGCACGTACCTTGTACGTATTTTAATATTTCTTAATTAGTTTAGGAAGACTCTTTAGGAAGATCAAAGGATAGTCTTCCTAATTACTAAGTTATCCTTATTAAAATTAATGAACTATTTTTAATTAGTATAAGTATGTAAGGATATTTTTGGAATTTAAAAGTTTCACCATCTAATTTTTCTTTTATATATATATATATATATATATATATATATATATATATATATATATATATATATGCAAATGACCTCTAGCCTAGTGGCTAAGAGAGATGCATGCGGCCCAAGTGGTCGGGAGTTCGAGCCCCAGTGGAGGCGAGTTCGCCACAAGTACCCATTGCTTCAAAAAAAAAAAAAAAAAACCCTACAATTATAATAAATTTATTTACTTATCTAAATAATTAGAACACAACAAAATGGTTAAGAAAAGAATAGTAGGCCACTTCGAAAGATTATTTTGGAAAAAAAAAAAATAAGAGATACAAAAAACATGTGTATTTAAATAAATCTTGATTTGTGAAGAAGTTTTCAAACGAGAGTAAAACTCACAAGAAAAAATGGAAAGAAGAGGCCAAACGGTCAAATAAATTAAATATCATTTAAATTAACATTTTTTTTTCCTTTTTCTCCATCGCTCAAGGACTCATAACTCATTTGTTAGCAATTTGAAAGAATTTTAAGAAAATAATAATATTTGAGGAACTTATGTAAAAATGATATATCAAAAGGACTTGTATGCAAAATCCTGAAAAGAAAATTTAGGCGTAAGAGCATCATTAGTAGTTGGGACTGTCAAATACAATTTGGGATCCAAAATTTCAAAAAAAAAAGGGTACATATAGAATGGGTTGGATTTGTATGAGAAAAGTAGTAAATGATAAAGTGAGCTCCGATCCCAAAGAATGTGTGGTCAAAATTGATATAGAAAAAAAATATAAAGTCTAGAATCTAGAAAGTTTGGCTCCAAATTAGGCCTTATTGTTCTACCAAACGAGCTCCTACAATCTAGAATCTATAAATTGGGAGGCCCAACCCTTAGCACATATGGACGGGATGAGACCGAAACTGTAGAAATTGAGACAAGGGATGAGACTTACTATTCTACAAAATGAGCTCCTACATTCTAATCTAGAATCTAGAAAATGGGATGGGCCTTACTAATGATGCTCTAAGTTAGGAGATGGTACATCTTACCATTTTTTTTGGCTGATATGTCCAATTGAAAATTTTGGACCTAAATTTTATTTTTTTTATTTCTTAAGAATATTTTAGCAATGTCCCCATTCAAAATATAGAAAATAACATATACTCCCACAATTAAAAAAAAAAAGAAGAAGAAATGTCCTCTCTCTTTTTACGAAACAGTTAAAAAATTAAAATGTACCTCCACTATTTAAACAAAATTTTGACTGCATACAAAAGTGAGTGTCACTCTTAGTTTCTAAAAATATTAGCGATCTATGCTAGTTTCTATATTTTGAATCAGACATTTGCTAAAAAAATAAGGCTAAATTAGAAATTGTGTCACGACCCGCACCCGGTTTAGGGGCACGAGCACGTGGGTACGTCCAGCCTACGCCGCAGTGTCGGCTGTAGAACGCTGTATAGGTCATCTATAACATCTAACATCTAACAATATAGAATATAAACATGTCATCTCCGTACGGAGGAAAATATATAACATATGAAATATAACTCAATCACATGAATCTAAAGGAAGATAAGCATGATAATTTGATAGATGATAAAAGATGAAATAGTAGCAGAGTCACAACCAAATAAGTTTATAAGTCTAAGACATAGTACGATCCAAAATAATAATACAGACCCAAATGTATCAATCTGGAAATAAATTCAGCAAAACCTAGCTAAACTAAGTCACTACTGGAGGTGCGTCCTCTATGAGCACCGGCTCCACAGGCAAGTCCTGATCAGTGTCACCATCTATCCCAGACCCATAGTAGGTCGTGCAATCAGCCTATAAATTCTCTAAAAAATAATTATCCAGTCAGGATTGGAACGAAGTACAGACGCCAACAGCAGTTCCATTAAATTGACAAGTGCTATAATAAACAGTTATAATGGGACACATGATAGAATATCGAAACTGGAAGTAAGAAGTACAAGATAAACTGATAATCATATCATGGTATGGGAAATATACAGTAAAATTGGAATATGAAGTAACACGGGCAATCTGAGTATAATATAAGGTATAAATGGTACCTTGAGATATTATAGTGTTATGTGATCGACTTGGTTCCAGATCAGGCTATTTTATTTGACTGGCTATGCAAAAGTACGAGTATAGTGGATCAGGCCGGCCACAATGGAAAGCTATGCACAAGTAGTATAAGGTCAGGCTACACCCTACGTGTGGCGAGGGTGAGCTATGCACAAGCGATTAACAAGTGGGGTTTTGATCACATAAACTCTAATAACTTCCCAATCCTCCGAATAGTATAATGGATCCAACCACGTCACACTATGACACTGGATTCAAGAAGCAGAGAGCTAGCCCACTCCCAAATCGGTGTTTATACAAGTACAAGAAATAATATCAAACAAGTACCAGTATACCAGGTTAACCGAAAATAACATCTCATAACGGAATCCAACGTATACTAGTTCATGTATCCTCGTGTCGGGAATCAAGTAAAATACTATAACTGAACAGATATAGAAAGTATCAAAGCAATGAAAACTATCAGAGAATGTATTCGCCTGCGGTCCTGAGCAGTCAATATGAATTGAGGCTCAAAGTGGAGTCACAAGACCTATAGATAAGATATGCATTTTTAATTTGGGTTTAATAGTGTTAAACATGGTTTTCTAGTGTGTGATATGCAATATAGGTCAATTCTAGGTCAAATTTGACTTAAAGTTGACTTTTGGGTCAACTGGTCAACCTTGGTCAAACCAAGTCAATATAGGTTAGGTTGTTACCTAACTCTCTCTCTCTCTCTCTCTCTCTCTATATATATATATATATATATATATATATATATATATATATATATAGAGAGAGAGAGAGAGAGAGATACTTACCTATATACAATATTACCTTATGAGATGTTTACCCTATATCATATTCATGGGTTTACTTTAACTTAAATACATTATCCATATGTATGAATACACTTTACATATTTATCTATTAGTCTATTACCTAACCCTAGGTAATACTTACCCTAACTAGATAGGTATATTCATTACCTTAACCTAAATTAGGAAATTCCATTACCTATCCTAGGTAAATACAAACTATAATCTACTACCTCATCTCACATCCTATTAGAACCCTCCTAACCATATCATCCCTTACTCAACCTTAGAGGTCAAATGGCCAATGGCCAATGTGGCTGGTCATGGGGCCAACATAGCCCTGCCCTACACTGTCCAAACCAAAGCTAAGGTCCCCTTTCCTTTGGAGACAGGCCTAAGGCCAAGCACAAGCCAAATAACTAAGGCAATGCATGTGCAAGGCTCTACCCTGTGTGCCAAACGCCACAGTGGGCTGCCTGTTCACTGAACATGAACTTAGTTCAGTTCCTACTGACTAATACTCACTCACTTCACTGGTTCACTGATACACATATCACTCTAACACCTTCAAACACACCCACACACCCACACACACACACACACACACTTATACAGTAAATTTACTGACACATAGATAGTTAACACTCTCTAATTCCTAACTAAGGGAACATCCATATAGGAGAACACTAGACACTTTCCCTATGCCAAAACCCAAATCACACATGGCCTGGCATTGCCCAAGGCCACAATGATGCTACCAAGTGCAACAATGGCCAAGTGGCCAGTGCTCTGAAACTAAGGGGGCTAACCCCTGTTGCTGCTGATAAAGCAGCCTACTGCTCTGCTAATGCAGCAGCTACTAGAGGGTCAAACCTACTGCAGTCCAACATGGCCTATTGCCCTCTCCCTGAACTCCTAAATAGTGATTTACCTGACCGATACAGTCCTATGGCCAATGGCTAAGGCCAATGCTCACTATCACTTGACAGTAGGATTCACACTGCTACTAAAATCCTATTTCTATGTTTGAACACACACATACATGACACTACCTAAGACACTAGCACATGACACTCACCCTTTACCTTACTCACATACACACACAAACCCAAAGGCACTTAGACACTTGACTGATACTGCTAAGTGACACTGGCACTGAACTAACACTTACTGAACACTAGAACACCCTCATACACTTAACTCTCTTCACCCCTCACAACACTCACACGTCCAAGACACTAAAACTAGAGTTAGATACTAACTCTAACTGGACTGACATTTAGATAGGACACTAACACTAATGCTACTCCACTCTCCCTCACATTACATTGATACTCTAACCTCACTGACACATAGAGACACTAACACTACTCTTATCATGTCACAGCAGTGGGGGGTACCTCCCCTGCTACCTGTCCATGTGCCAAGACAAGCAAGGCATTGCCTTCTGCCAAGAGCTCACTGGCCTATGGCCAATGTCACGACCCGCTGTTTGCAAAAACAAAAGTGTAGAACTTTATTGATACAAACTTTGTAAAGATTACAAGAATTCTGGGAAAGTACAACTGTAGAAATCCAATCTTGATGACGATTTCTTTATCCCTTGGACGATGTAAACTTTGAAGACGATAGCCTCTGAAGTTGACTTGAAGGCAAAAGCCTCGGAGAACTGAAGGCAAAAGCCTCGGGAGAATGCAGCAGCACTTTGGCAAGAACTCCTAAACTCTCTGATTTCTGAACTTTGATGTCTGATCTCTTTTTTATCTGATCTCCATGAATGAAGACTTGAAACTCTATTTATAGAGTTCTGAAAATAACTAACTTTTTAGTTATTCTGGACTGCGCATGATGGATTGTGCAGCAATTGGATTGCGCAATAATGGACTGCGCAGGCAGTTGTTGGATCGTGGTCCAACTGTCTTGGACACATGGCAACTTTTGATTGAATTGCACATGATCGTGGGTAGACAGTTGCTACATAGTGAGCAATTGATGGCATGAGTGCCACGTGTACTTTATCAGTTATCATGATGGAATGCGTAACCTGAATTGTACAGGCATTAGCTTGCGCAGGAATGGATTGCGCATCATTCAGACTAACTGATTGAGCTGCCTCCGATTGCGCTGCCAGCTGTCAGCCGTTCTCGAGCGCTGTGCGGCGCAATAACGAATAGTATCCTTGATCTTCGTGTTGTCAGCTGTCAGAAGATTTAATTGTGTCAGGTAATGATGACTTTTGCCACGTCAGCCTGCGCGCTTGAGAGTGTGCGCAGTCTAGTCTGCACAGTCTGTATGATGCGCAATCTGATGTCTGTGCAGTTCACTTGAAAGTTGAATTACTTAATTTTCTGACTTTGTTGATGGGTGCAACTTGATTTTTTTAGGACCTACAAGACCCCCTTCAAAGTTTTCGAAAGTTAAATTTATTCAAAATTTTAAAATACTTTAAATTTTGAAATTTAAATCAATTTGCGCATGTAGTGAGCTGTCTGTGCAATCTGAGGGATTAGCCCTATTTTCAGACGCAATCTGAGGCGGCCGTTTCATTTTTTTTGAAAACTATAAATAGTCCTCTTCATACTTCGAAGTATTCTTTACTTGCTTTCTTCGTGCACTTGAGAGAGAAATTCCGAGCTCTTTTTTCTTTCTTCTCCGACGATCTCGATGGCTCCCAAGCGTTCCTCCGCCGCTGCCAAGGGCAAGGCCCCCGCCGAATCTTCGGCTAGGGTTATGCGACGTGCTTCTCGTCACGAGACCGCTCATCCCGTGCTGTTAGGTAGATGACCTAATCAAAACTCTTTTTAGGGTTTTAATCTCATTGTTCTTCAGAATCCATCTCTTTTTAGAGATGTGATCATACTGCGCTACCCTTTTTAGGGTTTTGGTTGCACGAATCAGTTCGTTCTTCATTTTTATGAAGGATGACATTCTGCGCAATCGGTTGAACTGCGCTGGCAAAAGTCAGCACAATTTGCTGATTTACGCGAGACTGCCAGCGCAAACTGATGACTGTTTGTTTGCGCAGTCTGATGTTTGCGCAATCTGATATTGCGCAGTCTGATGATTGCGCAGTCTGATGATTTGCACAGTTTTGATAATAACATTCTTGATTTTCTTTGTGCTGAAAATTTGTTTGGCTTGATGCAGTTAATACCAGAGAAGACTCGGAGTACGAGAACTTTATAGGAACTTTTTCTGAATCAGAATACAAAGAGGACCTGTCCCATGTGCACTATCCTCAGTATGATTTGCCAATTTCCCGCCAAGCTATCTTGGTGGCCCAAGATAATGAAACTCTGCTATGTCTGATGAACGGGCAACCTTTGCAATCAGTAGATGCCATGGTTCACAAGAAACCCCTATTTCTGTTTGGCGAAGCTTTTGAGAAGAGCTCTCAGCCGAGGCCAAGGATGGAAGAGCGAATTTTCCAGTATAAAGACAAGACAGTCTTTATAACAGATGTTTCCCGCTGCCTTCCTTTATCTCGATATGCTCATACAAGCTATCCGAGGAAGATGGAATGGAATCTTACGCCTTTTCAGGATGCCCGTCCAGGAAAGATTTTTGTGAAGAAGGGGCCGAACAAGAAGGACATGTTCTACAGTTCTTCGGAATGATATAGTGTCTTGCTCAGAGGTTTGAAGCCCGGTTGTATTCCACCGGAAAATTCTTCCTTGTTATTGCCCGTCAGAACTCCAATATTCGCGAATGAGTTTGCGAAGGTCGAAGGAAAGTATACAGAACAAGATCACAGATTAACTGGACTGGTGAATCCAGATTTTAAGAGATGGAGTTGCATAGCGAACTGGATTTTGACTAAATTTGAAGACAAACTTCAGCAAATTAACTTGTACCAAGCAGTGCATGCCACTGTTTATGGTTTTGCCCCCAACTCGCATCTATTCCTGGCTCTAGCAGATAGATATAACTACAGGACAGGGACTTTTGTGACTCCCTGCGGAGAGATCGGGTTTGCACTTCAAGAGATGCAATACATCTCTTACTTGCCGATGGGGGATAACCCGTATGAGGAATTTGTCCCAACTAATAATGAGTTGGACAAACTTAGAAAAGAGAATGCAGCTATGGTAGCAGCCTTCGAAGAACTGCTGTGTCATTACAAAATCTGCTCTCTGTATTATCAAAGTGGTACATCTGGTACCTGTTATTCTTCTAAATGGTTGCCTTATCTGTTCTTCAATCATATTAAGGAGAAGAAGACCAAGGAACATGATAACTGCAACCCCGACTTCTTCAAGACACTGAGCAGCACTGAGGTGGTGAAGTTGATTGAGGAAAGCAGGGACTTTGATGTCGAGATGAAGGGTGATTATCAATGTCCTCCTCTAAAGAAAGGGGACCTTCTTGAGAGTTATATGAGAATGGGGTATCGATTTATGTCGAAAGAAGCCCAGTTAGCAGGATTTCTGACGTATTGGCTCCGCCGATTCGTCGTTCCTGGATCAAGTGTTGTAGACCGCTTCCACCGCGGTGTCCTTTTTGCTGCCGTTCGATTAGTCTTCGGCTACAAAATGGATCTCTTATCGGCGATGACTTGTAGATTGAACGCCAGTCTCCGCCTGTACGTAGAATCGATGCTGAAAACTAAGGGCGAGAATGAGTTCCCTCGGCTAGAATTACCATATACTTATCTGTTCGGGTGGTTGCTTCTACACCATCCTACTTTGATGGATCCCGGCATGGGACCAGTCGGTGGCAGCTTTTTGCGGAGATTCTCTCACGGTAAGTGGAGATACACTTCTTTGAGAGATTGCAGATACGCTCTGAATCTTGGCAAAGGGTGGAACTTCTATTGTATTGATCCTCCTGCTGGATATGAACAGATGCCAATCAACATGATTGACTCAAAGACGCAACCTTTGAGTCGTACAGCTTTTAATTGGTTGAAGACAATTCGACCATCTCACTTGGTATATCGATTCGAAGAAGAATGCTACTTAGAGCCATATCTTCCCAGCCGGTTTGCTCGGCAGTTTGGGTACGACCAATTCCACGTGGGTAATGCCATCACATGCCTACAAGGTAGAGGTTTTCTGATAGATGGAGCCCGATCTTGGGCTTATTACAATGCTCGAGATTCGAAAGCAACGTTCTCGATGCCAGTGAACAGTACTCATGGCCCTCGTGTGCTGTTCACGTATTCGGTGTTTTATACATCATCGAATACTTTTGCTGAGAACTTCAATCTCGCGGATAGCTTCGCATCTGCAACAAGATTGAAGAAGGGAGGAGTCATCTTGTCTCTTCCAGGAAATGATGAGGTGCACGAGCCGGCGGACGCACCCTTAGAAGTTTCGAGGGACGTTATGTTCTCTGAGGAGATTAACGCGCCACTGCGCGTTTCTTTGAAAGTTGCCAAATCTCCAGCTAAGAAGAGAAGGAGAGATGAGCCTTCCGTCCCTGTTGCAAAGAAGAAACTGACCCTAGATCATTCTTCAGAAAAGATTACCATAAGATCTCAATCTCGGCAACTGGCCGAGACAACCCAGCAAGAAGAAGCTGCCACCCCGACTTCTGTACAAAAACAAGTCGAGACAGTGAACATAGAGAGCCCAGAGAGCCCTGAAAGACCACTGAAAAGAAAGAAGAAGCTGGCCCAAAGAAGAAATCGAATGGTCTCTCCTTCTAGACAAGTACTGTCTTCAATAGTAGTGGATGCTACGGCGGGACTCACTATACCATCTCCCACTCCTATTTCTGAGTCTAGGAATAAAACTCCTAGTCCAGAACATAGGGAAGATATTGAGCAGGGAGGAGAACTTAATTTGAGAAATAAGGCCGAAGAGCCTAGAGATAATGTCATGGAGGAAGAGCATGATGTGGCACGATCTCCTTCACCTGTTGCGGATACGACCCACCTTCCTCTCACACCAAGGACACTCCGCGATGAGGAGGGTCGCGAAGTGATTGCAGCTTTAGAGGATTGCGATTTCGGCCCACTGGAGGACTATATTGATCAAAATACTGCAACTACCAGTAGAAATGCACCAGAGGAAGATGAAGATGAGGAGAGCTCCTCATCTGAAGATGTTGATGAAGATATACAAGATCCCAAAAGGGATGATGAAGAGCATATGTCTCCGAATGCTGCCGATGATACCTTAAACCCTAAAAAGGATATTGAGATAGAGGCATCTCCGGAGAAAGCAGCAGATGAAGAAGCAGCCCCGGAGGAAACTCCCATCATTGATCGCCAAGGTATAGAATGAATTTAGAAATCTTCTTTTTATAAATTGATAACTGACGTCTTTATTTATATCCCATACAGAAATCGAATCTTCTCCAGCACCTCCAACGTGCACGAACATAGTACCTATAATGACGGTGATTGTTAGTAGCAGTCATCGCTTATCCTGTGGCTCTGAAGCAGGAAGTGAAAACACAGGTGTAGGCAACTCTAGAGGGGGGTGAATAGAGTTTGTGTCGATAATCACCAAATAAAATTAACTCTATATCACCTCCACAAAATAACTATCAAGATAGTAAATAAATCAGAAATAAATGCGGAAGAAAATAAAGATCAGAAGAGCATTCGCAGACACAGCAGTTTTAACCTGGTTTCCCTCATGGAGGACTAGTCCAGGCCTGAGAACTCTAGCTCAGGATTCAAATCTACTATTTGTGAAATAGTAGTTTACAACCCGTGCCTTTTCTTCAGAAGAGCACGTCAACTTCTTACAGAGGATCGCAGTGGCGATTTGCTTGGATTTTTCCAAGCGACTTGGAATTGTCCAAGTGACTTTTCTTTTCAACTCTTGCACAAAAACTTCTAGCTGAATCACACTTTAGCACCTTGGGGCTTAGGAAGTTTTGTGGCTAGTAGATTGGAAGAGTAAGGCTCTTGACTATATAGGCTATGTAAGAGAAGAAGAATAGAAGAGTGGATGGTTTCAAATGAGAGAAACCAAGGCCTATTTATAGGGTTCGGGACAAGCAGAATTCGGCCAGAATTCGGTATGGATAATTCAAATTTTTGGCCGTTGGACAGCTTGTAGCAAGCAGGCCCTAAAAATCAGGGTGCTAAAAATCAGGGGACAGAGTTCGGCCCGAACTCTGTGAGGAGGCAGAGTTCGGCCCGAACTCTGTCTCCAGAAGACAGAATTGGCCCATTGGGCTTTTGGGCTTTGTGGAGCTTGGGCTTGATTCAGGAATTGGTCTGTTTGAATGGTAGAGCTTGGAGAGATATGTCTAGGGGTTGAGATGACTCAGTGCGACTCAACGTACACATTCTCCTAGACTCAATAAATTGAAGATTACAGACTTAGAACAAGTAGGAAAACCAAGAGCCCTTTGATGATGCCTTTCTTCTGATATTTGAGCAGCCCTGAAGACGTTTTTCCCTGACAGCAGTCGTCCAAAGATATACAGATCTGAAAATCTGAATACCTTTCGGGGGCTTCGCCCCCGAACCCCCGACGGGGGGCGCTGCCCCCTCGACCCCTGTCCGCTGACCGGGCAGCGGAACCCCCGATGCGAGGCCCCGGATAGGTCGCTAGGCGGTTCGGAGAAATCTTTTTGTATGACGCCGTCTTCGCTCCATCATTAATTCTTCATTGCCTATGTCCTGTTTGATCATGTTTGATCATGCTTACTGCATGTCTACAAATACATGTTAGGCCAACAAAATATGTTACAGTACGATACAAGCATAGCAATATAATACATGACAATTAGGATATTGCTAAGTTTAAGTAACAACATGATAGCATGTTAGGCCAACAAAATATGTTGCAGTACGATACAAGCATAGCAATATAATATAGGACAATTAGGACAATGCTAAGTTTAAGTAGCAACATGATAGTGAGTATATGAATATTAGTGACATCATTATGTTAAACTTAACTGATTAGCCATATTCAAAAACACAATATAATCATTGGGCCAACAATCTCCCCCTTTTTTATTATGGCAAATCGGTTAAGTTTAAGACAGATACGATAGATGCATATATCACTAATAAACACATACTACGAGAAGATAGAGTGCTAACTTAAACTTATTTCTCCCCCTTTGACATGATCAAAAAATAAGCTCCCCCGTAATAAGAGATAAAACGAACTCAAGCATAAGGAGGAAGGCATAGACAATCATGATCAAGATATACTAAAAAATGAACAATGGAAGAAGTGTGTAAAGACAAGTATAGAAACTACATACCCAATGTAGAGTGCCAAATAGAAAATAGCTTGTCAAAACACAAATAGTTGGTAAAACTAAAAGAATTTGAAAATAATCAATAGATAGTTTACCAACATGAAATCTAAGAAAGACATCCAAAACATAGTATGATATGAAATATTGCTCTAGTTTTGGAAGAGAATTATGAAATAAAAGATTTCAGTCAAAAACCATAAGGATTAGATAATTGCAAATAATAGATATCAAAGATCGAAAGAAACCAATTGAGATATTAAAATAGACAAACTTGATATCAATTGAAATATATAAACTTGAAACATTGATCAATGAAACTATGATAGTCATAATTGCCCACAGATAAATAGTGAAACAAAATAAATGAATGATCAATGTAAAATAGAAGCAATTGATATAAAAAGATCTCATTATTTGCAAATCTATTTGCTTATCCAAAATTCATGCATTTGAACTCAATTACCTTATCATGCTATATGAATAAACATGAAGGTAAAGGAGAAACAATGTTTGAGAAGGAGAAATTCAGTCGAATTGAATGCTCCCCCTCAAACTATGACCAATATAGATAAAATCATGAATTTTGGGTAAGTCCTCAACAAGGAAAGCCAAAACAATTAAACATACAAGGAAAGCCAAGTCAAAGAAAGCACTATAGTCATCAAGATAAAATACGAAAGTAAATATTATCGAGATGACCCATATAAAAGAGAGATAATATGATGAAAACAATTGCATATACTCTCATAAACCTTTCACAAAATATCAGTATCCTAATAATGATAAAAATGGGTCAATAATGAACTACGTATACGACATATTAAAGGGTATAAATGAATTAAACCAATTTATTTGCTCCCCCTTAAAATATGCGTATCTAGTTCCAAAGCACTTATAGAAAAAATAATAACTTCAAGATATAGGGGTAAATCAACTATATATTTCTCCCCCTTGCTCAATGCTATAAAAACGTCTACAAAATGATAACTTATGACATAAAAAAATGATATAAGGCTATAAAATTATCATAGAACGAAAAATATCATCTTTAGTCAATAAGATATATCCACTAATAGTTACTAAAGATCAAAAGAATATTTCAATTTAGCACATGTAATCAAAAGATGACATACACTAACCTATATAGAAGAATATCATATTGAAATATGATAGATCAATGCATGTTATCTTTTGAGAAGAAGATCATCATGAAAAGAAATAAGGTCCATTAGAAAAATATCATTATGATCAAGAATAATAAGGACCATTAGAAAAATATCATCATAAAAAGGAATAATAAGGTCCGTTAGAAAAATATCATTATGAAAAGGAATAATAAGGTCCATTAGATAAATATAATCATGAAAAGGAATAATAAGGTCCATTAAAAACAATCATGATGAGAATCACAATATAGCTCAAAAGATAAAAATAAAACTAAAGAAAAAATGTCATCATGAATAAAGTCAATTAAATCAATCACGAAGAAAGTCAAAATATAGCTCAAAAAAAAATAAAGCTCAAATATCATGTCCATGATTATCTAATTAAGAAATGATCAACCAACTTATTGCTTTGCAAGGACTATGTATGTTTTACCACATATGTACCCATCAACGGGTAATAATCCAACCTTGCTAATACTAAATGAGAAACCAATGAAGTTCAAATAGCAAAGAGCATATGTGATAAGCCATGAGTAGTCAAAGTAGAGTAATAAATTAACTTGATAACCACATAATTAGATAATATAGGACTACTCTATCAATAGGATCATTCATAAAGTAAACCAATAAATAATTATGATCCGTCATAAATTCCATCTAAAAACCATATAAACAAACTAATGGAAAATATAGAAAAGAGTCAATCTTATTTAAATCATTGTAAATTTATTCCAAAGAAATGATAATATAATAGAATCATGACTCAAAAGATGAGAGAAATTTAAGAGATGCTTGTCAATGACTAGTATGAAAGAAAGTTAAAGCGATGAATCACAAATCTCAATAGAAACAAGATAAAATAAAAAGTTTGTCAAACTAATTTTAGAAACCAAACATATGTATCTAAAATAGAATACAAATCAGAAAGAATTCATAAATCTTGTTTTTGTAAACTAGCATATCACATATAGATTGAAGTTCAAGAAGATAGCTAGATGAGTGAAAGTGAACAAAACTTATGTAGCTTAACAATACATCGCAAATAAGCAAGCTAGCTACATAACTAATTAAGATTAATGAGATAGGCCATTAACATGATAAATATGCTCATTAAATCTTAAGTCACTAACACCAAAAAAATACATGCTTAAGCATAGAGTTCACAATAAGGGTAATACATTTTGAATGATCAAAATGATTTATATACTCTTTGCTAAGCAAGGATAAGAGTATAAGATAGCAAGTAAATGAATTAGACTCTCATCAAGTAAAAGACAAAAGAGATGTTCATGAAAACACAATGGAGCAAATCTCTTTGCCAAATATTGAGATTAACCCAAGATAATGAAATAATAGATTGATCTAGAGAATGCAAAATTATAACCATTATGAAAGTGTATTCTCTAGAAATAGAAAATCTCAAAGTAAAAGTTCAACCCATAGTAGCTAAAGACATGAGAAGCATGATATATCAATTTCATATATTCTCATGTGCTACAAAACATCATTGGGCAATAATAATAAAATATTTATAGCTCAAATATAAGGCTAGATATGATGAAGTATTCTGGAACTTAGGGGAGGATCCAGAACTAGATAATGGTTGCAAGTAGACCTTAATAAATCTTAAGTCTATAAAGTGTTGATCACTTTGGGTTAGCTGTAGGGGCCGGTTCCCAGCTAGCGGTAGTCCGAAGACTAGTGCACCGTGTCGCTTCAGGCTATTTACACCTGTATGAGAGAAGGACCCTTTCGGCTTGTTTCCAAAATGTTTTTTACTTTTAAGAAATTAGATTTAAAAGAATATATGCAATATCATCAAACAACATCAAAGTATAAAAATCTCTATAAATAAGAGAGGTAAATACCCAAATAATAATGAAAGAATGATCATCAAAATTTGCTAAGAATATTTTTAAAACAAATATTTTCATAATACACTTTATGAAAATAAATATATAGAAGATTCATACTCAAAATAAGTATGATGATCTCAACAAGTAAGGTAAAGCACAAAACCAAGCAATTCTTAAAAGAACTTCCATAAAAGTCATGAACAAGACACTAATAAATATTTTCTCTCAACATTCCAACTTAAAGGCATTTGAATAAATAAATATCAGCATTTGGAATCAATAATGGCCATTGGATCTATAATTTGATCAACGGCTGAGGCTGTTTCCGGTTCTGGAACAGCCAGGCCGAATTCGGCCCGAACTCTGGTAAGGGCAGAGTTCGGCCCGAATTCCGGATTCTTGTGACAGAACTGGAATCAGGCTGAAAATTTGTTAAGTGAAAAAGATCAAAATAAGAGTGAAAGACATGTATCCATAAAGTCAACAAATAAAACCCAATAAGATATCATCAAAAAGAAGACTTTAAGGAATAAGCTAATTGATTCAAGTAGAGATAACACAAATTTAGTCAAAAGAATCAATAGCTAAATTATGAGGTAAGCACAAGTATGAATAAATACTCTTCAAAATAATATGAAACTTGAGCTTATCTCATATGCCCACATAAAGATATTTATACAAAAATAGATGTCAATATAATAAATATATGATCTACATGTAAATGAAGATTTAATGAATATAGTCATGTATCCATCATGAATGTTTGAAAAACTATCACAAATTCAAAAGCACGTATAAATAGACTTTATTAGGCAAAGACATAATTGATTCTCAATAGGATAATCAAAATAAAACATGAGAATCAATAATGAAGATATTATGCAAGCACAAGATTAAAAAGAAGTATAAGTATATACTTATCAAATTATAAGTAGTTTGTGCTAAACACATATATTCACAAATAGCAATTAAGATAAATATGACATATTGAATACAAATCGGCAAGAAGTAACTATCTCAAAACTTTTAAAGATGAAGAGTTAAAATCATATTAACTCAAATCAAAACCAAGGTTATATGGACTAGAGTGATATGCATGCTTTGTAAATAAGGATTAAGAATAACGAGCATGCATATATAAATGTATCACACTACTAGAAAATGAGTGATAAACTACATAGTGTGAACTAACCATATAAAGCTATGTAACTAGTCATGCTATATAAAAGAAATAGAAAGTAAATCAACTAAGCATGCTAGTATTATATCTCACATTAATTTATATAATAAGCAACTAAAAGATATCAATGTGAGCTAGTAGCAAGACATCAAAAGAAACATGCTAGATTCAACAAATATCAACCATTTAAAGAGAATCGTTGAGCATGTTACCAAAGTGGCTCTAGTGGCCACACTTGTGTTGGTGCAATTGCTTGGAAGATAACCTTTGAGCTTTGCAACCACCAACACGCTTCCTCGGTGCTATGTCCTTATACAAGTAGCTCCACCTACAATATTAGGCGAAGACTTTGGTATCCAAATAAACTTGGATCCACATTTGTTAGCTTTAGGGACCCATATACTATTTACTCTAGCATTGATTGAAAAACTCCTACGAATAGGACAAGTTACACTCATGTGTCCAATGCGAGAGCAATAGAAGCACCTAATACTAGTGTGTACATATGTATCGGAATGAGCATAATTATGAACATGTGACATACTAGAATGATGAATATTTCTAGAGTGAGCATGCATAGATTTGGTCTTAAGACTATCATGTTCTAATAGCAAATCATTATGCACACAAGTAAGAGAATCACTATGCATGGATTTGGTCTTAAGAATATCATGTTCTAATAACAAATCATTATGCAAACAAGTAAGAGAACCAAATTTAGCATTTAAAGCATAATTCTCTTTTTCAAATAAAGCAATTCTAGAAATAAAATTATCATTTTGTTTCTTTAAAGAGTCAATAGAAGAATCATGCAAATGATTTAGCTCATGTGCTTGCTTATTAAGATCTTCTATTGATGAGGAAAGAGATTTGATTTTCAAAATTAAAGAATCATTCAAACTCTTTAAAGAAACACAAGATGAGTTTTGAGAGTCAAGTCTAGATAATAAAACATTGTTTTCATTTCTCAAAAACTTATTAGCTTCTTCTAAATGAATAACCTTTTCTACAAGTTCTTCATTTGTAGAATGAAAAGCCTTAGCAAACTTTAAGGATTGGTTAGCCATGGCTTTCCACTTAGAGCACTTATTGCATTTAGAAGAAACATGATTGCCTATGCTACTAGAAGTAAAATCCTCTTCATCGGAGGAGGAAGAATACGATGCCATACACAAATAAACAAGGATCTACTCTAAGGATGTTAAGCCTAACAATAGAAACCTTGCTCTGATACCAATTGAAAACACAGGTGTAGGCAACTCTAGAGGGGGGTGAATAGAGTTTGTGTCGATAATCACCAAATAAAATTAACTCTATATCACCTCCACAAAATAACTATCAAGATAGTAAATAAATCAGAAATAAATGCGGAAGAAAATAAAGATCAGAAGAGCATTCGCAGACACAGCAGTTTTAACCTGGTTTCCCTCGTGGAGGACTAGTCCAGGCCTGAAAACTCTAGCTCAGGATTCAAATCCACTATTTGTGAAATAGTAGTTTACAACCCGTGTCTTTTCTTCAGAAGAGCACGTCAACTTTTTACAGAGGATCGCAGTGGCGATTTGCTTGGATTTTTTCAAGCGACTTGGAATTGTCCAAGTGACTTTTCTTTTCAACTCTTGCACAAAAACTTTTAGCTGAATCACACTTGAGCACCTTGGGGCTTAGAAAGTTTTGTGGCTAGTAGATTGGAAGAGTAAGGCTCTTGACTATATAGGCTATGTAAGAGAAGAAGAATAGAAGAGTGGATGGTTTCAAATGAGAGAAACTAAGGCCTATTTATAGGGTTCGGGACAAGCAGAATTCGGCCAAAATTCGGTATGGATAATTCAAATTTTTGGCCGTTGGACAGCTTGTAGCAAACAGGCCCTAAAAATCAGGGTGCTGGAAATCAGGGGACAGAGTTCGCCCCGAACTCTGTGTGGAGGCAGAGTTCGGCCCGAACTCTGTCTCCAGAAGACAGAATTGGCCCATTGGGCTTTTGGGCTTTGTGGAGCTTGGGCTTGGTTCAGGAATTGGTCTGTTTGAATGGTAGAGCTTGGAGAGATATGTCTAGGGGTTGAGATGACTCAGTGCGACTCAACGTACACATTCTCCTAGACTCAATAAATTGAAGATTACAGACTTAGAACAAGTAGGAAAACCAAGAGCCCTTTGATGATGCCTTTCTTCTGATATTTGAGCAGCCCTGAAGACGTCTTTTTCCCTGACAGCAGTCGTCCAAAGATATACAGATCTGAAAATCTGAATACCTTTCGGGGGCTTCGCCCCCGAACCCCCGACGGAGGGCGCTGCCCCCTCGACCCCTGTCCGCTGACCGGGCAGCGGAACCCCCGATGCGAGGCCCCGGATAGGTCGCTAGGCGGTTCGGAGAAATCTTTTTGTATGACACCATCTTCGCTCCATCATTAATTCTTCATTGCCTATGTCCTGTTTGATCATGTTTGATCATGCTTACTGCATGTCTACAAATACATGTTAGGCCAGCAAAATATGTTGCAGTACGATACAAGCATAGCAATATAATACATGACAATTAGGATATTGCTAAGTTTAAGTAACAACATGATAGCATGTTAGGCCAACAAAATATGTTGCAGTACGATACAAGCATAGCAATATAATATAGGATAATTAGGACAATGCTAAGTTTAAGTAGCAACATGATAGTGAGTATATGAATATTAGTGACATCATTATATTAAACTTAACTGATTAGCCATATTCAAAAATATAATATAATCATTGGGCCAACAGGAAGAAGTCAGGTAGTAGTGCCTGAGGCTACTTCTGCTCAGCTAGAGTCTGTCCCTGCAGATGATAAGCTTATTGCTGGATCCAACCATGGTAAGATGGTTTTCACTTTTGATCTTCTTGGACAAATAGCAAACGATGGGCAAAATAACAATCTTTACTTTTGCAGAGGAACAACCAGGAGGGGCAACCAGCTCCACTTTGGTTCCTTTGTTCAAAGACCTGCTGTTCAGACACGAGAATTTGAGCATCGTACGGCCTCGTCATCAATAGGAGTAGCTGCAACTCATGGTGCTTTGGCGATTAATCATCTTGTAATTCAATCATTCACCAGATGTTTCTTCGAGTCCTTGGGACCTTTGGTAAATAGGATGATGGACAAAACAGATGCTGATTTCTTTATGGTTAGAGGTCCAACCTCTTTCTTGGTGAAGGCCATCCGAGAGTAAGGTGATGAGGCTCAAGCCACTTTCCTTGACCATATCTTGAATGAGCTGGAAATCTCCATAAAGAACTATAAAGATCTCAATAAAGGGGAAGTGGAGCCTTTAGTGCAGGCAGAGTTTGAACAAATGGCTCAGGCAGCTGCGATTGAAAGAGTGAATCTCCAGAACCTCTTGGACGCTTATACTACTAAATCTGCAGAATATAATTCCAAGTTGGAGTCAGTGATCTCAGCTGCTGAGAGGAGAGAGATAAGGATTGTCGAGCTGAGGGCAGAGATTGCTCGTCTCGAAGAAGAACTGGAAAATGAAGTTACAGAACATCAAACTTCAGTCCAACAAATTGATGCTCTAACTCAGGAAAGAAATGAGTTTGTAGCAGCTCATGATACGGAAATCACTCGCCGAATGGTGACCATGCCCATTTTTAATAAAGAATCTGGGATGGAAGAAGCCAGGAGGAGAGTGATGACATCTCGTGAAGAACGGTTGCAGATTCTGAAGCAACAAATTGCTAATCTGATAATGCCTCCGTCTCAGTAGAAAGAACATTTTGTATCTTTTTGTCTTTCTGTATGCTATGTATGTAATGTCTCAAATTTTGATCAATAAAAGATATTTTGTTGTGGCTCTATCATTTATTGCATATCTTGTTCAGATATAAATAATAGAGATAGAAAATATATTCAGAGGTACAGGACATGATATATTTCTAAATTTTGTAGGAAAATAATTATATTCATTATATCTGCTCAGAGGTAATATGGATGTGGTAGAATATAATTAATCGAATATTATTATTTCAATTGACAACTTAATCGAAAACGACAAGTTGCTGATGTGGATGATGAACGATAACAAATCGTCAAAAAAAAAGGTATGAACGAAATGAATCGTCAAAAATGAACGAGTAAACCGTCAAATGGTGGGATGAACGGACAAACCGTCAAATGGTAATGAATGAACGGATGAACCGTCAAATGATGATTAATGAACGGGTGAACCGTCAGATAATAATAAATGAACGGGCGAACCGTCGGATGAATCGAATGAACAGATGAACCGTCGGATGAATGTGTCACTTCGTTATTTGGAGAATCTCTGCCCATAAATAAAATAGAAATCTGGCAGAAAGGAGCACTTCCACCTTTCCAACATAAAAATGTCGTCTGGAGATGCATCTAAGAAGACTGAACTTGCTCCAAAGGTTGAAGAAGGCGTTGAAGAATGTCCAGCCGAACTGGTTCAGCCAAAGCAGGCAGAGGCAGGCGAAGGTTCGTCTGCACCCAAACCACCGCGAGATATTCTGGACTTCCTGCTTGAACCAGGAAAGACTGAAGAAGAAGAGGCCATAAGGCTGGCTGCTTGTAAGTTCCTCGTGGGTTCCAGCAAGGAGGTTCTCGGCTCTTTTGCTGACCGTGTCTTTGAGAAGGACGGCAGTGGTCCGCATCCCAATGTCGAGAAGGATGATAGTGACCTTCCTTGATATTATGTAACATCTTTTATGTTGAAATAAAATTTGAATCTTATTTATGAACTTGAACTTGTCTGATAATTTACAAGCATTTACATTTATACATAATACTTCTTAAGGAACTTGCCATTGATAGGCATCATAGCAACTCGACCGTCGAGCTCTGAGAGTTGATAGGCTCCATTTGAAAAGACTTTGCTTACAACATAGGGCCCTTTCCACTTTGTATCGAATTTGCCTTTGCTCATGTGAGTCATAGTCATAGGACGTCTGACCGTTAGAACAAGTTCTCCTTGTTGAAAGGCTCTGATTTTAACTTTGCGGTTGAAAGTCTTCGAGATACGGGCTTGCTATAACTCAATATGCTGTTGAGCCATTAATCGCTTCTCGTTAAGTGCCTCTAATTCTTGCAGTCGAAGAAGATCGTTATTCTCTGTAGTGAGCTCGTTAGCAATAGAAATCCTTAAAGAAGGAATTTGTAGTTCCAGAGGAAGAACAGCTTCACAGCCATTCACCAGAGAAAAAGGTGTAAAGCCTGTGGGATTGCGGACCGTAGTTCGGTAGGCCCAAAGACATTCGCCAAGCTTTACACTCCAGTTCTGTTTGTTAGTAGATGCAAACTTCTTTAGGAGCTTGATAATAGTTTTGTTGAAAGCTTCAGCTAATCCATTAGCAGCAGGATTGTAAGCTGTAGAAGCGACATTGTCAATTCGATGATCATCACAAAATCTGGTAAACTTCTGGCTGATAAATTGAGGTCCGTTGTCATAGATAATTCTTCGAGGTACACTAAATTTGTAAATAACATGGTGTTTGACGAAGTTGATGACGCTACTGGTCTTGACTTCAGCCAAAGGTATAGCTTCAGCCCATTTGGAGAAGTAATCGGTTATTGGTAATATGAACCGATGTCCTCTAGAAGAAGGAGGATTGATAGGACCTATGGCATCCATGCCCCAAGCTTCGAAAGGCCAGGAAGCAGCAGTCGGATGAAGAAATTCCGACGGTTGATGAATGAAATTCGCATGGATTTGACAAGCATGATATTTCCTTGCGTATTTGATGGCGTCTGATACCATAGAGGGCCAATAGTAACCCATTCGTCGGATGCGATCTTGTAGCTTAGGACCAGGTTGATGTGCTCCACAGACACCGTCGTGAGCTTCACGTAACACTTGTTTTGCTTCATCACCAGCGAGACAGCGCAAGAGAAGACCGTCATAAGTTCGCCGATAAAGAGTCTTGGTGGTTTGATTGTAATAGAATCGGAGAGATCGGCGTCGAATACTCGTAGCCTCCTTAGGATCTTCGGGGAGTTTGTCATAAACAACGAAATCGATGAAAGGAACTCTCCAATCTTTACTGATAACATTGACTTCAGTAAAATTACTGAACTCAATATTATGATTGTTTTTGATATAGAATAATTCTCGATTAGAGATGACCACCACCTGCTGTCTTTTGATAGGGATGGCTAGGACAGCTGCAAGGTTGGCTAAGGCATCTGCTTCGGTATTACAAGAAGAAAGCTTTGAATGACATAGCCATGTTGATAGCTGCTTCATGATAAGGCACCAGATCTTGATGGCGGATTTCATAAGTTCCTCTAACCTAATTGACAACCAGCTTAGAGTCGCCGTAAACTTTGAGATATTCGATATCCAATTGCTTGGCTAACTGAAGGCCGATGAGTAGAGCATTGTACTCTGCTACGTTATTAGAGCAGGGTTCATCTAGAGAGTAAGCTCTTTGGATGGTCGATCCGTCTGGAGAAACGAGGACAACTCCGACTCCTGCTACAATAGCACCATTTGGTCCGATTCTGGATGCACCATCGAAGAATAGACGCCAGGTTGGAAATTCTTCAGAGACCATATTGACTTCCAATGTCTCGTCTGGAATTTCATCATAAAGCTTGGATGTTTCTGGCACAGGATGAGCCGCCAAGAAATCTGCCAGTGCTTGGCCTTTGACAGACTTTTAAGGAACATACACCATGTCATATTGGGCTAGCAAGATGGCCCATGTAGCAAGACGAGAATTGAGTGTACTGGGCTTTTTCATGAGTACCCGAAGAGGATTAACTCGGGAAATAACATGAATAGTTTGACCAATGATGTAATGCCTCATCTTTTGAACAGCGAACATAAGAGCTAGGCATTCTTTTTCGACCGGACTATAACGGTGTTCAGCACCAATCATAGTACGGCTGAGGTAGTAGATGGCATGTTCATGACCCTCTTTGTTCTTTTGAGCAAGTAGAGCACCCAATGAATGATCCATAGCACGGACGTACATTAAGAATGGAATGCCTGAAATTGGTGGCACCAAGACTGGAGGATTCATGAGATATCATTTGATGTCATCGAATGCTTGTTGACATTCTTCGGTCCAAATGAAAGATACATCCTTCTTCATTAGTTGAGTGAATGGTCTGCAGCGTCCAGACAAGTTCAAAATAAATCTCCTGATGTACGCAAGTCGACCTTGGAATCCTCGTAGCTCTTTTAGGTTGCGTGGAGGACACATCTCTTGAATGGCTTTGATCTTCTCGGGATCCACGTGTATACCCTTAAAGGTAATGACGAAGCCGAGAAACTTACCACTAGAGACACCCAAGAATGACTTGGTGGGATTCATCTTGAGCTGATGTTGGCACATGAGATTGAAGATAGTTCTCAGATCTTGGATGTGATCTTCTTTTAGACGACTTTTGACGGCAATATCGTCAAAATAGCATTCGACTGTTTTGCGAAGATGATCTCTGAAGATAGTACTCATAGCCCATTGGTAAGTTGCACCAGCATTTTTGAGACCAAATGGCATCATTGTGTAACAGTAGACTCCACGAGGAGTACGGAAAGAAGTATGCTTTTCATCTTCAGGATGCATCCGAATCTGATTGTACCCGGAGAATCTGTCCATGAAAGGTATTCTTTCGAACCCACAGGTGTTGTCGATCATGACGTCCGTGATAGGGAGAGAAAATTCATCTTTTGGACATGCTTCATTAAGATCCTGAAAGTCAATGCAGACTCGAACCTTGCCGGTTTTCTTCAAGACTGGAACAACGTTGGCTACCCAATCAGGATGTTGTTCTTCTCGAATAAAGCCACAAGCGATGAGCTTCTTGACTTCATCATCGATTGCGTCCATCATTTCCGGTTTGAATCGTCGTTGCTGCTGTTTGACTGGTTTTGCATTGGACAAAATATTCAGTTTGTGAGTAGCAACTTTGGGATCAAGACCTGGCATATCTTCATAACTCCAGGCAAAGACATCAATATATTCTTTGATAAGAAGAATCAACTCTTGCTTATCTGCTTCTGGAAGATTCTTGCTGATAAATATTGGACGAGGTGACCCGCTCTCTCCTACATCAATTTGAACTAATTGATCTTCGGTAGGAGATTCTCTTTGTTCGAATCGGAGTACCCATTGATTGTCCATCTGTTGAGCCCAAGGATCTGTTTCAGGATTTTCTTCAATGTCCTCGTCATAGCCTTCTGGAAGTTCAGCAGAGACCATGTTGGAAGATACGACCAACCGATGAACATCACCAATGCTGGTGTCAGAATCCCATGATCTGGAATCAGAAGAGTTAGAGCGCTCTTCACTATCAGAGTCAGATACTGCTGGGGATAACATCGGAGGAGAAGCATATCCGAGACCTCTTTTGGTCCTGCTGTAATACATATTCGACTTTTCTTTCGGAACAGTCGTACGGACTGGAGTTCGTCTGCCTTTACCGTAATTGAAGCCATTTTTAAAGTCATAACCCATATTACGGATGATGTCTTTTGATTGTTGACTGTAACAAAGGAGTTGGAGATGTCCTGTATCGTTAAGTTTGCTGTCATCCGTATAGCTAAATTGTTGTTCCAGTCCTTTACTAAAAAGTATTGGACTTTCACCTTTCTTTCGAGCAGGAACAATACGGTAAGAATCATCTGGATCTTCAAATGAGACGTCTGTTTGAAGAGATTGTATAACTCCCATTGTAAATGATTTGAAGCTATCTAACATATCGAAATAGCATTTAGTATGATAAATAACATCAGTATACTGGAAAGTAGATGCTTTTTCATTGATTTGTACATTTGTATTTACAGCAGGACCTTTAGCCTTAGCAGGCTTGGTCAGATTGATTACAAGAGCGGAGAAGAAGAACGTGAAGGAGGCTTGTTACGACGGAGGTCGATAACAAGTGGCTCAGAGGAGGTGAGCTCCCTTTTTTCCTTGTTGTGAGTTAAATCAACAAGTGGCTCAGAAGAAGTGAGCTACTTTTTGTCCTTGTTATGACGTAAGTCGATAACAAGTGGCTCAGAAGAGGTGAGCTCCCTTTTATCTTGATCGCCATCAACCGATTTCTTCTGAATTGGCAAGTGAATAGCCAGTGGTTTAGAAGACTGAGGATGAGAAACGCGCCCTTTGACAGGTATGATAAGAGTGTCTTTGGGCACTGCTTCTTGGTCTTCTTCAGTATCCATGGCCAATACCACTTTCATAAATTCTTCCTTATACATACGAGCGTCATTGTATTATGCTTCGACACCCTTGAAAGGATAAAGGTCTGCAACTTCTTTGTGAACTTCTCCTTTGTCATCGACATATTTAAAGCATTGATGAAGAGTTGATGGAACAACATTGTGTTCATGGAGGAAAGGTCTTCCCAGAAGAGCGTTGTAAGAACAACCATGATTATCGATGATATAGAAGGTCACTTTGTACGAAGATTGCCTATTTGGAGTTTTAGGCGAATCTTATCCAAAGGTTCACTCCTTCCTTGGTTGAATCCCAAGATAGTTGTGATTGTGCTTGAAAGACTATGCACTGGTATCTTCAATGCGTCCAGCATCGTCTTTGGCATGATGCTGAGAGCAGACCCTGGATCTATCAGGATACGATCGACTTTCATCGAATCGACATACCCTGTATAATAGAGAGGACGATCATGTCTATTATCCTCCAGCAGCATATCATCCTGAGTGAAAGTGATATTTGGAATCAACTCTAATACACTGTGACAATGACGACAAGAGACCGGTTCTGTTTCCGGTTTTTTGAGAAGAGTTAGGCAAGTTTCAGCTTGCATCAGGGCTTCACTCAAAGTTTCTCGAGTCTCTTTGGAAAGGCGCAAGAGCTCGAAGATTGATAGCCTAGCCGGTGTATTGGCTAATTGAGCCAATATATCGAAGTTGTAAGGCTTTTCAAGTCCTGTAGGAGATGATTTCTTCAGGGGTTTGTCAAAACGGACTTGTTGCTTGCCTTTGTCAGCAACCACCGGCTTGGGAGGAATAGACACTACAACTGGTGAGGATGTGGAAGGAATTTCTTCAGAAGAAGTAGCTTGTACTGGAACAGGTTCAGAAGAAGAGGCGGGATTCTCTTGAGTTTCAGGATACTCCTTCAAGTAAGCTTTCCCTGATCTGGTGCCTAGCAGAATTTCTTCGTCAACTATGGGGTCAAAAGACACTATGTTACAAGTCTTTGTCTTACTTTTGGAGCGATCTTTCTTCTTAGAAGAAGAGGAAACTTCGAACTCTGAAGCAAGATCTGGATGGATCCACATAACTTCGCCATTGTCAAAAGACAAGGGAATGAGACCTTCACTTGGTGGAGGCGAGAGATTCTCAATCTCAAGAGTAGCTTTGGGAATAGAAATGACACCGTGCGGTACCATTTGCGGAGGAAAGTCACCAAACTGGACTGAAACTATATTTGCAGTAACAGTCTTCTCGTCTTATTGTAGAGTGACGACACCAGCATTGACAAGCTCTTGAATTTTGCCCTTGAGCACGTAGCATGCTCGAGTAGGGTGTCCAATAAACCTGTGGTAGACACAATATTTAGGATGATCGGTCTTACCGACTTCATCAGGTTTCTTTGGGTCTGGGAGCTGAATCTTATTGCTTTTGAGTAAGCAATCAAAGATGCTTGCAGTGTCATTCTCGTCGAAGGAATATTCTACTTTCGGATGAGGCTCCCTTGGTGGAGGTGCAGAAGGAGTAGAAGTAGATGTAGGCGGAGCCACATTGACAGCCAGAGATTCTTTATTCTTGTTCAGATTGATGTTCAAAGTTTCTTTTGCTTTGTGGTTGTTCTGGCGGTTGCCACCACCTGATGTCTGGTGTTCATCCCGGTCGGGGTTAGACATTTGTACCCCCAATTGCTTGAACTTCTCGGCACTCACTTCAGCAGCTTTGGCATTGACAATGAATGAGGGCCAATCTTGGAACTGAGTAGATCCTGTCCACATACTGATAATAGACAAAAGATTTGCTTTACAAGTATCAATAGTGACAGCAGCTGGAGTTCCGGAAGGCATCTTCAAGGCTTCACGGCGGAACCGTTCGATGAAACTCTCAGCAGTTTCATTATGTTTCTGTTTGATTTTGTTGAGAGCCGACATAGTCATGTCGTTGAATCCTTCATAGAACCGTTCCAGGAAGATTTGCTTGAGACCTGAGAAGGAAGTGATACAACCATCGAGCAAACTTCTGTACCAGTCGTATGCTACGCCGGCTAAACAACCGACGAACACTCTGGTAAGAAGAGCGTCATTTGGCTGGAGTTGAACGGTCATTACCTCAAAATGATTGATGAACTAGCTAGGAGAAGTACTGCCATCAAACAAAGAGATTGTTGGGATCTTGTACTTTGGTGGGAACGGGACTTCCTTCCATTCAACTGGATAGGGCTGTTTGATCCCCAATCTTTGCAAGTTGTCTTTCTCTTTGAAGGCTTCGAACTGAGTGCGTAAGAGTTTGACAGCTTCATTGGCGTCTTCAGATGACGAAGAAGGAGTAGGTTGAGTCAGAGTGGTAGAAGGAGGAACAGTATTGTAAGCACTACCCCCAGCCCCCGACTGACTAGGTGTAGTTTGAACTTGTACTGGTACAGGAGGCATTTGAGGAGACACTACCCCCAGCCCAGCATTAATAGGTACCGATGATGCTATGATTTCAGGACTAGCAGTAGGTACAGTCGGTGGTGTGGCATGTTGTGCCACTATAATAGAATGCATACTAGCAACCATCTCAGCCATGGTTTTTAGCTTGTCTTCAAGTGCAGCGATTCGCTGTTCTTGATTTGCAGAAGTTGAAGCATCTGGATCTTCATTGACAACATAAGCCGTGACTTCTCTTAGTACAGTGGAGGACACTGTCTGTTCAGAGCTTTCACTATATGCATCATAGTCAGAGAAAGAGTCATCTCCCGAAGGGTCTTGAAGAAGATTCCTTTGACCGATTGTATCTCGGCTTCTGGATCAGGTATGTCGAAATACTCTTTCAGAAGATTCTTGGAGTAATTCTAAATACCGTTGACTTGGTTTGCGAGGTTTGCCATGCTTGGAATATTTTCTACCCCCAATATCTCGGGAAGTCATGTTGACAGAAGCGTACAACACTTCGTCTTCCTCTGACACTACTTCAGAGTTTGCAAAAGTCAAACGATCGAAGACAGATCGTTTTGTTGTTTGACAACAACATTGGATGATGACTTTGTGGTTGCAATGATGATCAGATGATTGAACTGGAGGTGTTGAGATGTTGTCCCATTTTTGCCTGAGATGTTCTCGGAGATCGGGAACAACAGCAGGACGAGAAAAACTCTGAAGGATCTGTTCTTTGATAATGTTCGGAACATGATTTCGATTCTTCAACTGTTTAGTCCCTTGAGTGTACAGGGAAGTGCTCACTTCATTAGCATAAGTGTCGGGATCTTTGACCCTGGAAGTTTGTCTTTGATGTTTGATCTTCGGTATTGGCTGTTTGTGTTTCGCCGAAGTAGGCCTGTTGAGATAAGTCCTTAGATCTGCAAACTCACCCCCAGGGGTTTCTGTTTGAGACACCAACAATTTTTCCTGTCTTGAACGGGATATTTTGAGAGTTGGAAGGTCTTGGAACTCTGATACTGGAGTAGGCAGAATACCTCTTTGGTCAGTACAAGTTCTCTTGTCATGAAGGAAAGAAGAATCCTTATTTGAAAGAGTTCTAGTACTGATTGGTACCGAGGCACGTTCAGATTGATCTTCTACAGTAAAAACTGAAGAAGATTGAGAAAAGACCAAAGGGCCTTTTCCTTTATTTTGTAAAGAAGGGTTAGCTAAAGAGTGTTTCCCTCTGTTGTCTTCCAAGTTATGGGACAAGGAAGTTTGAGAAAAGACCAACAGGCCTTTTTCTTTGTTTTGAGGAGGAAGAGGAATAGCCAAAGGACTACACCCAGTGGATTGCTTCGTAGCAACAGTGTGTTTGAGAGGAGGAGCAGAGCTTTTTCCTTTGCTATGAGAAGAAGAGAGTTTAGCCAAAAGGCTGTCACTCTTGGATTGCGCAGGCATGCTTTACGCATGAGTGGATGGTGCACTGGTTCTGGCCACAGAGACAGTGGTTTGCGCATCAGGAGTTCTTGCCACAGAGTGCCTAGGGTGGACTCTGGTTGCTGGAGTGTTGGTTTGCGCAGGAAGATTAGCAACCAACTGCGCCAGAGGCATAGGAGTCTTGCACTTAGCCAAGGCAGCATATGAAGTACTTTGTATACTGGCAACAGCAGATTGTGCAGCATTAATTGAGACAGATTGTACAGCAGGCTTGATGACAGAAGCTTTGGACTGTGCAGGAGTCTTGCTGGCAGACTGCGCAGGAGTCTTGCTGGCAGCATCAATAGACTGCGCAGCAGTCTTTGGGACCCACGCTGGGCGTACTTTGCTTGTGGCAGAAGTAGTTGCAGTGCGAGGAGTGTACTTGGAATTGATCATAACCTCGTAGGCTGTCTGGTTGATCTTCACAACCAGTGTCTTCTGCGTCTTTCCGATAGACGCTATGTCACATTGAGTTGTCACTTCCTCGTCGGAGGAGAAAGTCGTTCCCAGCAGAGTCGCCATTTTGTTTGCAAAAGCAAAAGTGTATAACTTTATTGATACAAATTTTGTAAAGATTACAAGAATTCTGGGAAAGTACAACTATAGGAATCTAATCTTGATGACGATTGCTTTATCCCTTGGACGATGTGAACTTTGAAGACGATAGCCTCTGAAGTTGACTTGAAGGCAAAAGCCTCGGAGAACTGAAGGCAAAAGCCTCTAAAGAATGCAACAGCACTTTGGCAAGAACTCCTGAACTCTCTGATTTCTGAACTTTGATGTCTGATCTCTTTTTTATCTGATCTCCATGAATGAAGACTTGAAACTCTATTTATAGAGTTCTGGAAATAACTAACTTTTTAGTTATTCTGGACAGCGCATGATGGATTGTGCAGCAATTGGATTGCGCAACAATGGACTGCGCAGGCAGTTGTTGGATCGTGGTCCAACTGTCTTGGACACATGGCAACTTTTGATTGAATTGTGCATGATCGTGGGTAGACAGTTGCCACATAGTGAGCAATTGATGGCATAAGTGCCACGTGTACTTTATCAGTTATCATGATGGAATGCATAACCTGAATTGCGCAGGCATTGGCTTGCGCAGGAATGGATTGCGCATCATTCAGACTAACTGATTGCGCTGCCTCCGATTGCGCTGCCAGCTGTCAGCCGTTCTCGAGCGCTGTGCGGCACAATAAACAAACAGTCTCCTTGATCTTCGTGCTGTCAGCTATCAGAAGATTTGATTGTGTCAGGTAATGATGACTTTTGCCACGTCAGCCTGCGCGTTTGAGAGTGTGCGCAGTCTAGTCTGCGCAGTCTGTATGATGCACAATCTGATGTCTGCACAGTTCACTTGAAAGTTAAATTTCTTGATTTTCTGACTTTGTTGATGGGCGCAACTTAATTTTTTTAGGACCTACACCCGCACCCAATAATTGGGCATGAACCGTATGCACGTCCAGCCTATGCCGCAGAGTCGATGGTAGAATGCTGTAACAATATGATAAACAACCACGCATAATGATAATCCACACTTGGGAACCAACAATACCATATCACAACTCAGCTCTAAAGATGAATATAAATAGAACCATCTTATAATAGGAAATATGTGATGTTTAAAGAACAAATAAAATCTCAACTACATGCCTCAAAGTCAACTTAGTATCCACTACAATGTCTTAGCACTAACTAAAGATAACTAAGCAAGTACAGCAGGATCAGATGCTGCATACTCCTCCTGATAGGCAAAGTCCGTCTCTACTGTATCTTCCAAGTACGGGCCATACTGGTCAGGGCACACGACCTCTTCGCAATCACCTAAAATTTGTTTGGTTACCCAGTCAGGATGGAACGATTACAATTTACTGAATACAGTTCCAATATATAAAAATGACTATACAACAGAGGTTAGCCTTTAAATATATGATTTGAAAAATAAAACGAAGAATGACAGATTAGAAACTAAATACAGAAAAATAGTAAATGAAATACAAAGAAAATACTCATCGATGGACTGACTGACTGAAGTACCTTTGATATGTGACCGATCTCGGATCAATTATACGACACTGTCTACGATATGTACACTGTACAATGTAACACTGTCTACACGGTATAATATAATAATAAATCACTGTCTACACGGTATAATGCAATGATAAATCACTGTCTACACGGTATACACTTTATAAGGTCAGATCACACATCATTGGTACTTTACCTTCTAGACACGACAAAATATAGCAAAAAACATAAAGACTAAAATTACATATCTATTGACTAACAATGAGGTATATTAAAGTTCAATATTGAAAAACAAACAATAAACTGTACTCGCCTGGCGTCCTGAGCTGCTGGCACGGCTTAGTGTCCGAAACGAGGTCCAAGTAACCTATTTAAGGAATTTATGATATTAGAAAAGGTTTTCAATCAAAAATAGGTTATCTAATTTCTAAGTCAATTTTTAGACCAGTTTGGTTCATATATTTTAGTATTCCATGATACCCATAACATTCCCTTGACACTACCCTTTATACTTACTTTACAATCTATCCCAACACATAATCTATTCAAGCCAACTTAAACCTAACCCTCATGGTAGCAATATACATATACTATTGGAGTGAATATGCCACCTGTCACTACCACCTTTCTAGCTTGGGGGTATTTTGGTCATTTTTCAAATTTTGGAAATTTTTGGAATTATTATGTATCATTATGATTTAATAGAATTAATATGATTTTGGGGATTTTTGGTGATTTTTTAGGAATTATTTGAGATTGTTTGAACTAGGTTGACTTTTGACTAGTGTTGACTTTGTAGACCAACCTAGAAGCTAACCCTAGTTAGTGGGTCATGGTTAGGTCAAGTGACTCTAGTCTAACCTAGCCTAGGACTTGGTTTAGTCATTTTAGCAAAAGGATTAGGAAGTCATAAGTCATGGCTTATGGTTTTAGAACTTTAATTAATTTAACCCATCTTAGCCTTGTAACTTGGCCCAAGGCCCAATGATTTGGCAAAGCCCTAACCCTAAGAGTGTATGGCCGGCCACCCCTATACCTAGGGATTCCCACCATATAAAACCCCTCCCAAATCTAGGGTTGCCTCTTTCCAAGGAAGAGCCCTAATTTCAAGGAGGTGAGTTCTATTGTCATTTAATTTCTAGAGCTCCTTTCCTATTCTTTTTTCTTTCTAAATTGTTCCAATAGGTTCTAATAGGACTGTTATTGCTGTTGTTGAGCTCTCTTTTCAGTGTGAAGTTGTTTTAGATTGATTGGGTCTTCAAGTGGAGAGCATTGAATAGGGGGTTTCTATTGAAAGTTCAATAAGAGGTAACTTCTTCAAATCTCTATGAAATTTCAATTAGTCTTCATGAAAAGGAAGCCCTAAGGGTCCCCCTAGGGTCTGGATAGGGTTCGTGCTTGGTGTCGGGGATTTCATGTCCGTTCTGGACACATATCAGTAGTTAGGACTAGGTGTTCGACGAAATGCCTCAAAGGGCATTTCGATCGTATTTATTCAATGTTTTTAAATAGGAATGTTAGTTTAGATCTTGTCTATGGATTTCTGTTCTTGTATGGTTAGTGTCGTGTCGTTTGTGTCGGATTCGATGGTGTGGACACGCGCGTGCACATGTTCGCGCGCGTGCTACAGGGATCCCCTGCTACTCGGGGGCAAATACTCCCTGGACACGACGTTTGGACACGTGATTTTCGACACACACGTTGGGGCAGTGTATGTCACGACACTCCCCAAGTGGCACGACCTCTCGTGTCGTGTCGAGGGAACACGAGACACCGTACAGGTTTTACACACAACTGTGCAGTCGTGTGTTTTGGTTCTGATACGTGTGTGTGGACATGCCTGTGCGATACGACACGGCGGTGCAGGGTATCTTATGGATAGCCCTATATATGGTGAACCTATGTCAGTGGACACGTGTCTTGGGTTGATCTCTGTTGTGCACACGAGACTCGTGCACACGTGCACGAGGAACAGCACAATATGCACTGTCTTGTACACTGTTTTGTGTGGACACATTTGTGTCCACTTTCATGGACACAAACCACTTGTGTAGCATGCACTATTTATACTTAATTATTACCAACCTCTATAATTATATTTTAAATCAATTTCATTATTAAACTGCCATTTTTCTATTTTTCCTGAAACACATGGTATCAGTCCTTGTTTCCAGATTTCAATATTGAGTTTTGATTGATAAATTAACCTGCCAATCATTGTTAATTGCATGTTTTTAAAGCTCAAATCTGTTCTCCTATATGTGACCTAATTGTGGTTGAAATTTTTTGTTGATTAGTGAGATATTGGTTTTGAATTGATAGGCTTTGGTTGTGCCTTGATTTAAGTTCAATACACTATTGTGTTACCCCCCTTAAATCTGAAATGGAGTTATGGAAGTAAACTGAGTTTTAGTTACAGTTTTTGTATTAACTTGAGATTGGTTAATTTACTGTCCAATGCTGAAATCCTTATGTTCCAGTTTGTTTTAACCTGAGAATTCAGTGAGTGTTAACTGTGATTTCATTTTCACATGTGGGTGTAAACCTGAGTTGATGAATAGACCAAGAGTAGACTGATTTTCCCTTCTTTATTTAGTTCACCATCCTGCTAGAAATCATATTAAAACTGAGAATTGTTGGGGCATGAATTGATTTCCTTTTCCTTTCTTCTTAACTAGAATAACTTGATGTGTTAACCTTAATGTAAAACTGAGATTTGAGTTCCTGTTTTATATAACCTGAGAATGTAGTAGAGGGGAAAACTGAATTGTGGGCTATTTTGTTGAGCTGTACTTAGGTGATGATGATTCCAGATTTGATGTTAACTAGGACTTTGTTACCACACTGTTAAACTGATTTAAATCCCTGCCTTTTCTTCTCTGTTGTATTTCTGCACCTGTACACAATCACCATTGCACACACTCTTGATTGCCACACACTTTTCCCTCTCTATATGCACATGTTATGCATCCTTTAGATATGAGTGTCTATATGTGGTGTGTGCAATGCTTAGGCAATGTGTATACATGTGTACTTGTGAGTTGTATGTATATATGTATATATATAGTATTTAGCCTAGATATGTGTAATATATTATGCGATGTTAATCTATGGGTGTAATAGTGAGGTTGTAGACTTGCTAGGGTATCCTAGAATTAGCTAAGCTATATTGTGATATAGCTAATATAGGCTTGCCTAGCCTTGTTAGGGGTTGTGCTAGCTAGTGTAGATTAGAATAGCTTAGTTTAGACTTAATTGGACTTGGTTGACCTAGTTTGACTTCTAGGGTTGACCAGAGTTGACCAAGAGTTGACTTTGGCCTAGATTGACCTAGAATCATGTAGAATGCATAGTAGAACTCCATTTTACTATTCTGGACTTGTTGTGACTTGTGCTGTTCTGATTAGGAGCCAGACACCACTCCTTGGACAGTACGTTTCATACTGGACACTCAGATACAGGCGAGTACATTCTCTGATCATTTCATATCCTGTTTAGAATTATTTCCTGCAGTAGACTACTTTACTTGTACTGTCACGATGGTCACACGGATTGGTACTATATGGATCCTTTTTCTTGAGATGTTATCCTTAGGGAGCATCAGGTACTACATATTCTATACGTTTCACTTATATGGCGTATCATATGCTTCATTGGTTCTTTGATCACTTACGACATATACTCTTATGATCGTAGAGTCTTCCTAGAATCTTTATCCCATTTATGGGACTACTATGTATCACCTTCGGGGTCGATCACCTTCGGGGTCTATCACCTTCGGGGTCTATCACCTTCGGGGTCTACTACCCTTTGGGGGCTGTTACATAGCATCATATAACATAACCTGACTGGATCCTTGTGTATTGATTGGGGGTACGGGGGAGTAGAAATGGACATGTGAATAATACCCAAGTAGTATCTTATCAGAATCTCTTCCATAGTGTCTTATCAGAATCTCCTATGCCATTTACATGTCTATATTGTACTCTGACTCACTAGTCACATGATAGTTCTCTATTTATAGTAGATATTTCTCTTACAGCTTTCTCTCTGTTTACATACTGCACTTCTTTCAGTACTTGTATCTTACTTTACTGCATGATTATATTTTCTAACCTGCTATGATCTGTTGAGATGTACTGTACTCGCTCCTGTCCTGACTGGACCTGTTGAAAATATTACAGAGGACGAGGAGGAGGCTTGCCTGGACACCTACTACGGGGCAGCCTTAGATGACACCTGCGAGCTGGACCCCCAGGAGGACCCAGCTCTAGCTGAGGAGATCACCCCGACTGCCTAGACTAGATTAGTTAGGCTGTTATCTTTTGTAGTTTGGAGACATGTCTTAGTTAGATTTTATGTGGAGTTATGAGTTGTATATATTCTTTCATCTGAGACCTTGTATTGCTGGAATTATCTTAGACTACTGCTATTTCATCTATTTACTTCCTTGAGTTCTATTTCATTTCGTGCTATCTCTTCCTTAGTTGTGATTGAGTTTTACTGTTATGTCACCCCCATTCGGGGAGTATAAACTGTTTAGATATATATTGTTAGATGTATGTTGACCTAGAACAGCGCTCTACCGCCGACACTACGGCGTAGGCTGGGCGTTGTTACGTTCTCGTACCCTCACAGTGGGTGCGGGTCGTGACACCACCTCTGCTTCCTGTATCCCTACTTGCCTGTATGCACAAGTGTTAGTACATGTTGGTAGCACCCTTCCAACATCTAGCTGACCTTGCCTTCTTTTTTTCTTATAAGGTCCTTTTATGTATCCTGTGTATACATCCCTTTCTAAACCCCTTACTACTGCATATTGCCTTGCCCCAAATCCTCCCATATAGACTATACCGTAATGGCACACATGGTTTGCTGCAAGGTCTGTTATTGAGACGTTTAGCAAATACAAATTGTATTCCCAGGTATTGATTGTTGTTTTTTTCCTCAAGTTTTGAGGGTCATGCACTAACTGAACTGTACACCTGTGCACCTAGTCCCTACCACTCTAACTCATACTAACAGAATATTGGGACACTCATACTCTGCTAAGCTAACCATCTGGGTTACAGAGCAACATCACAGTAGTAGCAGCAACACATTTGCTGAGTTGTCTAAGGTGCCAGGTTAAGAACATCAGAGGTAAAGGGGTACCTCTGTAATGTGCCATATTAAGGTTCTGGTTTAAAGGAAGTGTGGGGGTTCCAGCCCTATCCTCCATTGCTATCAAATTGATTTAAGGAGAGCCCCACATAATGGTATCTATTAGTTTGATACAAGAAAGTCTAACACATTCCCTGCATTGTCTGATACCTAGGTTCTCTGATACCATACTTTGCTGAGCCATCCCTTGGACACCCTAGACTTATTATCCTACGGCTGGTATCCATCTTTAAGTCATGTCTTTATTTATGTTATCATAGCCCAAGTGTCAACCCATTGTAACATCTGTACCCACCCTTTTAGTTCGACCATCGAACAATACTTTGACAAAATATAGAAAAAAGATAGTTAACATTCCCTGAACAGAACACTCTCTTAACTAATTTTGATAATTGTTACTTCTTGGAGGCAGAAAAAGTTCAGTTTGTTTCTATAGTTTAGTGTGATACCTATCAATTTGGTTCTTGCTACTTGTATGGTTTGTCCTCAAGGCAACTTCCTTACAATCCTAACCATCTATGTTGCTCCAAACCGATTCCGTTTACACATGCAAGGGTTCCCTACTACTTTCCAACTCTAGTGTTGCCATGAAAGTCCAATGTGCAGACATATTATTTCACATGTTAACACTTTCAGGATTATCAATGCTATATACCTGTACATATGTTACAGGTGGTGATCTTAGATTAATATATCAGTGATAATATTTGAAACCTCTGTGAACTCAATCATCGGGTATCTCATAGTGACCAAGTATCAACTGATACTTACAATCTGACTTGATATTAAAGAATAGATCTGATACTAAGTGTCAACTATAATACCAAGCATCATCCGTACCAATGTCCGAATATGGTACCAGCATCCATCTGATGCTTAACGCACAACTTGATACCAAGAAATGAGTATGATACCAATATGGCCCCGACTCCCTACTATACACCACCTCTCTTATCTACCCATCCTAAGATACTTAGACACAGAAGGAAACATAGGTACAGGAGCTTATCCCTTTATTAAACATTACTCCAAACAGGTCTTAGATAATATGGCGATGATTTAAAATTTAGGACAGGGTTACCTGACAGAGTTGACAGCGTTCGCCTGGCCTGTTGACAACACCAATTGCACACTTCAATGGGAAAAAAAAGGGGAAATTTTAGGGTTTCTTCTTTGGGGTCGGCAGAACTCTATATATATATAGAGAGAGAGAGTTTAGGTTATACTAAAGGTTAATAGATAGGGGAGAATCAGATTTGAAATCTAATTTGGTGTGATCTAACTTCAACCGGGATTTAGATTTAAAGGAGGGGGTTTTGTTCTTTGCAAGTTTATTAACAGGAATTTGAATTTGAAGGCTGACCATTGCGTGTAGGATTTAAATAGAACTTGAGATTTGAATCTCAAGTTTACACTCAGGTCCCTGACATAACATATATTTCTAGTTTTACTCCTATATTGATACTTTGGGAATAACCATAACAATTAAATGTTCCAAAAAAAAATAATGCTTAAAAGTTTTAACAAAAGAGGAAATTTGATCAAGGGGTTTACAAATCTACCCCTTGAAAAGATGTTGTCCTCGAAATTTGATGTAGACAATCCAAGGGATATTACCTCATGGATCGAAGAGATAAGGGTAGCGCTCACACATCTCATCTTCTCTCTCCCATGTGGACTCGCCCGGGGAGTGGTGTCTCCACGCAACACGTACCAAGAAAATTGTCTGATACCTCAATACCTTCTCTTTACGGTCCAAAATCTCTACAAGCTGCTTTTGGTAGCTGAGACTAGGTCCCACTTCAATCTCTGAATGGTCCAACACATGGTTGGTGTCCGCCACGTATCGCCTCAGCTGAGATACGTGGAATATGTTGTGTACTCCTTCCAGTACAGGCGGCAAGGCCAACCGGTACGCTACTGCACCGATCTTCTCGAGAATACCAAACGGTCGAATGAAACATGGACTGAGTTTACCGCCTTTACTGAAACGAATAGTGCCATGCGTCGAAGAAATTTTCAAAAACACCAAATCACCAACCTAAAAGCACAAAATGTTACCATGAATCTCATAACTATACACGTAGTTTATAATAAGAAGATTATATACCTCAAACTCTAACGGCCTACGGTGACTGTCGGCCCAATGCTTCTGTCTGTCCTGAGCCACGCGAAGCCGCTCTCTAATCAGCTTGACTTTCTCTGTAGCATCTACTACCATCTTCGGTCCTAACAGTGCTCGTTCGCCCACATCGTCCCAAGATAGCGGGGTACGACATCTCCATCCATATAGCGCTTCAAACGGGGATATCTCGATGCTAGCTTGGTAGCTGTTGTTGTAGGAGAACTCCACGAGGTGAAGGTGGTCCTCCCACGAGCCACTAAAATCTAGCATGCATGTCTGCAGCATATCCTCGAGCGTCTGAATGGTCCGCTCCGATTGTCCATCCGTTTGTGGATGATAGGTTGTGCTGAATTTGAGCGATGTGCCCAAACTAGTCTGCAGACTCTTCCAGAAGTGGGACGTGAATCTGCTATCATGGTCGGAAATGATACTCGCTAGGACCCCGTGCAACCTGACTATCTGCTTCACATATAGCTCCACCAACTTCTCTGTAGATTATCCTACTTTGAATGGTATAAAGTGGGCCGATTTGGTCAACCTGTCAACGATGACCCAAATCGCATCTTTTTCTCCCGATGACCTTGGAAGACCGGAAACAAAATCTATGGTGATATGTTCCCACTTCCACTCGGGTATCGGTAGTGGCTGCAACAACCCTCCTGGTCTCTGCCTCTCGGTTTTGATCTGCTGACATACGATGCATCTAGAAACAAAATGGCTACTTCTCGTTTCGTACCGTACCACCACACGTGGTTTCTCAGATCCTTGTACATCTTGTTGGCTCCTGGATGTAAAGAATACTGGAAACGATGTGCCTCCTGCATAACTTCCTCTCTAAGCTCTCCACTAGGCACACAGAGCCTCGCCCCGTGCCTTAATGAACCATCCTCTGCAATAGTGAAGTCGTCTATCAACCCGGACTGTACCTATGCCATGATACCCCTTAGCTGCTCGTCCTGGTGTTGTCCTTCTCGAATCCTGTCCATCAGTCCTGACTAAATCTGCATGCCCATCATCTGTATCTCGGCCCCTGGAATGACGATCTCGATGCCTAAACTCTCCAAATCCGCTAATAAGTGACGATCTCGAGCCAAGCACATTGCTACGGGATACCTGCTCAAAGCATCCGCAACAACGTTGGCTTTCCCTGGGTTGTACTGCAGAGAAATATATAGTCACTCTTCAGCTCAATCTATCTGTACTGCCTCATGTTCAACTCCTTTTGTGTAAAGACGTACTTCAAGCTTTTGTGGTCAGTAAAGATTTTCACTCGCTCTCCGTACAAATAATGTCTCCACAACTTCAAGACGAAGATTACGGCTGCCAACTCCAGGTCGTGTGTGGGGTAGTTCTTCTCATGCGGTCTCAACTGTCGAGACGCATAGGCTATCACTCTCTTGTTCTGCTCTAGGACACAACCCAGCCCTTTGCCCGAGGCATCACTATAAATGGTGAAACCTCCCGATCTTGAGGGCAATGCCAAAATAGGAGCTGTCATCAGCCTCTTCTTCAACTCATCGAACGCAGCCTGGCAGTCCTCTGTCCACACGAACTCTATATCCTTCCGAGTGAGCCTAGTCATCGGCTCCACAATCCGAGCAAAATCTTGCATGAACTTTCGATAATACCCTGCTAATCCCAAGAAGCTTCGTACCTCTGCCACCGTAGTCGGAGTAGTCCAAGCTTCCACAGCTGTAATCTTCTTTGAATCGACGGATATACCGTCGCCTGTCACCACGTGTCCAATGAACTCTACCTTGTCCAAGAAAAACTCATATTTTGAGAGTTTTCCATAGAGATGCTCCTTCCTGAGGGTCTCTAGCACGATCCTCAGATGTTCCTCGTGTTCTTCCGGAGTTTTCGAATAAATGAGTATGTCATCGATAAACACCACCACGAACTTGTCAAGGTACGGGTGGAATACCTTATTCATCAAGTTTATGAAGACTGTCGGGGCATTGGTTAACCCGAACGGCATCACCATAAACTCGTATTGTCCGTACTTGGTTCGGAAGGCAGTTTTCGGTATATCTTCTTTCTTCACCTTCAATTGATGGTAACCCGACCTCAAATCTATCTTCGAGAATACCCGTGCGTCGCTCAATTGATCGAAGAGATCGTCAATCCTCGGCAATGGGTACTTGTTCTTGATAGTATGGTTATTCAAGGTTCGATAGTCGATGCACATCCGTACCGTACCATCTTTCTTCGGCACAAAAAGAACAGGGGATCCCCATGGTGACGAACTCTCTCTAATGAACCCCTTCTCTAGCAATTCATCGATCTGCTTCTTCAATTCTTCAGCTTCCTTATTGTTGATTTGGTACACCGGTTGTGTCGTTGGTTCTGCGCCTGGCACCAGATCAATAGCAAACTCGATGTCCCTATCTGGTGGCAATCCCGGTAAATCCTCAGGAAAGACGTCCATGAATTCCACGATGATGGGATGCGGTGCCTCCTCCTCCTCAATCATAGCTCCGCAAAAAGCCCCGCTCTGTTGTTCTATTGCCCCTCTGGCGAACTCGAATGCAGACTCCCCGGGAGGACTGAATATGACACATCCTCGGTGGCAGTCTATACTGGCAAAATTCTTACTCAACCAATACATCCCGAGAACGATGTCGAAACTCGGTAGTGGCATTACGAGTAAGTTAGCGTGCAACACTCTCCCTCCTAAGGTGATGCGGTGCCTCATACAAATATCCTTGACTAGGATAGCGCCTTCGCCCGTCATAATTTTGCAACTACCACCCAAGGGTACAGATGCTATGCTATGCTTGAATACAAAAGCTATAGAAATAAAATTGTGGGACGCACCCGAATCAAACAAGGCTATAGCGGAAAAAGATTCGAAAAGTATGGAACCTGCTATCACATCTGGGGTAGGCTTGGGCTCCTTAATAGCCATGGCAAAAGCTCTGCCTTGTTTGGGTGCTGACCATACTCTCTGCGAAGCGGCTGAGGCGAAAAAACTCCGAAGTGTACTCGTCGACGGTGAGATTTCCTTGCTCCAAGTGCTCAAACTGAATAACCAATGCCTCTCGTGCTACATCGGGGTAGAATTTCTTCTTGAATAGCCGCTTGAAATCTTCCCAAGTCACGTCTGGAGCAGTAAATCGGGGCTCGCCTTGGTACCATGTCTGTGCGATGTCGAAGAGTTGTCCACTAGCTGACTCCACTTTTGGATCTTCTGAGACTCGAGCCATCTTCAGGTATCGTTCCACGTTCTCCAACCATTCATCAGCGTAGATAATTCCCTCTATACCATGGAACTCCCTGGGCTTGAGGTCCATGAAGTTCTTAGAAGTTCCAGGGTGTTGTTGGGGAGCATCTCTTTGCTGAAGAGCCTCTTGCAAAGTATCGCAAAAGATGTTGGCCTGCTGCTGGAAAATTCCCAGGAGTGTAACATTGCCTAGTGCTGGTGGCAGGGGCAGAGCAGGTACCGGGTACATCATTGGTACTGGATGCATGGAAGGTGCTGGGTACATAAAGGGTGTATGCTGCATCATAGGCGCTGGATACATGGCTGGTGCTGGATGCATCGTAGGTGGTGGATAGACTGTTGGTGCTGGATGCATGGTAGGTGGAACAGGTGCTGGAGGAGGAACGGGTGCTGGTACTGGAGTCTGCGGAGGGAACTATGGAGGTGGTGGAATGTCGTCCCTGCAGAACCTCGAGTATTGTGGCTGAGCCGGGTCACCCTGGTGAGTAAGCTGGCCACCCTGTATCGGTAGGGTCTCGTAGGTAAAAAAATCTGCCAACGGTCGGTGGAGTGTTTAGTACAACGTTGTTCCTGTCTTGCGAATCCATTGGCTGAAAATAAAGGAAATCATTAGACGGTGGAAAGATTCAAACATGATGCATAAAAGGTACTTGAAATCGACTATAGAAGTCAATAACGTAGTTTTAAACTTGTGGAGACAGTCCTTAGGTTCCTATTCCTATTCCTAGTTGCAGGCCCACAGTAGTACGGCTAACTTAAGTACTACCATGGTTTCGTTGTCTCTGCGAAAACTGACCTGCATGGGCCACCATAAAAATGTGTCACAATCCGTACCCAATAATTGGGCATGAACTGTGCGCACGCCCAGCCTACGCCGCAGAGTCGGCGGTAGAATATTGTAACAATATGATGAACAACAACGCATAATGATAATCCACACTTTGGAACCAACAATACTATATCACAACTCAGCTCTAAAGATGAATATAAATAGAACCATCTCACAATAGGAAATGCGTGATGTTTAAAGAACAAATAAAATCTCAACTACATGCCTCAAAGTCAACTCAGTATCCACTACAATGTCTCAGCACTAACTAAAGATAACTAAGCAACCACAGCAGGATCAGATGCTGCGTACTCCTCCTGATAGGCAAAGTCCGTCTCTACGGTATCTCCCAAGTACGGGCCATACTGGTCAGGGCATACGACCTCTTCGCAATCACCAAAAATTTGTTTTGTTACCCAGTCAGGATGGAACGAGTACAATTCATTGAATGCAGTTCCAATATATAAAAATGACTATACAACAGAGGTTAACCTTTAAATATATGATTTAAAAAATAAAACAAAGAATGACAGATTAAAAACTAAATACAGAAAAACAGTAAATGAAATACAAAGAAAATACTCACCGACTGACTGAAGTACCTTTGATATGTGACCGGTCTCGGGCCAATTACACGACACTGTCTACGATATTTACACTGTACAATGTAACACTGTCTACATGGTATAATACAATAATAAATCACGGTCTATACGATATAATGCAATGATAAATCACTGTCTACACGGTATACACTGTATAAGGTCAGATCACACATCCTTGGTACTTTACCTCCCAGACACGACAAAATATAACAAAAAATATAAAGACGGAAATTACATATCTATTGACTAACAATGAGGTATAGTAAAGTTCAATATCAAAAAACAAACAATAAACTGTACTCGCCTAGCATCCTGAGCTGCTGGCACGGTTCAGTATCCGAAACAAGGTCCAAGTAAGGGGAAAAAGAAGGGAAAATTTTAGGGTTTCTTCTTTGGGGTCGGCAGAACTCTATATATATATATATAAAGAGAGAGAGAGTTTAGGTTATACTAAAGGTTAATAGATAAGGGAGAATCAGATTTAAAATCTAATTTGGAGTGATCCAACTTCAACCGGGATTTGGATTTGAAGGAGGGGGTTTTGTTCTTTGCAAGTTTATTAACAGGAATTTGAATTTGAAGGCTGACCATTGCGTGTAGGATTTAAATAGAACTTGAGATTTGATTCTCAAGTTTACACTCAGGTCCCTGACATAACATATATTTCTAGTTTTACTCCTATATTGATACTTTGGGAATAACCATAACAATTAAATGTTCTAAAAAGAAATAATGCTTAAAAGTTTTAACAAAAGAGGAAATTTGATCAAGGGGTTTACAGCCAAGCTGCCTGCACAGGTCAGCCTAGCAGTCGGGCAACAGTAGCAGCCCACTGCTGCTAAGGGCCAAGACCAACAAGACCTGGCATTGCCCATAGGCCAAATGGCCTGCTGCTTAGGTGCAACTTGCACTCACCTTTGTGTATTGTACTGGAGTGCACTGCTGTGGCAAAGCAAGGCCACAGCCACCCCTCTAAATCTCATACCACATGAACACTCAACCAACACCATACACTGATCATTTGGAATGACACTAACTCACTCTAACATAACTTTTAGACACATGACACAAGACACTAGCACATATCCAATCTCCAACTGAACTGAAATGGAAATGCCTAAGATACTAGGTGACACCCCTTCACACTATCACTCCCAACTGTCTTAATGACAGTCCCAAATTCCCCCTTAACAATGCACAAGTAACAGCCCAAAGCAACCTTCACTCATTAGTACATGCACACATATATATAACATATATATATATATATATATATATATATATATATATATATATATATATATATATATATATATATATATATATATATATATATATATATATATATATATTTTACATTAGTGAGGAAAACTTATAAATCAAATAAAATGCCTACCAAATGATCAACCAAGCTAACCATGGGTGCAAAACTGAAAGCAAAACTAAAAGTAGCCTATTTGCCATTTTGACAAATACTTGGTGGGCTCTCCTCGGATTTCTCCAAATATGGCACAAAAACCCCTAATAAAATATACCAAAATAAATATTAGAGCCTTGCTCTTCTCTCCATGGGTACCCTTAGTCCTTGTGAGTGTTCCTACAAGTGTCATGCATGAAAATGGAGCTCAAACCGTGCTAAAATGACAAGGGTTTACCTATTGGGAGATGGATTCCCAATATAACCTTCTAGGGATGCTCTTGTGTCAAGTTTGACACAATCTCTCTATCCTTTGGACTCCTTCTCACGAGCACCTTGGTCTCCAAGCTTCTAGTCTGTAGGGTGAAGATTTGGGAAGGTTTTGATGGAATTTGGTGGAGTTTTGATGGTGGGAATGAAGGAAATGGAAGGGGCTTGTAGAGGTTCTTTCTAGGGTTTATGGAGGCTCAAATATTATAAAGAAGAAGGAGATAACCCCTCTATAACCAGTCATAAATGAAGCCCTAAAACCCCTTATAAAATGTCCATTCTACCCCTCAAGTTGTCATGAACACTTTCTTAAACGAAGGGTCAGTTGTGCTCTAAGTGTTGGATTAATTTTGTCACGACCCGCACCCGGAGTAGGGGCACGAGTGTGTGACAGCGTCCCAGCCTACGCCGCAGAAACGGCGTAAAACACTGTCTAGGTCTACTATCTAACAACCATTATAATATCAAAACCTATCGAGATGGTCAACTCCAAACGGAGGACAAGCAATGATAATATAATATACTTAATCACAATATTCTAAGAAAGATAGAAGATACGAAAAAGTAAAGACAATAAGATATGAAAATATCCAGAAAATCCAACACAGAAATAATACAAGTCCAAAGTCTCAGAGTCAACAATCTTAATACAAATTCTAATATAAAACATGCCAAGTACTATCTGGAGACAAAGTCCAGTACAAAATTAATCTAGCTGAGCTACCACTAGTACCTCATCGGCTGGAATTAATCCCTGCTGGACTAAGGTCTCCCGGTCTACGCCCACTACGTCATGAGGACCATAGTAGGTAGGACACTCGTCCTCGCCGTCATCTGTAAAATTTTGTCAACATATCCAGTCAGGATGGAACAAGCACAATCTCCAATAACAGTTCTAGTTAGACGGTAAAAAATATGTAGCAATAAATAGAGAGAATATACATGTGAAATAGAAAGTACATAAAAGTAACATGGAAAGGTTAAAGCTGTAAACTATAGCTAGAGAAATGACGAGAAAACTGATCATATCATGTACAAGAGTAAAGAATCATGCTATCTATGTGAGTGAATACTAGCTTTGACATGTGGCCGGCTTGAAAACTTGCACAATGTTTATGGCCTAGTTAATCATACGTGGGGTGTATGATTAACACTCATAATCAATACTTGTACAATAGGGGTATGACCACATATCTACACTAATACTCCCCGCCTCCGACTGATACAGTGGATCCAACCATGACACGTTATGACACGGATTCTCTGAGAAGGTCGCAGGCCTTCACAAAAATCGTGTCTATACAATACACAAGAAACAAGGAAAGGCTTGTACAAGATATACCAAGGAATATAAGAAATAACATCTTATGATGGGATCCAGACAAATACCAATCCGTGTGAACAATGTGTCAAGAAAACAAGGATATCTACACTAGATACAAGAAACATAGACGATATCATAAAACAAAACTATTATCGGAGAATATACTCGCCTGCAAACTGGTGTATAGTATCAGCGACGTCCGATACAGCTTCTCGAAGACCTAAGTGTGGAATATAAATGTTAATTTGTGTTTTGGAATCATAAACATACTATACTAGGTCAATTCTAGGTCTCCAAGTTATTTCTAAGTCAACTAGGTCAATTTGGTCAACACCTTGCTAAACTAAGTCAATCTAGGTCAATCCAGTCAATACTAAGTCCAACTAGTCAATCTTGACCAACATTAGCTATCTAACACCCAAACTTAAGGTGTAGGATACTAGGATATCGATGCCTTAGTGTATCCTATTATATATAAAGTTTGCATATGAAAAACCATATAGGTATATAGGTACTAGTACTTTAGGAGTAACAATATGTTCTAGTTAACAATCTATTTTTATCCATAGTCTATCTATAGCCTCTGAATGCCTATACATCCAACCTATCTATCTAATGGTTAAAATACTCACACAAACAAGGGTAGTCCACTCGCACTTGGCCTATACTCACAGGTATCTAAGCAATCTTCTACGCTTTAGGATACAACACACCCCACTCAACATCTGATATATAAATTGATATAGAGACACACATGCATACAGGTCTATATATATATATATATATATATATATATATATATATATATATATATATATATATACATATATATATATATGTACATAGGCAAAAATTAGGCCAAACACACACCTTACCCTCTACTGTCAAATGACAGTAGCACACACACTCATACATTTCCTCACTGTACAGGGGCCTCCCCTTAATTGTTCAGTCCACTCATCCTAATCTAGGCTACCATATCAAGTAGATATATATATATATATATCCACTTGATATATATATATATATATATATATATATATATATATATATATATATATATATATATATATATATGCAATAATATATTCTTGTTTTGGAAAATTACCTTTAAGAAAACATATTTTACTATTCTTGTTAGTCCGAGACTGAACTCAAGTCCTAACATCAACTCACACACACTTGCATTTCCTCACTCAGCAGTCCAAAGCTACACATTGTCCTCTAATTAGTCCAAGATCTGAGTTTCCTAAATACTCCACTGATACTCCATGTATCAGTGGTACACTTGCCCTCTCTAAACCCAAATCCCCCTGCTACAGTTGCTTTAGTGAACCCCCAATCTCTCATAACTTACAGTTAGCTATATATATATATATATATAGAGAGAGAGAGAGAGAGAGAGGAGTTAAAGGGTACAATATTACTTATTGCCTTTCTATCTGACCTATTCCCGAGCCCTGCCAAGGCCACATTGGCCTGCTAAGGCCTCTTCCTTGTTATTGTTGTTGTTGTTACCTGTTTCAAGTAGCAGACCCGACTGCACATGACTTGCCTCACCTTCCAAACTCCAAAATGCCATATGCTCAAACATCTGGCCTATGGCCCCCAACTTCCTTGCTATTTCTTCATATTTCCCTTACTAAAGTAACCTACTGGTACTCATCCAAACATTTCCCTTCTACCTATTACTCCCTCTACCTGATACAAAGAAACCCTTAACATTCAATCCCACTTGTCTGAAACATGAATCCCCATTTAACTAATCCCTGTTGCTAATAACTGGTACCTTGGAGTATCCTCATATCACCTTGCCCTCTGATACAAGATCAGTTAAGGTCCAAATCTGAAATATCTCGACCTCAAATCCTATCTAAACCTAGAACTGTAACACCCAATTTTCCAGAAGAGGATAATTTTGAAATTTTGTAATTATAATTATTATTAAGAATATTTATTTCATATTATGATTTTTAGTGATTTTTAATTATTTTTTTTAAAAAAACTATTTAAATTCATGACTTGTGATTTTTGGTGTTTTGCTAGTGAACAGTAGAGACTGCCTACCCTAGAGCCTAGCCATGTGATTAGGGTATTTTTGACATTTTTAGGATCATTTAAATTTATTAGAATTTATTTGAATTTATGAGAATTTTTAGGAATTATTTTAGAATTGTTTGGACTAGGTTGACTTTGACTAGTTTGACCCTTGTAGACCAACCTAGAAGCTAACCCTAGTTAGTATGGACTTGGTTAGGTTATATGACTCTAGTCTAGCCTAAGCTAATCTTTGGGTTGGTCATTAGACTCTAGTTAGCATTAGGATTTAGAAAGTCATAAGTCATGGCTTATGATTTAGAGCCTTTGGTTAATCATTTAACTCAAAGCCTTGTAGTTTGGCCCAAAGCCCAAGACAAATTCCAAAACCCTAAGCCCTAGACTAAGTGGCCAGCCACCATATCATCATTGGGAACATCACCCTATTTATACTCTCCTAAATTTTAGGGTTGCCTCTTTTTAGGAAAGCTCAAGTTAGAGAACAAGGTTTGTTTCCTATTTCAATTAATCCCTAGAACTCCATTCCTCTTCCTTTTTCATTCTAATCTCTTCCAATAGGTTATAATACCCCTATTCTTGCTGTCATTAATGTTCCATTTCAATTTGATGTGATTTGAGTGGATTGGAACATCAAGACAAGAGCCATTGAATAGGGGTTTTTCTTGAAAGTTCAACAATAGGTAACTCCTCCATTTCTCCATGAAATTTCGATTTGTTTTCATATTTAGGGAACCCTAGGAGTCCCCTAAGTGTCAGCATTGGTTTCGTGTCGTATTGCATCAGTTTCGTGTCATATTTGGACACGTATCAGTGTCCCTAGGAATGTGTTTGTGGAAATGCCACAAAGAAACTATTTGTGTTATTTTCGAAATATATTTGAATAGAAAATTAGTTTTTGAGGTTGCTTATGCATTTCTGTTGGACTGGAGATGTCTTTGTGTCATGTCGAGTTGGATTCGATACATGCACACGCGGGTGCACGCGCGCGTGCAGGCTGTGCACGCTGTCCTGCCACTCGGGGGCCTTAGCTCTTTGCACACAGCACTAGGACACGCCAAATTTGGCATGGACACGGGGGCAGTGTCTGCGCACACTCCCCCAAAATTTCATAGCATCACATTTTGTGTCGGACACGTTATGGGGCCCGCACTGGGTTCATACTGACACAGTACACGTGATTTTTAGACACTGATACGAGCTTCGTGTCACTCACTGACACGACTTGGACACGGGTTAGCTAGCCTATTGGGTAGCCCTATAGGTGGTCTACCTAGATTGGTGTGCACGAGTCCTAGGTTGGACTGTGTCGTGTGCACGACACGCGTGCACACGTGCACGACGCAGTGCACTGAACAGTGCCAGTTTTGCACTGTTTGGACTTTTACTCTATTGGACACGTTTGTGTCCACTTTGGTGGACACAAACAAATTGTATGACACGTGTACAATGTGTATTCACATTACCACCCTTTTATTTTGAATTTTAATATGTTTTCATTAGGTTTTCAGCAATTTACCAAATTTCTGATACTAGGTATCATTTTTCCTGAAATTCCAATTTTTTTTGGGGAAATTGAAATTGGGCACTGTTTTAACCCATTTAATACTGTTAACATATTTGGTTTAAGACCCTAATACCACTCCCCTATATGTTATCTTGCTATGTGCCAAATTTTGTGTTGATTGGTGATGTTTGGAATTCGATTTGGGTGATGGGAAGGTATGACTGAAACTGGGTATTCAGTCTTCTATTCCCAGATTTTTTCCAGTTTTTAGAAATGGACTTTGCCACCATTTCAAACCCATTTAATGCTGTTGACATATTAGTTTTAGTTCCTAGTTTGTTTCTCCTATATATAATCTATCTATGTGCCAATTTAGGATTGATTTGGGACTGTTTTGGGGGCCTTGTTTTGGCCTGGTTGAGTGTTGGCTGAACTGGAAATTGATTTCCATCCTTTTCTTCACTGATTTTTTTAATCTTTCTTACATGTTACACTATCACACAACTTTCTCACTAACATTACACACACACATTGCTCTCTAGTATTCACTCACTGCTCATACATGTTTCACTCATCACACACGCTTTCATTCATGACTAACACACATGTACACCACTCACTGAACACAGGTTTATCACTAATCCCTCACACACTCTTGTGATATCTCACACACACATGCCTAAGTTTATGACACACATACACATATGCACATGTACTTGAGTGACCCCTCTCTATGCATTTGTATATTTTTATGTATTAACATATATGTGTAGGTCCTAAAAAATCAAGTTGCACCTATCAACAAAGTCAGAAAATCAAGAAATACAACTTTCAAATGAACTGCGCAGACATCAGATTGTGCATCATTCCGATTGCGCACATTGGACTGCATACACTTTCAACTGCGCAGGCTGACGTGGCAATATCATCATTATCTGACAAAATCAAATCTTTCTGACAGCTGACAGCACGAAGAACGAGGAGACTGTTCGTTTATTGTGCCGCACAGCGCTCGAGGACAGCTGTACATGCAGCGCAATCCAATGCATGCGCAATCCAGTTTTCGCACAATCCATATCTGCGCAATCTAAAGTCAGCACAATTCATGTGGCACACTTCATCCTGACAATTGACAAAAGTACACGTGGTACTCATGCCATCAATAGCTCATTACGTGGCAACCGTCTACACACGATCATGCGCAATTCAGTCAAAAGTTGCCATATGTCCAAGACAGTTGGACCACGATCCAACAACTGCCTGCGCAGTTCACTGTTGCGCAATCCAATTGCTGCACAATCCATCATGCGCAGTCCAGAATAACTAAAAGTTAGTTATTTTTAGAACTCTATAAATGGAGTTCCAAGTCTTCATTCAAGGGGATCAGATCAGAGAGAGATCAGAGAACACAGATCAGAATTATCAGAGGGTCCAGGAGTTCTTGCCCAAGTGCTGCTGTATTCTTTCGAGGCTTTTGCCTTCAATTCTCCGAGGCTTTTGCCTTCAAGTCAACTTTTGAGGCTATCGTCTTCAAAGTTCACATCGTCCAAGGGATAAAGCAATCGTCTTCTAGATTGGATTCCTACAGTTGTACCTTTCCCAGAATTCTTGTAATCTTTACAAAGTTTGTATCAATAAAGTTCTATACTTTTGTTTTTGCAAACAAAATGGCGACTCGACTGGGGACGACTTTCTCCTCCGATGAGGAAGTGACAACTCAATGTGACGTAGCGTCTATCGGAAAGACGCAGAAGACACTGGTTGTGAAGATCAACCAGACAGCCTACGAGGCCATGATCACCTCCAAGACCACTCCTCGCTCTGTAACCACTTATGCCATAAGCAAAGTGCGCCCAGTGTGGGTCCCAAAGAATGCTGCGTAGTCTATTGATGCTGCCAGCAAGACTCCTGCACAGTCTGCCACCAAGACTGCTGCGCAGTCCAAAGCTTCTGTCATCAAGCCTGTTGCACAATCTGTCTCAATTAATGCTGCACAATCTGCTGTTGCCAGTATACAGAGTACTTCATATGCTGCCTTGGCTAAGTGCAAGACTCATATGCCTCTGGCGCAGTTGGCTGCCAATCTTCCTGCGCAAACCAACACTCCAGCAACCAGAGTCCACCCTAGGCATTCTGTGGTAAGAACTCCTGATGCGCAAACCACAGTCTCTGTGGCCAGAACCAGTGCGCCATCCACTCATGCGCAAAGCATGCCTGCGCAATCCAAGAGTGAAAGCCTTTTGGCTAAACTCTCTTCTTCTCATAACAAAGGGAAAAGCTTTGCTCCTCCTCCCAAACACACTGTTGCTACGAAGCAATCCACTGGGGGTAGTCCTTTGGCTATTCCTCTTCCTCCTCAAAACAAAGGAAAAGGCCCATTGGTCTTTTCTCAAACTTTCTTGTCCCATGACTTGGAAGACAACAGAGGGAAACGCTCTTTAGCTAACCCTTCTTCACAAAATAAAGGAAAAGGCCCTTTGGTCTTTTCTCAATCTTCTTCAGTTTTTACTATAGAAGATCAATCTGAACGTACCTCGGCACCAATCAATACTAGAACTCTTTCAAATAAAGATTCTTCTTTCCTTCATGACAAGAGAACTTGTATGACCAAAGAGGTATTCTGCCTACTCCGGTAGCAGAGTTCGAAGACCTTCCAACTCTCAAGATATCCCGCTCAAAATAAGAAAAATTGCTGGTGTCTCAAACAGAAACCCCTGGGGGTGAGTTTGCAGATCTAAGGACTTATCTCAACAGGCCTACTTCGGCGAAACGCAAACAGCCAATGCCGAATATCAAACATCAAAGACAAACTTCCAAGGTCAAAGATCCCGACACTTATGCCAATGAAGTGAGCACTTCCCTGTACACTCAAGGGACTAAACAGTTGAAGAATCGGAATCATGTTCCGAACATTATCAAAGAACAGATCCCTCAGAGTTTTTCTCGTCCTGATGTTGTTCCCGATCTCCGAGAACATCTCAGGTAAAAGCGAGACAACGTCTCAACACCTCCAGTTCAACCATCTGATCATCATTGCAACCACAAAGTCATCATCTAATGTTGTTGTCAAACAACAAAACGATCTGTCTTCGATCGTTTGACTTTTGCAAACTCTGAAGTAGTGTCAGAGGAAGACGAAGTCTTGTACGCTTCTGTCAACATGACTTCCCGAGACACTGGGGGTAGAAAGTGCTCCAAGCACGACAAACCTCGCCGACCAAGCCAGCGGTATCTAGATTTACTTCAAGAATCTTCTGAAGGAGTATTTCGACATACCCGATCCCGAAGCCGAGATACAATTGGTCAAAGGAATCTTCCTCAAGATCCTTCGGGTTATCTTCCTACTTCTCAGTCAGGAGACGACTCTTTCTCCGACTATGATGCATACAGCGAAAGCTCTGAACAGATAGTATCTTCTACTGTACCAAGAGAAGTCACGGCTTACGTTGTCAATGAAGATCCAGATGCTTCAACTTCTGCAAATCAGGAACAACGAATCGCTGCACTAGAAGACAAGCTAAAAACCATGGCTAAAATGGTTGCTAGTATGCATTCTATCATAGTGGCACAACATGCCACACCACCGACTATACCTGCTGCGAGTCCGGAGATCATAGCATCTTCGGTACCTGTCAATGCTGGGCTGGGGGTAGTGACTCCTCAAATGCCTCCTGTACAAGTACAAGTTCAAACTACACCCAGTCAGTCAGGGGCTGGGGGTAGTGCTTACAACGCTGTTCCTTCTCCTACTACTCTGACTCAACCTGCTCCTTCTTCATCATCTGAGGACGCCAAAGAAGCTGTCAAACTCTTACGAACCCAGTTCGAAGCCTTCAAAGAGAAAGACAACTTGCAAAGATTGGGGATCAAGCAGCCCTATCCAGTTGAATGGAAAGAAGTCCCGTTCCCGCCAAAGTACAAGATCCCAACGATCTCTTTGTTTGATGGCAGTACTTCTCCTAGCCAGTTCATCAATCATTTTGAGGTAATGACCGTTCAACTCTAGCCAAATGACGCTCTTCTTACCAGAGTGTTCGTCGGTTGTTTAGCCGGCATAGCATACGACTGGTACAGAAGTTTGCCCGATGGTTGTATCACTTCCTTCTCAGGTCTCAAGCAAATCTTCCTAGAACGGTTCTATGAAGGATTCAACGACATGACTATGTCGGCTCTCAACAAAATCAAACAGAAACACAATAAAACTGCTGAGAGTTTCATCGAACGGTTCTGCCGTGAAGCCTTGAAGATGCCTCCCGGAACTCCAGCTGCTGTCACTATTGATACTTGTAAGGCAAATCTTTTGTCTATCATCAGTATGTGGACAGAATCTACTCAGTTCCAAGATTGTCCCTCATTCATTGTCAATGCCAAAGCTGCTGAAGTGAGTGCCGAGAAGTTCAAGCAATTGGGGGTACAAATGTCTAACCCCGACCGGGATGAACACCAGACATCAGGTGGTGGCAACCGCCAGAACAACCGCAAAGCAAAAGAAACTTTGAACATCAATCTGAACAAGAATAAAGAATCTCTGGCTGTCAACGTAGCTCCGCCTACATCCACTTCTACTCCTTCTGCACCTCCACCAAGGAAGCCTCGTCCGAAAGTAGAATATTCCTTCGATGAGAATGACACCGCAAGCATCTTTGATTGCTTACTCAAAAGCAACAAGATTCAGCTCCCAGACCCAAAGAAACCTGATGAAGTCGGTAAGACAGATCATCCTAAATATTATGTCTACCACAGGTTCATTGGACACCCTACTCGAGCGTGCTATGTGCTCAAGGGCAAAATTCAAGAGCTTGTCAATGCTGGTGTCGTTACTCTGCAGCAAGACGAGAAGACTGTTACTGCAAATATGGTTTCAGTCCAGTTTGGTGACTTTCCTCCGCAGATGGTACAATACGGTGTCATTCCTATTCCCAAAGCTACTCTTGAGATTGAGAATCTTCCACCTCCACCAAGTGAAGGTCTTGTTCCCTTGTCTCTCGACAATGGCGAAATTATGTGGATCCATCCAGATCTTGCTTCAGAGTTCGAAGTTTTCTCTTCTTTTAAGAGGAAAGACCGCTCCAAAAGCAAGACAAAGACTTGCAATATGGTATCTTTTGACCCCATAATTGACGAAGAAATTCTGCTAGGCACCAGATCAGGGAAATCCTACTTGAAAGAATATCCTGAAACTCAAGAGAATCCCGCCTCTTCTTCTGAACCTGTTACAGTACAAGCTACTTCCTCTGAAGAGATTCCTTCCACATCCTTACCAGTTGTTGTACCTATTCCTCGTAAGCGGTGGTTGCTGACAAAGGCAAGCAACAAGTCCGCTTTGATAAACCCCTGAAGAAATCATCTCCTACAGGACTTGAAAAGCCGTACAACTTTGATATATTGGCTCAACTAGCCAATACATCGGCTAGGCTATCAATCTTCGAGCTCTTGCGCCTTTCCAAAGAGACTCGAGAAACTCTGAGTGAAGCCTTGATGCAGGCTAAAACTTGCCTAACTCTTCTCAAAAAGCCGGAAGCAGAACCGGTCACTTGTCGTCATTGTCACAGTGTATTAGAGTTGATTCCAAACATCACTTTCACTCAGGATGATATGCTGCTGGAAGATAATAGACATGATCGTCCTCTCTACTATACAGGGTATGTCGATTCGATGAAAGTCGATCGTATCCTGATAGATCCAGGGTCTGCTCTCAGCATCATGTCAAAGACGATGCTGGACGCATTGAAGATACCAGTGCATAGTCTTTCAAGCACAATCACCACTATCTTAGGATTCAACCAAGGAAGGAGTGAACCTTTGGGTAAGATTCGCCTAAAACTCCAAATAGGCAATCTTCGCACAAAGGTGACCTTCTATATCATCGATAATCATGGTTGTTCTTACAACGCTCTTCTGGGAAGACCCTTCCTCCATGAACACAATGTTGTTCCATCAACTCTTCATCAATACTTTAAATATGTCGATGACAAAGGAGAAGTTCACAAGGAAGTTGCAGACCTTTATCCTTTCAAGGGTGCCGAAGCATACTGCAACGACGCTCGTATGTATAAGGAACAATTTATGAAAGTGGTATTGGCCATGGATACTGAAGAAGACCAAGAAGCAGTACCCAATGACACTCTTATCATACCTATCAAAGGGCGCATTTCTCATCCTCAGTCTTCTAAACCATTGGCTATTCACTTGCCAATTCAGAAGAAATTGGTTGATGGCGATCAGGATAAAAAGCAGCTCACTTCCTCTGAGCCGCTTGTTGTTGATTTAACTCACAACAAGGAAAAAAGGGAGCTCACCTCCTCTGAGCCACTTGTTATCGACCTCCGTCGTAACAAGCCTCCTCCACGTTCTTCTTCTTCCCTTCTTGTAATTAATCTGACTAAGCCTGCTAAGGCTAAAGGTCCTGCTGTAAATACAAATATACAGATCAATAAAAAAGCGTCTACTTTCCAGTATACTGATGTTATTTATCATACTAAATGCTATTTGGATATGTTAGATAGCTTCAAATCATTCACAATGGGAGTTGTACAATCTCTTCAAACAGAAGTCTCATTTGAAGATCCAGATGATTCTTACCGTATTGTTCCTGCTCGAAAGAAAGGTGAAAGTCCAATATTTTTTAGTAAAGGACCGGAACAACAATTCATCTATACGGATGACAGTAAACTTAACGATATAGGACATCTCCAACTCCGTCGTTACAGTCAACAATCAAAAGACATCATTCGTAAGATGGGTTATGACTTTAAAAATGGCCTCAATTACGGCAAGGGTAGACGAACTCCTATCCGTACGACTGTCCCAAAAGAAAAGTCGGATATGTATTACAGCAAGACCAAAAGAGGTCTCGGATATGCTTCTCCTCCAACGTTATCCCCAGCAGTTTCTGACTCTGATAGCGAAGAACGCTCTAATTCTTCTGACTCCAGATCTTGGGATTCTGACACCAGTATTGGTGAAGTCCATCGTGTGATTGTATCTTCCAATATGGTCTCCGCTGAACTTCCAGAAGGCTATGATGAGGATGTTGAAGAAAATCCTGAAACAGATCCTTGGGCTCAACAGATGGACAATCAGTGGATACTTCGATTCGAACAAAGAGAACTCCTACCGAAGATCAATTAATTCAAATTAATGTAGGAAAAAATGGGTCATCTCGTCCAATATTCATTAGCAAGAATCTTCCAGAAGCAGATAAGCAAGAGTTGATTCTTCTTATCAAAGAATACATTGATGTCTTTGCCTGGAGTTACGAAGACATGCCAGGTCTTCATCCCAAAGTTGCTACTCACAAACTGAACATTTTGCCCAATGCAAAACCAGTCAAACAGCAGCAACGGCGATTCAAACCGGAAATGATGGACGCAATCGATGATGAAGTCAAGAAACTCATTGCTTGTGGCTTTATTCGAGAAGAACAGCATCCCGATTGGGTAGCCAATGTTGTTCCAGTCCTGAAAAAAACCGGCAAAGTTCGAGTCTGCATCGACTTTAGGGATCTTAATGAAGCATGTCCAAAAGATGAATTTCCTCTCCCTATCACGGACGTCATGATCGACAATACCTGTGGGTTCGAGCGAATATCTTTCATGGATGGATTCTCCGGGTACAATTAAATTCGAATAAATCCCGAAGATGAAAAACAACCTCTTTTCGCACTCCTCGTGGAGTTTATTGCTACACTGTGATGCCATTTGGTCTCAAGAACGCTGGTGCAACTTACCAACGGGCTATGAGTACCATCTTCAGAGATCATCTTCGCAAAACAGTCGAATGCTATGTTGACGATATTGCCGTTAAAAGTCGTCTAAAAGAAAATCACATCCAAGATCTGAGAACTATCTTCAATCTCATGCGCCAACATCAGCTCAAGATGAATCCCACCAAGTCATTCTTGGGTGTCTCTAGTGGTAAGTTTCTCGGCTTCGTCATTACCTCTAAGGGTATACACGTGGATCCTGAGAAGATCAAAGCCATTCAAGAGATGCGTCCTCCACGCAACCTAAAAGAGCTACAAGGATTCCAAGGTCGACTTACATACATCAGGAGATTCATTTTGAACTTGTCTGGATGATGTAGACCATTCACTCAACTGATGAAGAAGGGTGTATCTTTCATTTGGATCGAAGAATATCAACAAGCATTCGACGATATCAAACGATATCTCATGAACCCACCAGTCTTGGTGCCACCAATTTCAGGTATTCCATTCTTAATGTACGTCCGTGTTATGGACCATTCATTGGGTGCTTTACTTGCCTAAAAGAACAAAGAGGGTCATGAACAGGGCATCTACTACCTCAGTCGTACTATGATTGGTGATGAACACCGTTATAGTCCGGTCGAAAAAGAATGCCTAGCTCTTATGTTCGCTGTTCAAAAGATAAGGCATTACATCATTGGCCAAACTATTCATGTTATATCCCGAGTTAATCCTCTTCGGGTACTCATGAAGAAGCCCAGTACACTCAATTCTCGCCTTGCTACATGGGCCATTTTGCTAGCCCAATATGACATGGTGTATGTTCCTCAAAAGTCTGTCAAAGGCCAAGCACTAGCAGATTTCTTGGTGGCTCATCCCGTGCCAGAAACATCCAAGCTTTACGATAAAATTCCAGACGAGACATTGGAAGTCAATATGATCTCTGAAGAACTTCCAACTTGGCGTTTATTCTTCGATGGTGCATCCAGAATCGGACCAAATGGTGCCATTGTAGCAGGAGTTGGAGTTGTTCTCGTTTCTCCAGATGGATCGACCATTCAAAGAGCTTACTCTCTAGATGAACCCTGTTCCAATAATGTAGCAGAGTATAATGCTCTACTCATCAGTCTTCAATTAGCCAAGCAATTGGACATCGAATATCTCAAAGTTTACGGTGACTCTAAGCTGGTTGTCAACCAGGTTAAAGGAACTTATGAAGTCCGCCATCAAGATCTGATACCTTATCATGAAGCAGCTATCAACATGGCTACATCATTCAAAGCTTTCTTCATTGACTACGTCCGTCGAGCTTGCAATACCGAAGAAGATGCCTTAGCCAACCTTGCAGCTGTCCTAGCTATCCCTATCAAAAGACAGCAGGTGGTGGTTATTTCTAATCGAGAATTGTTCTGCATTGAAAACAATCGTAATATTGAGTTCAACAATTTTGTTGAAGTCAACGTTATCGACGAAGACTGGAGAACTCCTTTCATCGACTTCGTTGTTCATGACATACTCCCCGAAGATCCTAAGGAGGCTATGAGTATTCGACGATCTCTCCGATTCTACTACAATCAAACCACCAAGACTCTTTATCGGCGAACTTATGACGGTCTTCTTCTACGCTGTCTTGCTGGTGATGAGGCAAAACAAGTGTTGCGTGAAGCTCACGACGGTGTCCGTGGAGCACATCAACCCGGTCCTAAGCTACAGGATCGCATCCGACGAATGGGTTACTACTGGCCCTCTATGGTATCAGACGTCATTGAATATGCAAGAAAGTGTCGAGCTTGTCAAATCCATGCGGATTTTATTCATCAACCATCGGAATTTTTTCATCCGACTGCCGCTTCCTGGCCTTTCGAAGCTTGGGGCATGGATGTCATAGGTTCTATTAATCCTCCTTCTAGAGGACATCGGTTCATACTAGCAATAACCGATTACTTCTCCAAATGGACTGAAGCTATACCTCTGGCTGAAGTCAAGACCAGCAGTGTCATTAACTTTGTCAAACATTATGTCATCTATCGATTTGGTGTACCTCAAAGAATCATCCACGATAACGGACCACAATTCATCAGCCAGAAATTTACCAGACTCTGCGATGATCACCGAATTGATAATATTGCTTCTACAACTTACAATCCTGTTGCTAATGGATTAGCTGAAGCCTTCAACAAAACTATTATCAAGCTCCTCAAGAAGTTTGTATCCACTAACAAACGGAACTGGAGCGAGAAGCTTGGTGAATGTCTATGGGCCTACCGTACTACGGTCCGCAACCCTACAGGCTTTACACCTTTCTCTCTGGTGTACGGTTCTGAAGCTGTTCTTCCTTTGGAACTCCAAATTCCTTCTTTAAGGATTGCCATTGCTAACATGCTCACTACAGAGAACAATGATCTTCTTTGACTTCAAGAATTGGAGGCACTCGACGAGAAGCGGCTAATGGCTCAATAGCACATTGAGTTATACCAAGCTCGCATCTCGAAGACTTTCAACCGCAAAGTTAAAGTCAGAGCCTTCCAACAAGGAGAACTTGTTCTAACGGTCAGACGTCCTATGACAATGACTCATATGAGCAAAGGATAATTCGACGCAAAGTGGGAAGGCCCTATATTGTAAGCAAAGTCTTCTCAAATGGAGCCTATCAACTCTCAGAGTTAGACGGTCGAATTGTTATGATGCCTATCAATGGCAAATTCCTAAAAAAGTACTATGTATAAATGTAAATGCTTGTAAATCATCAGACAAGTTCAAGTTAATAAATAAATTCAAATTTTATTTCATCATGAATGATAGTACATGATATTAAGGGAGATCACTATCATCCTTCTCGACATTGGGACGCAGACCACTGCCGTCCTTCTCAAAGACACGGTTGGCAAAAGAGCCGAGAACCTCCTTGCTGGAACCCACGAGGAACTTGCAAGCAGCCAACCTCATGGCCTCTTCTTCTTCAGTCTTTCCTGGTTCAAGCAGGAAGTCCAGAATATCTCGCGGTGGTTTGGGTGCAGACGAACCTTCGCCTGCCTCTGCCTGCTTTGGCTGAACCAGTTCGGCCGGACGTTCTTCAACGCCTTCTTCAACCTTTGGAGCGAGTTCAGTCTTCTTAGATGCATCTCCAGACGACATTTTTATGTTGGAAAGGTGGAAGTGCTTCTTTCTGTCAAATTTCTGTTCTATTTATAGGCAGAGATTTTCCAAATAACGAAGCGACACATTCATCCGACGGTTCATCCATTCATTCGATTCATCCGACGGTTCGCCCGTTCATTTATTATTACTTGACAGTTCACCCGTTCATTAATCATCATTTGACGGTTCATCCGTTCATTCATTACCATTTGACGGTTTGTCCGTTCATTCCACCATTCGACGTTTTACTCGTTCATTTTGACGATTCATTTCGTTCACACCTTTTTGACGATTCGTTATCGTTCATCATCCACATCAGCAACTTGTCGTTTTCGATTAAGTTGTCAATTGAAATAATAATATTCGACAAATTATATTCTGCCATGTCAATATTACCTTTGAGCAGATATAATGAATATAATTATTTTCCTACAAAATTCAGAAATATATCATGTCCTGTACCTCTGAATATATTTTCTATCTCTATTATTTATATCTGAACAAGATATGCAATAAATGATAGAGCCACAACAAAATGTTTTTTATTAATCAAAATATGAGACATTATAAAAACACATGTGCTACAAAAGATATAAAAATACAAAATGTTCTTTTTACTGAGACGGAGGCATTATTAGATTAGCAATTTGTTGCTTCAGAATCTGCAACCGTTCTTCACGAGATGTCATCACTCTCCTCCTGGCCTCTTCCATCCCAGATTCTTCATTAAAAACGGGCATGGTCACCATTCGGCGAGTGATTTCCGCATCATGAGCTGCTACAAACTCATTTCTTTCCTGAGTTAGAGCATCAATTTGTTGGACTGAAGTTTGATGCTCTGTAACTTCATTTTCTAGTTCTTCTTCGAGACGAGCAATCTCTGCCCTCAGCTCGGCAATCCTTCTCTCTCTCCTCTCAGCAGCTGAGATCACTGACTCCAACTTGGAATTATATTCAGCAGATTTAGTAGTATAAGCGTCCAAGAGGTTCTGGAGATTCACTCTTTCAATCGCAGCTGCCTGAGCCATTTGTTCAAACTCTGCCTGCACTAAAGGCTCCACTTCCCCTTTGTTGAGATCTTTATAGTTCTTTATGGAGATCTCCAGCTCATTCAAGATATGGTCAAGGAAAGTGGCTTGAGCCTCATCACCTTGCTCTTGGATGGCCTTCACCAAGAAAGAGGTTGGACCTCTAACCATAAAGAAATCAGCGTCTGCTTTGTCCATCATTCTATTTATCAAAGGTCCCAAGGACTCGAAGAAGAATCTAGTGAATGATTGGATTACAAGCTGATTAGTCGCCAGAGCACCAGGAGTCGCAGCTACTCCTGTTGATGACAAAGCAGTAGGATGCTCAACTTCTCGTGTCTGAACAGCAGGCTCTTTAAATAAAGGAACCAAAGTAGAGCTGGTTGCTCCTCCTGGTTGTTCTTCTGCAAAATTAAATACTGTCATTTTATCTGTCATTGGCTATTGATAAAGAGAATTAAAAGTAAAAACAGTCTTACCATGGATGGATTCAGCAATAAGCCTATCATTTGTAGGCACAGACTTTAGCTGAGCAGAAGTAGCTTCAGACGCTACGGCCTGGCTACTTCCTGCTTTAGAGCCACAAGATAAATGGCGGCTACTACTGGCAATTGTCGTTGCCAATACTATATCCATACATGTTGGAGGAGCAGAAGAAGATCCGGGTTCTGTATGAATAAAAGTAACGATGTTAGCTATCAAACTACTTATTAAAAGAAGATTGCTAATTTCATTACAATACCTTCGGGAGCAGTAACTGGAGTTTTCTCCACATCCACCTCTTCATCAGCAATTTTCTCGGGAGATCTCGGCACCTCAACCTTCTTTTCAGAAATTAGAGTGTTTCGAGGGGATGTCTGGATCTCAACATTCTCCTCCTGATTTTGTGTCTCATCAGCAGCTTCTGATGAAGTGCTCTCCTCGTTCTCGCTGTCTTCGGAAACTTCTTCACTAGCAGCATCAGCGGTATGATCAGCTTCTTCTTGATAACCGAAGTCACAGCCATATAAAGCTTCGATCATCAAACGATCTTCTTCAGCAAGGGTTGCTCCAGGTGTAAGAGGAAGTTGAGTAGTCTCCGCAGCAGGTAAAGGAGATCGTACGGCATTATGCTCTTCCTCTACAATGTTATCTCTAGGATCTTCAGCCTCATTTCTTTGGTCCAGCTCTTCCCTCTGCTCAATATCCTCCCTCTGTTCCGGACTAGGAGTCTTATGTCCAGTCTCAGAAATAGGAGTGGGAGAGGGCATGGTGAGTCCCGCTATAGCGTCTATCATGATTGAAGACGAAACTTGTCTTCTACGGACCAATCTTTTCCTTCTATGCAGAGGTCTCTCAGGACTCTCTGTGTCTATTGTCTCGACTTGTTTCTAAACGGAAGTTGGTGTAGCGGCTTCATCTCGAGTGGACTCAGCCAATTGTCTGGATTGCGATCTGGTGGTAACCTTCTCTGAAGAATGTTCCAAGATCAATTTCTTCTTCATAGCAGGAGAAGAAGGCTCTTCTCTCCTTCTCTTCTTCTCCTTAATTGGAGACTTAACAACCTTCAGAGAAATTCTTAAAGGCTGATTAACTTCCTCAGGGAAATTGACTTCCCTAGAAGCTTCTAAGGGATCGTCCATTGGCTCATATTCTTCATCGTTATTTGGAGCCAATGTATCAGTTGCTTTTCTCTTCAGACGATTTGCTGTTGCAAAACTATCAACAAGGCTATAGTTTTCAGCAAATATATTTGCAGCTGTATAAAACTGAGAATAAGTATACAGCATTTTTGGACCAGTATCAGTTCTATTGGGCATCGAGAACACAGTCTTTGTGTCTCGAGCATTATAGTAAGCCCAGGCCCGGGCACCATCAATCAAATAACCTTTTCCTTATAGGCACGTGATGGCGTTACCTACATAAAACTGGTCATACCCAAACTGACGAGCGAAGCGGCTCGGCAGATAAGGCTCAAGAAAGCATTCTTCTTCAAATCTATATACTAGATGGGATGGCCTGATTGTCTTCAGCCATTCAAAAGATACCCGACCTATTGGTTGCCTCCCCAGGTCGATCAGATTCGCTGCCATGTGTTCATAACCAGTTGGAGGGGGAGTGCAAAGAAAATTCCATCCTTTGTCGAGGTTCAGAGTTCATCTGCAGTCCCTCAAACTAGTATATATCCATCTGCTTTATGAGAATCTGCGTAGAAAACTGCCACCAACTGCTCCCATGGCAGGGTTCATTAATGATGGATGATGCAAGAGCAACCATCCAAATAAGTATGTGTAAGGTAACTCTAGTCTGGAGAAGTTCACCTTATCACCTTTGCACCTGATCATAGTATCAACATATAGGCGAAGACCCGCGTTTATACTACAGGTCATCGATGAAAGTAAGTCCATCCGGTAGCCGAAGACTAACCGGACAGCTGTAAAAAGAACACCGCGATGAAAGCGGTCTACTGCACTGGCTCCAGGCACAACGAATCGACGTAGCCAGTATGTCACGAATTCTGCCAGCTGGGCTTGTTTGGACATGGACCTGTAGCCCATTCTTATGAAGCTTTCCACAAATTCTCCAGCCTTAAGAGGAGGATATTGATGTTCATCCTCAACCATGATATCCATTCTCTTGTTCTCCTTCATCAGTTTTATAACTTCACTGTTGCTGAGGGGATTGAAGAAATCAGGGTTACATGGGTCATGATCTTTTGTCGTTTTCTCAATAATGTGGTTGAAAAAAAGATAAGCCAACCATTTGGACGAATAGCACGTGCCAGAAGAGCCGCTTTGATAATACAATAAGCATATGTTATAATGGCACAAAAGCTCGTCGAAGACTTCTACCATCTTTGGATTCTCTCGACGAAGTCTATCTAATTCGTCATTAGTCGGGACATACTCCTCGTAAGGCAACTAACCCATTGGTAAATATGAGATGTACTTCATCTCATGTAGAGCCAAGCCCATCTCTCCAAGGGGCGTCATAAACGTCCCTGTTCTGTAATTGTACCTCTCTGCTAGAGCCAAGAACAGATGAGGATTTAGGAAAAAGCCGTATACAGTAGCGTGTACCGCATTATACAGCTCAATTTCTTTGAGTTTATCTTCAAACTGGACCAGTATCCAGTTAGCTATACAGCTCCATCTTTTGATGTCTGGGTTTACCAGACCTGTCAATCGGATGTCTTGATCCGGATATTTACCCTCTGCTTTGGCATATTCATTGGCAAAAATCGGTGTCCTTACCGGTAGTAGCAAAGACGAGTTCTCGGGGGGAATACAACCTGGTTTCAACCCCCTTAACAAAGTGCTGTGACGTTCGGAAGAACTGTAGAACATGTCCCGGTTGTTCGGACCTTTCTTAACACAGATCCTTCCAGTCCGTGCCTGTTGCAAAGGAGTGATGTCCCATTCCATTCTCCTTGGATGGCTCGCATGAGCATACCTTGCCAGAGGAAGACATCTTGCTAAGTCTGGTAATTTGATCAATTTCTCCTTCCATTGAAAAGTTCTCGATTCAACTCTAGGTCGTGGTTGAGAACTTTTATCAATAGCATCTCCGAAGAGGAACATAGGCTTCCTATGGGTGACAGCATCAGCAGATTGCAAAGGCTGTCCATTTATCAGACTTAGCAGAGTCTCGTTGTATTGTGCTATCAAAATGGCCTGACGAGATGATGGAAGTGAATACTGGGGAAATAGTACATAGATAGATCTTCTTTAAAATCTGGCTCAGATAAAGTTCCCACAAAAGTTTCATATTCGGGATCTTCTCTGGTGTCAACTGCATCCAACAGAAGAAAGCAGAATTTAGTACAAGTCAAAGTCAGAAAATTCTGTCATCAGATTGCGCAACCATCAGACTGCGCAACCATCAGATTGCACAACCGTCAGATTGTGCAACCATCAGATTGTGCAACCATCAGATTGTGCAACCATCAGATTGTGCAACCATCAGATTGCACAACTGTCAGATTGCGCAACCATCAGATTGCGCTGATAAAGCTTGCGCAAATCAGTTGATTGCGCTAACTTTTGCCATCGCAATTCAACCGATTGTGCAAAAAGATATTCTTCATAAAAATAAAGAATAACTAGTTTGTGCAACCAAAACCCTAAAGAGGGTGGCGCAGTATGATCACATCTCTAAAAAGAGATGGATTCTGAAGAACAGTGAAATCAAAAAACCCTAAAGAGAGTTTTTGATTGGGTCATCTACCTTGCAACGTGGGATGCGCAGTCTCGTGGCGAGAAGGACGTCGTGCGACCCTAGCCGAAGGCTCGGCGGGGGCCTTGCCCTTGGCAGCGGCGGAGGATCGCTTGGGAGCCATGGAGATTCGATGGAGAAAAAAGGAAGGAATAGTTCGAAACTTCTCTCTCAGATCACAAAAGCAAAGTAAAGAATGAAATGAATATCGAAGAGAACTATTTATAGTTTTTCAAAGAGTAACGGCTGCCTCAGACTGCGCCGAAAAAGTCGGATCGACTCATCCGATTGCGCAGACAGCTCATGCGCAACTTGATTTTAAATTTTGAAATTCAAAGTATTTTGAAACTTTGAATAAATTCAACTTTCGAAAACTTTGAAGGAGGTCTTGTAGGTCCTAAAAAATCAAGTTGCACCTATCAATAAAGTCAGAAAATCAAGAAATACAACTTTCAAATGAACTGCACAGACATCAGATTGTGCATCATTCCGATTGCGCACACTGGACTGCGCACACTTTCAACTGCGCAGGCTGATGTGGCAATGTCATTATTATCTGACAAAATCAAATCATTCTGACAGCTGACAGCACGAAGAACGAGGAGACTGTTCGTTTATTGCGCCGCACAGCGCTCAAGGACAACTGTACATGCAGCGCAATCCAATGCCTGCACAATCCAGTTTTCGTGCAATCTATATCTGCGTAATCCAAAGTCAGCGTAATTCATGTGGCGCACTTCATCCTGACAATTGACAAAAGTACACGTGGTACTCATGCCATCAATAGCTCATTACGTGGCAACCGTCTACACACAATCATGCGCAATTCAGTCAAAAGTTGCCATGTATCCAAGACAGTTGGACCACGATCCAACAACTGCCTGCGCAGTTCACTGTTGTGCAATCCAATTGCTGCGCAATCCATCATGCGCAGTCCAGAATAACTAAAAGTTAGTTATTTCTAGAACTCTATAAATAGAGTTCCAAGTCTTCATTCAAGGGGATCAGATCAGAGAGAGATCAGAGAACACAGATCAGAATTATCAGAGGGTCCAGGAGTTCTTGCCCAAGTGCTGCTGCATTCTTCCGAGGCTTTTGCCTTCAATTCTCCGAGGCTTTTGCCTTCAAGTCAACTTCCGAGGCTATCGTCTTCAAAGTTCACATCGTCCAAGGGATAAAGCAATTGTCTTCTAGATTGGATTCCTACAGTTGTACCTTTCCCAGAATTCTTGTAATCTTTACAAAGTTTGTATCAATAAAGTTCTACACTTTTGTTTTTGCAAACAATATGGTGGTATGGTATACACATATAGCCTATAGGTTTATATATTATAGTTATATTATATAACACATGTGTGTGTATCAATATATATATATATATATATATATATATATATATATATATATATATATATATATATATATATATATATATATATATATATATATATATATATATTGTCCTAGTATGTATGTACCTAATATAGATATTTGCAATGGGTTCCTTTCCTTCACTTTCCCTGTACACCCTCACTACACACACATTTTTCCCTTAACACATAGTCACACACACACACTATATTACCTTCCTGACACTGTGCACTCACTGTTTCACTCAACTGTCACACACACTGTTGCACTCTCTCCTCTCACACACACACACATGCCCTTTCTCTCTATATATGTATGTGGATATATATAGATAATTGTAGAGTAAAGATACATGTTACATATATCATAAATAGTCTACTCCTAAAGGTAAATAGATGTAACCTTGTTAACTTGTGCCATATTCTAAGGTAATCTATAGCTAGTGTTTGATTTTTCCTTATTGTGCACCTCCATGTTCACACACGCATAGATAAACCTGCAACCCTTTCTCTCTCATTATGCAATGTTGACAAATAACATATATGAATGTGCCTTGATGTGTGGCTTGTGTTTGGCTTGTATAGCCTTGTGATTGGTGTGTGATTGCTAGACTAGGCTTGGTTAGGCCTAGTGAGACTTATTAGACTTGTTGGGCTAGGACTTGACTTAGTTGACCTAGTTTGACTAGTGTAGATTGACTGGAGTTGACCAAGTGTTGACTTTAGTCTAGTTTGACCTAGACAGCATACAGATGTATTGTAGATTACATTTATCATCTCCTGTATATATCTTAACTTGTGTTGCTCTAACTAGGAGTCAGGTACCTTATCTCGGACAGTACATTTATTTCAGACATTCAGATACGAGGCGAGTATATTCTCTGACCGTTTCATACTTGTCTGGATTTATATTTTTGCTCTAGATTACTGTACTTGATGCTGACACGATCATTATCACGGATTGGTACTATACGGATATACTTCTGAGATGTTATCTCCTTGTATTCACTAAATACATATTGTAATGTGCGTTTCACTTACATATTGTATTTATTGAATACCCTTATCATTGTACACTCATTGTGCATATTGTACTCTTATTATCATATTGAGCTATTGTACAAGCCATTGTACAAGCCATTGTATAAGGTAACGTAACTGAATTGGATCCTTGTGTATTGATTGGGGAGGGAGAGTAGAAGTGGTTATATGATCAATCCTATTGTACAAGAAATTGTATATGTCCATTGTACACTCACGTACAAAGGAGTCCCATTTTATTGTATAACCTAACCCGTTTACATAACCATATTGTACTCTAAATCACAGTAGGCTTATAGTTCTTACTTATCATATTTAGATATTTCCTATTATCAAATCTCTACTGTTTTTCATATACTTCTTTCTTTCAGCGTTTCATGTACCTTACTCTATTGCATGCTTTATATTTCCTAACATGATATGAACTGCGTGAGATGTTTTGTGCTCGCTTCCGTTCTGACTGGACCTGTTAAAAATTTTACAGAGGATGATGAGGAACCCTGTGCCCTTACTTGGAGCTTGCCTAGTTGACACTCGCGACCTGGACCCTAGGGGAGGTTCAGGCAGCTGCTGAGGACGATACCTTGCTTAGTATATATAGTTTAGACTGTTTTCCTTTTCATGTTTAGTTGTTGTTCTTGATTCAGAGTTTGTATATTTTTAGAAATGTTAAGACTTGTATTTCTTTTCTGTTGTACCTCAGTTGAGGATTTCTTATCTATTTCATCGTGCTACATTCTACCTTAGATTGTGATTGAGTTGTACCTCTGTGTTGGCCTCCTTATGGAGAGTATTCATATTATGCTAGTTATAGTTCATGACCTAGAACAGCGTTCTACCGCCGACACTGTGGCGTAGGCTGGGCGTTGTTACGTTCTCGTACCCTCACAGTGGGTGCGGGTCGTGACACGAACCCCCAATCATCCCTCTACTCTAAAGTCATACACAAATACTACCCTTTCTAAACTAGTTCAAGGATAAACCCTTGCCTATTGGTCTTTACCCTCAAACCCAAGTTTCATGCATGTATTAGTAAGATACATCCCCAACTCTAATTAATCCAAAAATCTGAGACTTGAACACTACTCCTATTCAGTCAATAAGACTGAAACTTCACTCCTCTAATGTATTTACTGATACGCAGTAAACAAGCCATCCTCTATCCTGCCTATGAATCCCCCTTCTAACCCTGCTGCTATAGCAAGTGCACCTGGGCACTGCTTTAGCAGCAGTGAACCCCTGCTCTCCCTCTAATATCTGTATTGCCTATGAAGACACCCCCTCTTAAGTCCCAAAGTGACCCCCAAGTTAGGCCAATGATCAATGCATCACTCCATCTCTGATATGAGGGGATATCCCTCATGGTTCTGCTATGGCAAGGAAGAATCTTGTTATAGCAGTACCAGAACCACCACTTCTCATGGTATTCCCTATCCCTCTCTAATCAGTATATCCATATCCTATAGTCACACACACAAAAGCATAAATACATATCTAAATATAAGCATGGTCTGCCACGAAGTGGCTATGTATATAATAAGTATACATACCAATAGGATATCCCTCCTTACTACCCCTGCTATAGGCAGCCAGAATATTACTCTATGTATATACTTTAGTTATATAAACACATAAATACAAACACATATATATTTATATATCCTAAACTCTCTTACCTCTTGTAACCTCATCTCAGTTGGTATTTCTGATACCAAGGCCAGATGATGACTGGCCTCAACTCCACCTATATCTTCCTGATACTCTAATCACCCTTTCCCTCATATCTCCTTCTAACTCTGATTCCCAAAGTATCAGATACCTCACCCTCCAAAACCCCTACTGCCTGAACCAAACAGGAGCCTCCTGCCATCAGCAAGTGCAAGCAGAGGTACTGCTGCATGCTCCTCTCTAACCTTCATTATGCTGCTACTGAAATATCCATATATATCTAACCTTCATTATGCTGCTATTGAAATATCCATATATATATATATATATATTTTTTTTTTTTTTTTTTGAAAACCCCCCCATTTTATTAATCAAGGCTCGAAGACCGAAGCCTGGAAAAGTATACAAGGCGCAAAATGCCGAAGCCTATACAAGTATACCATCAAAAGAGAACGGAAGGAGGATGGGGGCGGGTAACGAACGGGATCTAGGGGAGAATAGAGGTCCAGAAGGCCCTCGAACTGTGGGTGCACCGGGTGCTCCTTTTACGACATTGGCGGAAGACTTCCCGGATGAGCTGAATGGCTGTGTAGTGGATTCCTTCATATCTAGCTTTGTTACGATTCTTCCAAATGACCCATGTGGCGGCCGCTGCGACGATCTGGTGTCCGTGGGAGGCAGAGGCCCAAGAGAGTGCCAGATCGTGGAAGCGCCCACTGCCTGATGCAATGTTACACAGATGGTTGAGAATCCTCCAAGTGTGACCTGGCAGATCCCCGAGATAGAAGATGTGGTCAATAGACTCCATCTGGCGGTCAGCGCAACAGTTGCAGGCTGAGGCTAAGCTGAACCCAATGGTCTTCAGTGTCTCGTCGGTGGGCAGCTTCTGCCTGATGACTCTCCACATCAGCACTGACCACTTCTTAGGATATATATATATATATATATATATATATATATATATATACTCAATAACATACAATGTATATATAATACTTGTAACTCATATTTATTCATATACATATATAGGAAAATCGTTAGAAAGACATTTATATAGCCTAACTAAAGATAGCCTACCTATACACATGCTCAAATCTGAAGGAAAAAAAAAAACCCAAATACCTATGAGGCATTCCTACAAATACTTAGTGTGTCACCCTCGAATTTCTTCCAAGGGTGGCACAAAACCTTATCAAACTCCCAAATTAGGACTCAATAGAGCCTCTAAACCATTCCTAAGGGTCATCCCTACACATGGGTGAGTTCCTATGGGTTCCATACCAAAATTTGGATTAAAATGACAAAGTTAGAGAGAGAGATACCTATTGGGAGTGGTTTTCCAATGAACAATCCAAAGGACACGAATCCGACACGAGCTTCTTGAGCAAATGGACTCTCCTCCTTGCTCCTAGCTCCACACCTCTTGTAGGATCCTTCTTCTTGGGAGAAAGTGAGGAATGGTGGAGGAAATGGTGAGATTGGGAGAGGAAACAATGGAGGGAAGCTCTCTTTTTGAAAGGAGCTCTAAATGAAGAAGATGGAGGCTTGAGATGAGTAAATGAAGTGTGGAGAGGCTCTCTACTTGGCGAGCCACTTGTAGCTAGGTTAGGAAATGTTTACAAAGTCTAAAGAGTCCTCTAAGTTGTCATTTGGCTAAACAATTGAAATGCAAGGGTTTGTGGTCAATTTGGTAAGTTCTAATCTCTAAATGAACTAAATGGTCATGTGGGATTAGTCTAATTACACTAGCCTAATGAGTTGGGTTTGTGGGCCATGCCTAGCTAATCCTTGGGTTCCGACTAGTGTCTAAGCTAACCGGGTCACCAACTCAAGTCAAAATCTAGACTAGCCCCTAACCCGACTAACAAAACTCAAATAATCAAATAATTTCATACAATATTCCTAATTAATATTTACAATATATAAAAATTTGTAAAATGACAAAATTATCCTTATTTTTGAAAACTGGTAGTTACAAATTTCTATTCCAAAACTAGACTCTACATGACTTAAATGTGCCTAGTTGTGTTCATCCTAGAATGTAGGTCCAAGTGGTCATGTCTAGTCTAATTGGGTCCACAAGTCAAGGGTTCAATAAGTAGACTAACCCAACAATAAATGAAGCCTTCACAACAAATAATTAAATAACTACTCATGCAATATAAATAATATAAATTGACAAAATTAGCCCTATCTAGGATTGTGGTAGTGACAACTTGATACCCTCAACTATTCAAAAAAATTGACTTGATACCCTCAACTTTGATAGGCATCAACTTAATACTCTTCCCCATTCTTGCCCTAACAGTATTGAACGAAGAAGATAAAATGACAGAAATACCTCTCCTCTATTCTCTCTCCCCCTCTCTCTTCGACAGCGGGAGCGGACAGAGGAGTAGCAGCAATCGCGACGGGCGACAGACGGCGCGGGAGCAGGGGGAGGGGGCACATGAGCGACAGTTGCAGCAGCAGCCGCAGTAAGCAGCAGCAGTAGTCGCAGAGGGCAGTCCGACAGCGGGAGGGTGGGGCGCTAGAGCGGGGTGTGGGCCCAGGAGTGGTGGCTGCAGCAGTAGTCGCGGAGGCGCGGAGGGGTGCAGGGGCAGGTGGGTGCAATAAGGGAGCGACGGAAAGCACGTGAGTTTTTTTTTTTTTTTTTGGGGGGGGGGGGGGGGAATTGGGGGGAGCAGCATCAATGGGGCGCGGCGAGGGCGGGGTGCACAAATGTAGCGCAAGGGGCAGTGGTGTCGCGATGGAGGGAGGGTGCAAAGGGCGCGCGGCGGAGTGCAGGGTGAGGGAGATGCCAGGAAGGGTGGGTTTGGGGAAGATGATGGTAGTTTAGATTTTTTTTTTTTTTTAAACGAAAAACTTAACGTTGGACGGAGGGTACCAAATTGAATATATTAGTTGACAGAGTATTAAATTAGTACCTATCAAAGTTGAGGGTATCAAATTGAAAATTTCGAATAGTTGGGAATATCAAGTTGTAATTTAGCCATAAAATTATTATGTCCTGAACATGAGTAAATCAAAACAACTAAAATATTGAAAAAGTAGTATATAAAAAAACAAAAAACAAAAATTTAGAATTCAAAATTTCTAATTGGTCAGGATTTAAACTTTAAACTGATATAAAATTATCTAATTGCTAATTAGTCTCCTTTTTCCACTATAAGAGGGAAGGCTTTCCCTCAAGATTTATAGCGAAGGCCGAAACCCCTTCCTTCTTCACTCAATAGAGAGAGAGAGGGAGAGAGAGAGAGAGAGGATGGGGGCAGAAGGAGAGCTGCCCGGACTGCCCGCAACTAACGACGGGCACCACCTCCCTCCGGTGGTCGTCGGCCTCCAGCCCTCCGCCCTCGTCGACCACATGGCCAGGGTAGACTGGTCGCTCCTCGACCACCTCCCCGGCGACCGCGGCGGCTCTCAGCAGGTCCCAAACGTGTCACCTTTCTTTGTCGACTTTTTTTTTATTCGTAATTGACCACTTTTATCACGGACACGGAGACGCTGACACGGCAACAGTGTGTCCCATACGTCGCGGAAGGGACTGAAGCTAGATTTGTTTTCCTTTTATTTTTAGAATCAACTTCTTATACTGTAAAGTTTTGAGCTTTGCTTCTACTTTGTGGGTATACTTGTAACTATGGAAATTTATGTTGATCTTTGATGTGCCTACTCGTTTCTTTTTACAGGAAAGGGGTTATTTTAGACTAAAATTTAGATCTTTTTTTTATGTTTCTTCGTAATTACGACCTTTTTTTTGGGGGGAAAAGAGAGTCAATGCTTGCAATTTACTTGTCATCTATGCTGCCTGGAGACAAATAGTACCCAATGCGGACACAGCGACACAGCACATGTTTTGGTGTCCTGGTGTATTTTGACAAGTAAATTGTCCTCATTTATGAAGATATTTTGACAAACTAGGGATATTTGTCTTTTTAATTATAACTTGCCCTCATTTACGAAGATATTTTGACAAGTTATAATTAAAATTCCAATCAAATTTAGTTTTATTACATATATATAATAAGGATATTTTAGTAACTATTATATTTTTATTAATCCTCCTCACTCAAAACTACCAATCCAAACAAGAGTTATTAAATACACCTCTACTCCCCCTCACTTAACCCCACTTAACTCTCCCTCAGTGAAACTTTATAGTGCAGCATACTTGTCTCTTTTACACGAAAGGGGCTACTTTAGACCAAAATATAATTCTTATGTTTTTAAACATGTAATGATAAGTTTGTCAATGGAAAGTTTTGAACTTTGTCTTCTTCTTTTTTGTATGTCTAGTTTTTAATGTTTCTAGAGGGGTAATGATCACTTTGACACTGGAAAGTCTTTCTAGTCCATTATTTGTGTTGTGAAGTGGTTGGGTGTGCCTTGATATCTATTTTCTGAGTAACATTTCATATAAAATTTGTGGGGTTATAATTGAAATGGTGTATGCCCATTTAAAACTCATTCTATTTTGGCCAATTAACTTACAGTAGATTACCAAAGAAAACTATACAATTAACAATGGAGGGATTGCACTGTTCTGTTCAGGGTCTTCAGACTTCTGTTTTGTGCATTCTTGTTTAGTAGAGGTCTGGTACTATAGGCTGAAAATCATTTAATCTGGTGACACAAATGGGTTTTATTTGCTTTCTGCTGAGTTCCATGAGATCGTAGTTTAAGTGCAATATAGGGTAGATATGAGTGATATGTACACTATGTTACTTTTGAAGTCGTAGGGTGTATATGGGTCTTTGTCTATATTGCAAAAATACGGACATGTATAACGATACCAGATTCGGAACATTTTCAAATAGGTAAAATAGTTGTTACCTATGTTTCACGAAGACACGATACAGATATGGACATCTTTGCCGTGTCTATGCAAAACAGGTCTTTGCCAATGTAATCTGAATTATATTTGTTGCTTCTTATGCGCTATTTAATTTATGTTAGGGTAGGACTAGGTCAATCTATATTTAGTTCTAGATTTCTAGATTTCTGGTACACTGGTCATAGTTAATTATTGGTTTGTATGATCATTTATTTGACACTCGGATGAGAAGATTTTATGTTCTTTGATGTTTCCTTTGGTGTTTTGTTTGTTAAATCTAGACAGATCTCATTCTAGTTTGTACTTTTTTGTGTATTTATTCTGTAGGCTTTTAGAACTTACAATATGCAGGTATTAAACTGGGCAGAATTGTTATTATGCTTATAGAATTTTGTTGTCCTCTCTTCAATTAAGGCAATCTTATCAGAAACCATCAAGAAAAAAGACCAAAAAAAAACCAACGCCTGTCAATGTAGCTCGTCTCTTGTTCTAAAAGATCTAGGTCAAAAAAGCAAGGAAAGCATAACTTTTTTGGTGCTAATCTTATCAGAACCATCAAGAAAAAAAGACAATGATACTGTTGACATATTCCACAAGTACCTCACTTATTTTAAGGTAAGCACCAAAAAGTTATGCTTTCCTTGCTTTTGTGACCTATTTGTCTCAATTTGCCTTATGCATCAGGTTTATTCAATTCTCATTTTGACAAATTCTTAAAATTGATTAGGCCATAGAGATAAAAGTCATAGCTTCACATAAAAAGTATCTATGAATAATTTTCATGGAATATTACTTTGTACCAGTATGTGTGAATATAATATGTGCATGTGCACATAATTTGGTTTATGTTTTCTCCAACTAAACGTTCTAGTCTAGTATCTTTTAACTAAAATCAACCAATAACGAATCTTTTTCAAACCAGTCAACTATAGAACGTTTGCGCTCATTATATATCTTCACTGGCCAATGGTGTGTTTGGGATACATCCTTAGAGGTTACACAAGTTTGAGCACATTCAGAACCAACATTTATTTGCTAAATTTCTACAAGTAGGACAAATACCATTGCTGCACATTTCTATATTATTTTTCACTACTCAAGTCTTTGGGATAGTTTTCTGCTGATGTAGAATTGTTAATGATGTGCAGGTAAAAATTGAGGATTTGCAACATATACTACGTGAAGTTAGCACACATATTCTTCCATTTTCCAGTGATCTGTCTCCTATAAGGACTATAGCTGGGGGTAGTGTTGCCAATACTGTTCGGGGCCTGACAGCAGGTTTTGGGGTCTCTACTGGACTTATCTGTGCTTGTGGTGACGATGACCAAGGCCGTCTGTTCATCCATAACATGAGCTTTAGTGGAGTCGATCTTTCGAGATTGAGAACCAAGAAGGAACCCACTGGCCAGGTGACCATCTCATCATTTCTTGATGATTTGTAAATGTATGAATCTTACCCATCGACCATCATCAGTGTGTATGCTTGGTTGATGCTGATGGCAACCGTACAATGAGGCCCTGCCTGTCCAGTGTAGCTAAGCTTCAGGTATGCTTTTTTTTTATGTATTTACTCTCTGGTATAAGATTTATGGATGCCAGGCTAGCCATGGGAATACACTTATTTCATATTCTCTGCTTATGTTATCATTTTCAGGCCAATGAACTGAAGAGAGAAGATCTTAAAGATTCAAAGGTAATTTCTTTACTATTTTTTCACTTATAGCTGTAAGCAAAGTGAGTGTGCATAACTAGCTTCAAGTTTAGCTTGAAAATTTAATATTGTTTTGACAATTGTTCAGCAAGTTGAGCTTGAGTTACTTAAGTTTATCATTTGGCACATGAAGGAACAAGCTTCATGCGAAGACAGCAAAACACTTTACAAAAGGAAGTTTATTAATTTCTATTTGAAGCTAATCACGGCCAATCATGTAGCTTGAGCAAATCTTGCCAACATAAACAAATTAGTTTAGATGGGTTTTATATCAGGCCAAGTATTCTTGGATAGATTGCTGGAATTGTGTTTCTTTTGAGTAAGTTGTAGCAGTACCATAGTAGTTGATTATAGTAGTTGATTATAGTGTTGGTATATCTGACATGTGCAGTGGCTAGTAGTGAGATATGCATATTTCAATTTGGAACATATTAAAATGGCTATTAAGATTGCTAAGCAAGAGGGGGTTTCTGTCTCCATGGATTTGGCTAGCTTTGAGGTACGACATGAGGTTATGTTGACTGAATCTTTTTGTTCTTTCTTCTTCTTCCAAATCTTTGATAAGGGTTGGCTCTGTTACCTGTGTACAGATGGTTCGAAACTACAGGTCACAACTCATAGAGCTCTTGGAGACTGGTAATATCGACCTCTGTTTTGCCAATGAGGATGAGGCTAGAGAGCTTATAAGGTGATTGACCACTCTTTTGCTGTGTAGAATATACCTGTTTCTTTTTAAGTATTCTGTTAGAAGAATGATTATGAAAGTGACAGCAATCGTAGACTTTATAATTTGATCGTTCCTGGATGTTTAATGTGCTGTGTTACTGTTAGCTATGCACTCATGCTCATGCCTAAAGCAAACATTGGCGAACAAGTAACAAATAATATCATGTAGCGAAATATCGAGTACAGAGATCTTTAGCGAAATATATCATGTAGCGAAATACACAAACTTAAAATGCACCGGAAAATACAACATTTATACCAAGTGATTATAGAGATCTTTAAGAGCCAAAACTGAACATAACTTTCTAACAGAATTAAATATCGAAAATTATCCCCAATAGAAATCATCTAAGAATTACAACCGTACCATATTCAAAATTGATGTTCCATACATTATATCCGTAAACTAGAAATAATAAAACGCAGTCATTGAAATAAAAGGATCCAATAACAGCTACTACCTCGATGCTCCCGTCTCGCTTGTCTCGCTTCCCGTACCTGAAATGTTAAGGGTCAGTACATTGGAATGTACTGGTGGGTGGTAGAACCAAATTCACCTAAATCAAACATAATAATCATGTGAAAGCACAAAGTTTATATTATAAAGTGGTCTTTCTGTTTTTTCATCCTACGCTCATTTCAATTCACATTATGAACAATCCATCTTAAAACAATCAAACAATCATATTCCTTTCCTTTTTATTGTTATCATTATTTATCAACCATTCTACTATCTTTTTCTTATTTCTCGTGCAAACCAACTTAGGATCAAAAGTAAACTCGTGAATTTGTCATAAGGTGACATAAAATATCATATAAATAACAATTATAATTAATCGTGCCCGTTCCTGCAAAACAAGGATTAAAAGTCGAGCATCCGTTTCTACAAAACAAATATTAGGAACTTCATAGTATTCGTGTTACAAGTTCGTCTCTGCAAAACAAAAGTTAGCATTATCACTTATCAGATCCTGCAACACTACTTGTTAGATCCCGCAGGCTGCAACACAATTTCGTTAGGATGCAATCATGTCTACATGTAGGCCAATGGTACCATTTTTGGACTAAAATATGTCTCTTCTAGTGTAGGTAACTAGCCCTATTAAAGGTCTTGATACCTGTGTCATTCTCCCCTTCTGAAGAATGCTCGACAAGTATTCCTCCTAGGTCGACACGACTTTGATCCCGGGACACCGTTGAAGGAATTAACCTTGTGCACAAGTTGTCCATGATCAATGCAAGTTATATCTTATAAACATGAAATAAGTAAGAAACAAATACACTCTCCCCCCTATGTTTCATGAGTATTACAGGAACTACCCCTAGTTTGAAAATAATTACACTGAGCACCCTCTGCTTTATGTTTTATTTTTGAAATAGGGGCGGTTAGTGTTAAAATATAAAACATAAGGGTCGTCCGTGTAATTAGTTTCAAAGTAGGGGTGGTTAGTGTAATAAGTCGTAAACATAGGGGTACTAACGTAAGAAGTGAAAATAATTTCTGTGTGAAGATAATGCGAGATGAGTTCTCTTTATATAACCTCAAAGGGTCAAAGGTACACCGTACATCGAATCCGTTCCGCTTCTCAACCAATTCAAATAAGAGGGTATGTGATCATTACTAGAAATGGATTGTCATTCAAAAGTAGTACAGAATAATTTTTCAATTTAAGAATGCTACCAAAAGAAATATGGAGACTTGTAAAATACCAAAAATAAGAGGAAGAATATTCCAAGAATGTTGAAAGATTAAATTTTGAATTTATAATTGAAATTGAAATCAATCCCTTAATGAGTATCCCACACAAACATGGGCCATGTCCAATAGCCAAACCTCAAAATCCATCAAGCATAAGTGTCAACCATCCATGCCATCGTCCAACCAGCTAAGACCAAATTAAATCCAAGGGTCAAATCCAACAAACACAAAGGATCTAACCAACCAAGACTAAATCCGAATCAAAGGAACAAATGGACCCACTTCATACAAGCATAATTCACCATCTCCAAACCAGTTGGTTCTACCAAACCAGATCCAAATCATGACTATCAACCCAATTAACTTAATCAAGACTCAACAATGAACCATCTCAAACCCTACTGTCGAGCCAAAAAGTGGACAGTTTTATCACCAAAATTTGGGACGTTACAGCATATATGGGAAAGGAAAAAGGCACAATGTCAAAGTGTAGTTGTTAAAATTAGAGAAACAAATCTGCAGATATATATATTAAGCGGTACTTGTTAAGAAGTTTCAGAAATAAATCTGCACTGCAGTTTTTCATGTTTGAATTGTTCCCCAGGGGAGAACCAAAGGAAGATCCAGAGGCTGCACTAGATTTTCTGGCGAAACGCTGCAAATGGGCTGTAGTGACACTAGGTCCCAGAGGTTGCATAGCGAAGCATGGTAAAGAGGTTAGTATCATGTATATATATATTTATGTGCTTATACCACAAAATCCTGGCGAATAACTATTAAGAAGATCCAGCATTTAATCCTTTCTCCACCTGAATGAAGATTTAACTGTCGTAGAGGGGTGTAAAATAGCATTGAAATGATTAACTTTGAATATCAAACAACATAAATTATGTTTTGGTGAAAACCAACATTTGAAATACTTAACCATACCACACTATTTTTTTTTTCCTTCTTCCTACATATAGGTTGTAAGAGTTCCAGCCATAGGAGAAGCCCATGCAGTTGATGCAACGGGTGCCGGCGACCTCTTTGCCAGTGGTTTTCTTTACGGACTGGTGAAAGGTCTCCCTCTGGAGGACTGCTGCAAGGTGGGCAGCTGCAGCGGGGGTTCCGTTATTCGATCTCTCGGCGGTGAGGTGATGCCGGAGAATTGGAAGTGGATGTACAAGCAGCTGGAGTCCAAAGGGCTCTCGCTTTCCCCTTAGCTTGTGCTACTATTAACAGTTTGATTCTTGATATTAAGCTTCCATTAACTTCAAATGTTTCCTTTCTATAAATTTTGAGTCACTAGGACTTGGAAAATGAGTCAAAAAAAGCTTGTGTTGAATTCTCTTGCGTTGAATTCTCTTGTGTTGTACTGTTGTGCAAATATAAGCATTTCCTCTTAGTTACTCAATTGCCGATGATGTGAGTGCTAAAACTTCTTCCATGGCCCTTGCCCAACTTTAGCATCAATATTTCTTTCAGAAAGGAGGGAAACATGCAACCACTACTACCACCAACTACAACCCCAAATTTTGGGGCGGCTATTATCTTAACATTAATAACAAAAACCATATCTTTAAGCCAAGATTTACCAGCACTTCAACAATACTAATTGGTTCGTCTATGCTCTATGACAACAGTATGGTTCCAAATCCTTAATAAAGCAAGGTTGCATATTTTCTAATTTTCTTATTGGAAATTAGGAATGAATTAAGGCCTTCATCTGGTTTGCAGAAAGGTCACAAAAAATTGGATAAAAAAAGGGAATCATTAGGATGGATGGAGGATACCCTCCCCCTCCCCCTCCCCCTATTTTTTTCTTTTGAAAATTTCCTTTCTTGCTCATTTCCTTCGACATCCAAACACAGAAAAAAAAAAATATTTTATTTATTTCCTCTTTTCTAAGGCCCTAATTCCACGAACCAAACTTGGCCTAAACATAATCATCACAAGCATTCCCAATCTTGAGATTTCGCAAGAATTGGAACCATATTTTTCTACTAGATTAAATCCTAATTCCCAACAAGAAAATTCACTTAAATCCAGTTACAAGCTATGCAAGACATACCAAATTCTTTAACACAATGCAAAGGGGGGAAGAAATGGCCTATAAGATTCTTAATTAACTATAGATTTCCATCTGCAGTGCTTCCCTCAAGAATCATGATGCTAAGGAAATAGCTTTCAAAAAACAAATTCAAAGAAATAAGTTCTCATTCCCCACCGGAAGATGTGTTTCCTATCAGGTAGGAAGCGTATTCCCAAGTACTATTCATCAGTCCAATAGTTCTCTACTGGAATAATAAGCTGAAATGAAAGAAACCAAATTGTCGCTTATCCATTGAATAATCCGATACCATCTCATTGCGTCATTTTTTGCTAGCCTTCCCACCCATTGCACAAATCATATGTCCATAGGTGCAGCATCCCCCTCTTGTGCCTGTCCCTGCTCATCTACAGCAGCAGCAGCAGCATCTCCTGCAGCAGCATCCCCGTCGGGAGCAGCAGCAGCAGCAGCAGCAGCAGGAGCTTCATCCCCGATCTCCTGCGACTCAATCAACTGCTGAATGATGCTTGGGTCAAGCACATGGAAGGCTTCCCCGACCCCGACAACAGCAACAGTGCAAATAGAGCTGGTCAGTTTCTCTCCTTGCAACGTCTCCTTGATGGCAAAGAGGGCATCTTTGATCAGTTCATCCCGTGAGTAGCTGGCGAATGATTCAAATCTTCTCTCCAGATAAGTCTTTGCAGCCTGGGAGCGAGATCCAATGGCAAAGGCCTGGTACTCAAAGTAGTTCCCACTGGGGCAGTTGTAATAGAGGTGAGCTCCAGATTCATCCAAGCCAGCTACCAAGAGACCCACTCCATAGGGCCTTTTCCAAGATCTTTGTGTACAAACCTGTCATCAATGTGGGAAACAAGGACTTGAGTAAAAACACAACTTCAGATGCTTTAAGGTCTGTTCTAATATGTTACATAGACAAAGGTTGCAAGACTTCCCCTTAAGTTTAAAAAATCAAAAAATGATGGGTAAAATCAAAACCATTGGACTGGATTATCGACCCAGAGAAGTAAAAGATCCTAAATTAGTTGCTTATGTCATCCCCCAGAGGAACACTAGTGATCAACAAGACTACAAGTCAATCTTGAGTTTTCATCGTCAAATGACCAAAAAAAAGGTGTTGAGTGCCACGAGTCCTGCTTTCACCCACCCTATTAAAAACCCAAATCAACACATGCTCCACTCATTCAACTCCTCAATCTAGGACATGCAACCCCTTTCTCCTCTCTCCCCTTTCCCACACTGCTGATTCCAACGTGTATCAGTGACCTCCATGAGAATCGACGATGACTTATTCATCATATTTATCTTTTTTAGCTATATACAATGAGAAGGATGAGGGGAAATCCATTAAAAGATAAAAGAACTGTGTGCCTAAGGGCATTCGTTGACACATGTAATGGAGAACGATAGATGCACTAACTCGGAAAACAATAAGACCTTAGTTAAAGGAGATCCTACAACTAGGGGTAGACGTAAAGAAACATGGATTTAGGTTGTGAATAGGATACAATATATTTTAATGCTAGAGAAATGGCCCTTAAAAGAGCTCAAGGGAAGAAACGGATTTTATACCCAACCCACAAATTTGGGGAAGATATTTGTTTTCTATTTTTCGGACAAAAGGATGTTTCACTGTCAAAATACCATGTCTGAACCGGTGCCTAAATAAACTGAAGGATGTTTCACTGTCCATGTCACCCTACTGAACCAATGCCTAAATAAATTAATTAATATTTGCCTGAAACCGAGGGATGACGAAATCGCACTATGTCACTCCATCCACAGTTAATTTACACTGTAATTCAAAGAATTAACCAAAATATGTCAAAGGTTTTTGTTTCTAAAATTATAGTCGTATTGCTTTAATTAAAGCTCTCTTCCATTCTGTGTTCTCAAATCAGTTCAACTACACAAACACAAATAGGAACTCAAAATAGGAACTTGTAATAGGGTGATGACACGTGGACGACTTTTTCTGTTTATAGGCCCTTGAAAAAAAAAATCAAGGGATGAGATGCACTCATCCCTTGATCCAATCGACCGCCTAGGCGGTAGGCGGACTCTCTCCGCCGCGCACCCGCCTACCTCCTAAGCGCCGTCTAGGCGGTCGATACATTTTGAACATTTTTTACAATTTTACAACTGTTTTTTTTTTGCATAATATGCATATTTTAAGGGTGTATCATGCATAACTAAGTTGTAGAACGAAGATTTATAAAGTTTTAGTTTTGTAAAAGTGAACCATAGGCCCATAATGATTACAAAACTTTTTTGACCAAAATATCTTGTTAGGTATTGCTCCGCCTAGGCGTCCGCTTATGCCGCCTCACCTCCGCCTATGCCGCCAACCTCCGTTGGCCGCCTACTCCACCGCCTACCGAAAGCGGTGCGAAGAGAGACCGCCTACCACCTCGGCAGCCTAGGGGGATGCCATTTAGAACACTGGAACTACTATCACCAAACTTATCCACTTCTAACCTCATTGATTAACAACTCAACTTCTATTCAGAAAGTGCAGTTGTTTCCCAACTCCAAGGACCCCTCTACTAGATCAAAGATCCAACATCTCTGTACCTAAAATGGTGATAAATCCTCCATGAATGCCAGCAGTTAATCTGTGTTAGTTCTTTTGTGAAGTGATGGAGAATGTCTGGTGAGATGTAATAACACCCTTTCATTAGTGAATGCAACTCATCATAAATAACCTTTTGCTGTTCAAAACACTGCGTAACCATTCCCTACAAGCTAAGAAGGAAAGATGGTTGTGAGGTACCCTAAATACCCAGTCGAGCTTTCTTTAGGTTCAAATGTTAGTGGTTAGGATATTTAGGAGGGTTTTCCTTTTCTGGTGTTGGTCAAGGATTGGGCTTCTTCAGTGGGGTTTTCTTTAGAAACCCACACAAGATGCCCACTATACAAACCAAGGGAATAAATGCGCACTTACACGTCTACCTCTCAAAGTGTGTTTCCAAGAATAATTGCCTCTTAAAGTATTAGAGCAAAGCATGTCCAAGAGCTCACCAAGGTAGTAGAGAAGACAAGTGAACGAGGGAGCCCAAAATACAAATCACAATGAAAGGTATAAGTAAATACTAAATACACATCCAGAAGCCCTAAGTATTGATAAATCTCATAGACCCATTGGTAAACACAATAAATCATCAACTATGTTTAAGCCCCCACCCCACACACAAAGTAGGAAAAATAATAATTAAATACCTGCAAATTCGTGAATAGAAAGCAAATAGATCACCAGGACAATTCCTATATTTGCTCAAATCTGGGGAGAAAACACCCTAATATCCAGGCAACTGCAATTAAGGCTAATTCCTATACATAATTAAATTCAATTGAACTTGAGATACTCTTTGCAATGAGCCAATAGTCATCCATATTGAATATAAAGCTTTGAAAGAAAGAAAATAAATCAAAAGAAGCTAGGAATATGTCATTCAGTCTACAGGGATCCTTGACATATACATCCTCATGAAGAAAATGACTTATTTAACCAACACAAGGACATATCATAAAATCAGTAATCATAATTTTGGCAAATACAAGCACAAGGAAAGAAGCGCAATGTAGTCAAAGTGGTACTACCATCTAGAAGAACATCAACCAAGCCCAAACTACTACTTCAAAGAGTACGGTATGCATTTTGACCTTTTAATAATGCATGCAACAGCCATGCCATAGACAACAACAAAGCCTTCATCCCAAATTTTTGGGGTCGGCTGTTTGAATCCTCTTCTTCCATTCGACTCTGTTAAGGGCCGTGTCCTCTGTAACACTAACAAAATTCCATATCCTTTTATAACAACAGCCACTTGGAGATAGATGAAATTGATTTGATGAGAGATGCATCTTTTCCACCGTCACTAGCTAACTTTGAGGGTTCCTAGGACTAGGGTGCCAGCCAACAGGTGTGGCTTGCTCAATAGCCGTTTAGTTAGACTATGGGTGCATGGACCAGAAGCTACATACTTCAGTGAAGCTCGAGTGCGAGTAAAATCATTTTCCTTTGTAAACAAGGTCAGATGTGAGCTGAGGCTAACAGAACTTTATTATCTACATCTAGCTGGAACGCCTTTGACATAATCAATCATTAAAAAAAGGATCTTCTGGACTTCAGCTCACAATAAAAGTCATTGCATACAAAATAGTTGAATCATAAATTAAATACAGTCACTAGGATAAATTTATGTTGTTGCAGGCCTTAGCCCAAAAAGAGATTCAATTGTATCGTGGGGTGGGCTTAGATTCCATTGGACACACAACTTAAATAAACTTTATCTTGAGAAAGTGTGTCCCCTAAAGTCCACCATTAACCATACTCAGGTTGAGAACCCCATGTAGCACCTCCAATAACAAAGATCAATATTCGCTACTTTCTCCCAACAATTTGACCCAAGTGCTGACCTTGTAGAAGCAATATATTAAGCACCCATTATAGGAAGGATGAACTAAGAATTCTGGTACAAAGCTTATAAAAGGCAACACTGACCCAAATCATTTAGTATAAGGAGCCTAGAAGCTTCTCCATCTATTGTTGATTGATAAAACAACTTAAGCAACCGTAGAATAAAAACTGTTGTGTCTTGTATGTAAAGTCATAATTATCATGGCCTGACAAAATTCTATGTCATCATCCATGAAATCGGGCTACGAAATAGTTATTAATAATATTAAATAAAAAGATTCCTCGTGATGCATCAGGAATAGAAAACATGGAATTAGAATAGGTGTTATGAACCTTGCACTTTACCAATGATATGCAAAAGCAACAAAAATAAAATAAAATAAAACAACATGAGTTTCTCACTCCACGTGCCTTATTATATGTTACACCATAAAAAATTACATATGTTAAAGCATGTGCTAATCAATGATTTGCTCTATATGTTAGCATAATTATTAGCAACCAAAATTGTGCACATATAATAATCTAAATAAAATTGTTAAACAATATACATAATTAAATTAGATGCTACACAATATATATATATATATATATATATATATATATATATATATATATATAGTTCTAATATATTTGAGAACTATTAAAATATTCTATAGAGCAAAGTTAGGCATATGAATTTAGATTTTACCAAAAAAAAACTTTATTCTGCCAAATGCCTTTGCAAACGCATATACTATTTATAGAGATAAAAAATTCTATTTGTTGTAATTGCAAATAGCAATTTTGAACAAAGTAGTTTATCATCAAAAATAATTCATTGATGCATGCTACATATTGTTACCAATCAATTTGAAATAGTGGAAAGGCTAAATGCTACTGAGTTGGAATTGACAATATTTTTAAGATGTTACTATTGGCTCAAGTTATTGCAACGGAGCAATTCTATACTTCTTGATTTCGGCTTAGTAATAGTACTTCAGAAGAAATGTCATTTAGTACATTATTTTGAGATAGTTCTATAATCTCACCGACAACCAATTTTGTCCAAGAATTTGGAAATAAAAAAATTTTATAACCATCAAGATAGAATAGTAAAGCGAAAAACTTTGTACTACTTACCTTATGCCTTAGCATGTTTGATCCTTTTCTAACATGTCATAACTTCTAATGCTTCTGACTTGAAGAAATAACATTACAAAGATCAAATCGGAAAAAGAAAAAGAAAAGATAAACATCTCTAACATTTCGGTGTTCAAAAATATAATTTGAACCGATGCACAACTTGTTCATTCTGACGCATCAATGTATATTGTTTACCATTAAAATAATTTAACAATATTTTTATGGTAAATATGAAAACAAGAATTATAAAGATGCTATCAGTATGCCCAAGTCTGACATATATTTTAGTTACATAATACAGTGAAAGAAAACATTTGATAATACTATATAACAGCTTGTATCAAAAAAATTCCATAAATTAAATATTACATATACAATAACCACATAACAATATATTTATACTTGGATGACTATGCAAAATTATATTCTAGATGCAAAACTCCTTAATTAATATTGAATGATGTAAGATTTTATTATTGATGCGTAGAAATACTGCAGGGCCATTTATGCTCCATGTTGAAGTAGCCCTAAACTTTTCAGACCCAGTCAATCAGTGGGACAGTTCTTGTGAAAAAGATGAGTTCCCGACAACAGTTGGGGTGGGGAACCCACTCCCTGGCCATAAAATGATTTTGGCAACTGAGAACTAGGAGAATCTCTTAATCAAGATATGCTTAGAGTGCTAAAACAAGAAGGCCATGACAACAAGTAAATTCATGAATAAAGCACGGCCACAATTACGCCAAGTAATTTAATAAATTACATGGCATAAAAGCATGTAATCGCGAAAAAGTATATCAACAATTAACAAATCCAAGGAACAAAAGAATTTTGGTAAATCAGTACCTATTAAGCTGTGAATCAACAATACCAACTATCAAGTATTGATGTCATGCATATTCTAGAGTGGGCAATGGAGTACATAACCAGTTTGTTTCTAGACTTGCAGTCAGAAAAATGTATCCTTACAGAAATACAAATGTAAATAAACTCAAGCCAGTCTAACCAATTAGAGCATAAATTTAATAATCAGATACACATTCTCACCTGAATTGAAAGTATTCACACAAATCCTAACAAAATTCATAGATGTTATCCTATTTGTCCTACAATTTTTTATCAATAGCATATTAAAGAGCGCAATGAGTTTATCCACCCTGAGTGAATTACAATTGTTATTCATGTTGCCTGATTGTCTTACAGCAACTTAAGCAACAAAACATTGGGTTGCGGCAGCTCATGTTGCATCTAAATTGACAGCAATACAAATGAGTGAATTACAGCAGCCGGAGACTGTAACTTGAGAGTGTGACATGAACGAAGTGTATATAAACTTAAATTCATCAATTGTAGGCATGTCAAGTAGGAAACCAAGAGCAAAAGACAAAATGTGGTAACTTGAACCGCATCTACCTAAAATACTCTTTGGTAGCATGAGCCATGTTCAGTGCATCTGGTGCTACGCTATATAAGTAAAGAGTTCTTTGATGTAAGTGTGTGAGTTTGATAGAAAAGTATTACCATATTCCATCATATAATATCTTTGGTGTTCTCAATATTCTCTATGTTTTGTTTATGTATTTTGTAATTGGCCTCTTGTAGGCTATGGGTTGTTTGGTTAAAATCTCTTTAATGAAACGGAAGGGGGGGGGGGGGGGGGGGGGGGGGGGGGTTCTCCCATCGATTACCTCAAAAAAAAAAACTAATTCCGCAAAAATCAGTCACCATTAAAATACTGATCAATCAGTAAAGACAACTTGAACCCTCTGTAAAGATGAATCCCTCATAAAAAGGAACTAAATCATACTTGGATCTATATTTTATAGTTTAGAGCTTTGGTAGACATAACTCTACTACATTCTACATTTTCAAACAGAAAGTGCATCCAAAACCCTAGTCCACACAAGCACACACATACGATCAATTCCACAAGCACATCACCAAGCATGTCAAATTGTCAACTTAAATCCGGAAAAAACCAAATCTGAATTAAGACTGAAGGTTAGTGCTTTGGAGCCGTCGCCTCGATCCCCCAACTCCAGTGACTCACACCAATAGTTCACTAATCCCAGTGAGTTTAGGGCTTCGAAAATGTAAACTTCACGCGTATTATCTTAAGATCCCAGATGGGAATAGAAAAAAGAACAGTCACAAGAAAAGTGGAGTACCTAGGAGTTAGTTTTTGGGATTTTGGAGACCTCAACATGATCTACTGATTTCGGCGATTCATGCCAACATCTCAATGAGTCTAAACGTCAAGAAGAAGAAGAAGAATGATTTAGCGTTAGGGTTAAACAGATCCAAAACCCTAATTCCCGATCCGTGTATTTTTTTAGGGTTAGGGTTAGCATTTGACTTGTTCCTTGTCAGCAAGCGGGATGACGAGCCTCCCGACCGCCCGCTCTCGTAGATGAACCTATTGTTGATGCACTTGTTACGTAGTTAGCTCGACAGGACCAATCCATCGATCGTGAGCCCATCGATAGTGACTCTGATGTGGTTGTCAACATTGAACATCTTCTTCTGGTTGGAGGAGAGCTCAAACGCGGACTTAGTAACACTGGACGTGGGTCCTCCACCAGAGGTTGATGGCAATGGATCCCAGCTTCACCGCTACTCCACCTAGAACAAGAGGATCACCAGGCTCCATATTGTCAAGTCGAAGTCGTACTTTGTCCCGAAATATCCTTTTCTTCTTCTCCTTTCTTGATGATCTTGATTGGTTGAGTGTTGAGTTTGGGGGGTTTGGTTTGGGTTTTTATATCTTTTGTTAAATAGGGTTCCATATCATAAGGTCGAGGTCGTATTGGTCACAAAACATCCTTTTCTTCTTCTCCTTCCCTTATCTTAGTTGAGTGTTCGGGGAGTTTGGTTTGGGGTTCTTAAATATTCTGTTGAGAATTGAGTTTGTTGATTATATTGGGTTTTCGGATCTTCCTCCGTGTTGATATCAATGTTCTTAGCCTACCGGTACGAAGATGCCTATAAGCATGTAATCCCAAAGTGGATATCAACTAGTCAAGTATTCATGCGCCACATATTTTAGATTGAGCAATTAGTACATAATCAGTTCTTTTCCAGACTGTTAGTTATAGAATTCTTTGTATTCATGTAGAAATAAAAATGTAAATACGTTCAAGCCAGTATAAACCAATTAGAGCATAAATCTAATGTGAAAAATAATTTAAAATCAGATATGCGTTCTCATCATAAATACGTTCAACCTTTAGATTGACAGCAATACAATCACAATAGCCGGAGGTTGTAACTCGAGATGTGTGAAATGAACAAAGTATATATGAAGTCATCAATTGTTAGAATGTGATCATCATCATCATCCAAGCCTTCTCCTATCACAATGGGTTGGCTATGGACAATAAAAAAACTCCATAAAATATTTAACTAAATTTTTATGGTTGGTTGTCGTCCTTACATCAACCCTCTATGTTGGTACCAAATTACTGGCCAAGGTATATATATATATGAACATAAGAGGGTCATATACCATGTAATCATGAAACCTATAGTTGGCACGTATATAGACCTAACAACTGACTATAAAGAATCTAGGTGAAGGAGTGGCGATTCCACAATTGTAGGCATATATCTAGCGGTACATCGAGAGCAGAAGACAGAATGAAGTAATGTTGAACCACATCTACCCAAACAAATCTTTGGTAGCAAAAATAAAAGATATCCTAAGTTGAGTAAAGAGTTATTTATTGGATATGTGTGAGTTTGATTTAAAATTATTACCATATTCCACCATATTATATCTTTGGTGTGGATCTTCAACAAAACTAACTCCCGGACAACCAGTTGTCGTTAACAGATCGGTCAGTAAATACAACTTGAACCCTACTAGTCTGTAAAGGTGAATCCCTCGTAAGAAGAACCAAATCATATTAGGTCAGTAGGTTACCGAGTCCGTAGACATGACCCTACAACATTCTACATTTCCAATCACAGTGGCAGACACGCGGACAACCAATACCACAAGCACATCGCCGAGCACGTCAACTTAAACCCGAACAAATCTGTAATCTGAGTTAAGGATAAAGGTTAGTGCTTTTGGAGACGTCACCTTGGTCGCACAAGCATACTGTCAATACTTCAATGAATCCAGATGACAATTGAAAATGAAAAGAAAAAAAATCGCAAGAAAAGTTGTAGCTTTTAGGTTTGGGCTAGGTGTCGGTCCCGGAATATCGGTACATGGATCCAAAACCCTACTTCTCTCATCCCAGTGACTTTAGGGCTTCCTCGCGATTGAAATAGAAGTGGGAAAAAAAAAACCAACGATCGGAAGCAAAATCTGTTTTTTTTAGGGTTAGGGTTGGAACTTTTGGAGACTTCAACACCATGATCTCCCGATTCCAGTGATTCATGCAAACAACATTTTATTTAGGGTTAGTAGATCCAGAAACCCTAAATTTTCCGATCCAAGTAATTTTTCATTTAGGGTTAGGAGCCGACCTGGGCCTTGTCGGCGAGCTGCACGACGAGCCTCCCGACGGGGAGGTCGCTCTCGTAGACGAACCTGTGGTTGATGCACTCGCCGCGGAGGTAGCGCGACAGCACGCGGCCGTCGGCGGTGAGGCCGGCGATGGCGACGCCGATGTGGTCGTCGACCTTGAATATCTTCTTCTGGTGGGAGGAGAGCTCGGAGGAGGACTTGTTGACGCTGGCGAGCACCGCGTGGGTTGCCGACCGGAGCCCGATGGCGGCGGAACCCTGCTTCACCGCCTCCATCGCGTACTCCACCTGGAACAGCCGCCCGGCGGGGCTCCACGTCGTCACGTCGGTGTCGTACTGGTTCCGAAACATTTTTTTTGTTTTTTTTTTAGTATCGGACTCTTCCTTCGGAGGGTTTGGTTTTGGACTACTCGAGTTTGTTGGTCTTATATTCCACAGAAATTTAAATTACAAATTAAACATTTATGTATCAACATGTTTAATAAAGGCAAATGTTAAAGGCCACCCCAAATTACTAAGGGCCACCAATTTAAATTTTTTTTAAAAATTACAAGTTTGTCATTTTCAAAACACTAAGGGCCACCATCTTCTTCCTTTGTCTTCTTCCTTTGTCTTCTTCCTCTTTTCTCAATCCCCAAACCACTTCTCTCAATCCCCACCTCCATTGTTGTCCCCACCTCCACCATTGGTCCCCCCCTCCTCCATTGTTGTTGTCCCCACCTCTATTGAAGTTGTCTATCTTCGGTAGTTCTCTATCTCTTCTTTTATTTTGTTTTTTTTAATTAGGTTATTATGTTGACACTCAATCTTTGTTTAGAATTATGGACCAAAATATTGTTGAAGAAGAGATTGGGTCATCCAATCCCATTATGGCTCCCCAAGAACCAACGATTACGTGTGAACCATTGTCGGTAAGTACATGAAATGTCAATTTTCGAAATTTCACACGCCTGTACACAGAAAATACGCATGTACAAAAAGCGGACTGCAGTCCTAGCCTGCAGTCCTGTACAAGAAATGGACTGCAGTCCAGTCTTGCAGTCCTTCAGGCTGGAATAGGAATGGACTGCAGTCCACTGCTGCAGTCCTTTAAAAGGACTGTACTGCAGTCTAGTACTGCAGTCCTTTACAATTTGATTTTGGAGATCTTGTACAATTATAAATTTGATTTTTTATTACTTTGCAGGTTGTACATTGTACAGATCTTGTTGTCCAACATAATGTTGACGTAGGACACTTATTCTCAACATCCTCTACATTTCCTTCTTGTGAGGCGGCGCTTGGATGGTGTAGAGAAGTTGGACGCCTACATAACATTGTTGTTGTCATTGTGAAATCCGAGAGAGGAGATGCATGATGGAAAAAGTTAGAACTCGGATGTGAAAGAGGTGGTATTTTTAGGAGCCATAAAAGCGCAAAAGATTCTGAAAGCATGAATCTAAACGTCGTCAAACGTAGAAGAGGAGGGACAAAGAAATGTGGTTGTCCTTTCGCCTTAAAGATTGTATCACGAGGATGTATGACGGATTATACAGTCCAAGTGAAGAATGGAAGTCACAATCACCCTATTGCCGACACACTCGTAGGTCATGCTTACGCCGGAAGATTGAATAGTGATCAGAAGATGCTAGTTAAAAAACTAGCCACTAGCGGAGTTGCCCCTAGACAGATTCACACAGCCTTGCGACAAGAAAACGTCGACACGAAGTCGACACTAAGGACCATCTACAATGCCTTAGCCGGAGCAAAATCTGATAAAATGATGGGAAGAATGGCGATGCAGCAACTGATAAAGTTGCTTTCCGATAGTCACTATGTCCAGTACAGTAGAAGACACCCAGATTCACATAAAGTTCTTTCAATCTTATGCGCTCATCCTGATTCAATACACTTGGCTAGGTCCTTTGCCGACGTACTGATCCTTGATTGCACGTATAAGACAAATTAATACAAGATGCCACTTTTTCATGTCGTCGGATTCACCTCAACGGGAAAAAGTTTCACGGTCGCATTCTGTTTCATGAAGAGTGAGACTATTGCGGATTACACCTGGGCGATGATGAGAGTCAAATCACTTTACAATGAACAAAAAGGGCCCTCCATTTTTGTTACAGACAGAGAATATGCACTAATGAGTGCCGTGGATGCGATATTTCCTACCGCACAAAGAATCTTATGTAGTTGGCATATAAATCGAAATGTTCAATCACAGTGTAAGCTAAAGTTCCAAAAGGTGGATGGAAAGCTCGATAAGGCCCACTTTACTGAATTCTATAAGGATTGGGAACTTGTGTGGCGAGCCACTACCATAGACAGTTACGACACGGCATGGTACTTGTTCAAGGAGAAGTGGGGGCCGAGTAATCCGACATGTATATCTTACATCAACGATACTTGGCTAGCACCACATAAAGAGCAATTTGTTTTAGCGTGGACCAACAAGTTGAAGCATTATGGCACAACCACTACAAACCGGGCCGAGGGAGCGCACTCAAGTTTGAAGAAACGTCTTCGGTCATTGCTTGGTAATTTCGTGTCTGTTTGGGAAGCGATGGATATGATGATATCGTCCGCCCTCCACGAGATTAAAGTATCATTTGAGATGAGTCTCAATATTACAAAACATGATCATAAGAAAGAACACATGTTGGATGCCTTAACTCACGAAGTGTCCCACAAAGCGCTGGGATTACTAATGGAGGAGATTGAGAGGGCTAAATTCGTTGGTTTTGATCCTGATGTTTGTGGTTGTGCATATCGCTATTCTCTCGGCCTACCGTGTGCACATGAAATCAACTTGTATCGACGTGAAGGAAGACCAATCCCGGTAGACGATGTCGATCAACGGTGGAGACAACTGTCAATTATGCCTCCGGTTGCTCTTGAAGATGACTTCTACTCTCTGCCGCAGGTGAAACTACTCCACGCTAGATGGTGCGCCTCACTTGGACCAGAAAGACGGTCTATCGAGAACCAAATACATGAACTTGCTAACCCATCATCTACTCGATTGCAAGAGCCATCCGTTGTTTCCGCTCGTAAGGGAAGACCACAGACAAGACTGACTAGCGCACAAAAGAAGAAGATCCAGTCTACTCAAAGAAATCCATCCTCATTCGAGCATGTTGATCGAATGTTTCAGAAATCAGAAGCTAGCTTACCTTCTACTGGGTCTCAGAGGAGTAAGTTGTCCGTTTGTTGGAGGAAACAAAAAACAGTCGATGATGTTCCCGCTGACGGAGTTGAGAAACACTTACCTTCTGCTCTTGGCGTCTACAGTGATGCATTTTCGCTTGAGATACGTCACTATACATGACAAAGCATTCCGCACGGCATGTAATGCGTCTGGTTTTTTGGCGTCGGATAAGTTGGATATGTTTTGTTTCCATCTGCACATCCTGGGCAGACGCTCATCGTAGTTTCCGACGACTGATGCACGTTTGAGCGTCGAAAAGTGCTCATAAATCTATGCCTTGATGAAAACATTAGAAAAGTTAACAACGCTAGAAAAGTTAACATTAATGCAGTGACAGACGGTAAGTAAGATAAGTATAAACTAATAAAGAACTTACATGAAGTAAGGTCTGGCATCCGGCAATAGTCTTCGAATTGACACGAGATGCCGCCCCAAGCTCGCGGTATAGGAATACAAGAAGCCCGCTTCCCTAAGAAACCTCTCCCAGGTTATTCATATTTCTGAAGTCCAAAAGATACCTCGAATTTATCGAAGTTCCAGACTTATCTGTGATGTCGACACATCCAAGAATAAACATCAAGTATGCACGGGCGAGCCTATTCGCATCATCAGCAACCCCGGGCACGCTAGCCAATGACTCCAAAAATTTCAGAGGGAGAGATTGCCCCTTCTTGAAACCTTCTAGAGATGTAAATACCGACGGCTCTAGTCCGAGGGACTCGCCGACCAGTGAGACCATCTCATCGTACCAATTGAAGACCATCTGCTCTTCATTGTCGCTCTCCCACGGACGACCATCCACAGGAACACCCAATATTTGATAAACGTCATCAAGCGTAATCGTCATCTCCCCCCACCGAAGATGGAAACTATTCGTCTCCGGGTGCCAACGCTCGACAAATGCAGAGACTAGAGCGTTGTCGACCGTCTGATAGCTATATTTTGCCAAATAATGCAAGCCGGTAGGGGCAATAAGGGCCTTGACGTCGTTTGAGAGGTTGTCGTACGCCCAAGAGCGACATTTCGTGCCGTGATTGATAGGTCTTAGGACACGCATATGGGCCTATTCCAACATTTAAAGAACAAAGTGTCAACATAATTTGTAACTTGATAATGAATACAATACTAGCACTATAGGGCAGGGCGTTGTACTTACAGGTTCATTCCAAATTTTGTATACAATATGGTGCTCTATTGATGTTAAGATTGTGCACCCAATTGGACGTGGATCGCCCTCACTCTCGGGAGACGAGGGTTGAGATGAGGGTGGGGATGATGGTCCAGCTCCTTCATCCCCTTGATCATCCACCGGTGGTACGTACTCCTCATCGGAGCTAGATGAAGAACTAACTAAAACCTTTTTCTTTGAAGCCACCCTCTTCACTCTGCCTCGACTCGTAGCCGGTTCAGTGTCTATAACTAGAGGTTTCTCGGCATAACGCACTAATTGGCGTATTTTTCGTTCCGACGATGTCGGACGCTTTCTCTTGGGACCTTCCTGCACTAATTGGCGTGTTTTTCGTTCCGACGCCGTCGGACGCTTTCTCTGGCCACCTTCCTCCCCGCGACTACAATGGCAAGAAGTAATGCAAAATTATAGCGAAAAATAAAAATAAACAAACTCCCTGCAGTCCTAAGTCGATTGAGGACTGCAGGTCTACCCTACAGTCTCCAATTGACAGATCTTCTTCCTATTTTTTCTCAAATAGATGGCGTGACTACAGGCCAAGCCTGCAGTCCTAAGTCTATTAAGGACTGCAGGGAAGACTGTAGGCACTACGGTCCTCATAAACACGACGTGCAAAATTTCAAAATTTGTATAGAGCGAAAAAAGAAGGAAACGTAGCCATACCTAGCTTGAGAATGTTTTTGGCGACCCATAAAGAATGACGGGAAGATTTTCGAGTATCTAGAGGCTGTCGGCTCGATGGATGGTAGAGAGCGGAGAGAGGGAGGTGATTTTGAGGTGGAGGGGGGCTGTCGGAGGGGGGAGGGGATTTCGTGGAGAAGGAGGGGAGGGGGGCTGTCGGAAAGGGGGAGAGGACTTCGTGGAGGAGGGGGGAAGGAGGGGGGGCTGTCGGAGGGGGAGGGAATTTCGTGGAGGAAGGGGGTAGGGGGGCTGTCGGAGGAGGAGGGGAGGGGACTTCGTGGAGGAGGGGGAGGGGACTTCATGGAGTAGGGGGGAAGGGGGGCTGTCGGAGGGGGAGGAGACTTCGGGGAGGAGGGGGGAGGGAATGAAGAGGAGGGGGAAGGGGAGGAGGGGCTGTCGGAGGCGGGGAGACTTCGGGGAGGAAGGGGGAGGGAATGAACAGGAGGGGAAAAGGAGGAGGGGTGGGTGGGTTTTGTTTTCTTTGGTTTTTTTTTTTTTTTTTTGTGTAGCCCTTAGTGAAATGATTCATTTTAGGTTGCCCTTAGTAAAAATATAAGTGTAGGATGGTTGCCCTTAGTAGATTGGTGGCCCTTAGTAATTTAGGGGTGGCCTTTAACATTTGCCTTAATAAAAGGCTTTTTATATGGGCACATCCAATTGTTATCAAGGCTAGCCCTTTTTTTGGTTTATCTACAAGTTTGCCATTAGAAAATGTTATCATGGCTATCCCACTTTATAGTATAAAAGTGAAAAAGAAAATTTTTTTCCTTTTGTCTTTTTCTTCTCCAAAGTTCCATTCCCACTTTTCCAAGAACCAAGATTCAAGAACCCTAGAATATTCTTCTTGTCCCCCACTCAATCTTCTTGTCTTCAAACGTAGAATAATTATCAACGAATATTTCTAGTACTCGGTATGATTTCGACTACTAGATGGCACTATTTGTTTTAAAATTTGTTCATTCCTAATTATTGAAAGTGTTATCATAATGTAGGAAATATGGAAGAAATAGGAACGTCAAATGTAACAATCGATCAGTCCGGTCCTTCCGAAGAACACAACATTCTCTCCGAAGAAGTCTCGGTAGGTCCCCGACCTACTTACGTGGAACCAATTCGTAGTCGACATTTGGACTGCCACACATTCAGGCAGTCCCATGTACTTGGTGGACTGCCAGAGAGTGAGGCAGTCCAGAAGTTAATCTTCTGCTCCACTGGATTGCCACACTTTCTGGCAGTCCATAAAGTACTATGGACTGCCAGAAAGTGTGGTAGTCCAGTTGAATAGGGTATGAACACCTGGACTGCCACACTTCCTGGCAGTCCATAAAGTAGTATGGACTGCCAGGAAGTATGGCAGTCCAGGTGTTCATACCCTATTCAACTGGACTGCCACACTTTCTGGCAGTCCATCAACCACTTAGGACTGTCAGAATTTCTGGCAGTCTAGTTTAACTGTAATGTGAGTCCTGAATTGGATATTGTCTTTGCACTTGTCGTTGATTTAGTTATTAAAAAAATCGAAAATTTATTGTAGGGTACCCCATCTCCTATGTGCATTGATTTGAGGACTATATTCTCGATGGATATAGTTTTTGAATCTTACGACGAAGCATTAGAATGGTGCAGAGAAGTTGGAAGGCGATCGAACACAATCCTTGTCATTTCAAGGTCGTTACGGCACCGGCCGAATCGAAAAATTGTAGATCTTGGTTGTGAAAGAGGTGGACAGTATAGGGATCATCGTAAAAAAGATGAACTTCTCGTAATAAAAACTCCGAAGAAAGTGGTAGTGTAACGCCCCAGAACCAGAATACTGGAGAGCGGGGGCATACATAGCCAGCTACATATAATGAAATGGAATCCACCTCACTATACGATCACGGCTGTCTAGATATATGAGGGTTTAACTACAATCCATCAGTCTCATATGGTCAATAACAAGCCTAAATGTCTCAATCTCAAGCAAGCAAGTAAAGTTACAAGATATAAGATCACCAAATATACAATAGTAAGGCGTCCCAAACATTACATATTCCGCTGATCATGAAGCTAGTCATTACAAAATATGATGACTAGCAAGAGTTTAGTCATACATGATCAACCCTAGGATCTGTCAATCATGTTACAGTCCATAGGCAGACAGTAATAAGGTATACAATACGAGCTAACAGGTGCTCGCCGGCCAAACGCCTCAAAATAAAATTTTTACAATAGAGTGGGAGAGCCAAAAATAAACCCACTCGTTGTCCTGGTTACGCCTGGTGGTCACCATCGGGCTGGAAAGTCGGTAGATCCTCTGGAACTGCTCCGAAATCTGGCCATACAAAACCAGCTGGGTCAGACCCCAGAAAGAGCAAGTGCCACAAAGGAGGCTTCACTTAAGAACTAAAACCAGCATACTAGAAATAAATATTAAAAGTAGTTACAAAAGAGCTTGATAATAAAAGAATAACAACAGTCATAAAAGAGTACGAGGGAACCATTCAAGTAGCCAGGTCACAACCCTTAAACCAAACAATGACCGGGGTTGTAACCCTTCACCTGAATAGAACTCCGTCTCCAAATCTTGTTGGTAAGGTAAAACATAACAAGCGTGACGTGGGGTGAAATAAGACAATAAACGAAAAGAGGACTCAGAACTGCTCCAGGAGCCAGGTTATAACCCTTAAACCAAACAAGGACCGGGGTTGTAACCCTTCTCCTGAACAGAACTCAGCCTCTGAATCTTGTTGTTAAAAGTGACAATCAAGCGATCAAGCATACAATAATCGAGCACTGAAATTACACCATACAATCGCTCCCGGCCAATCAGTGACTACGGCTTTCTACATTAGCTAACTAGGGTTATCACAAGCCTTAGTTACTAGCAATATGCAGTGAGATGTTCCTCCAGCCACAAGCCTTGCAGCTAATCCAGGTTTTTCAGGCGACTTGGATTCATTAAGCAGTGCCTCGTTCTTTTCCATATATCAGTAAATCTAGACTTGTGCCCTACTCGTCGGCAGGCTGCAAGTCCAACAATGGTGGCCAGGATAACGGGATCGCCTGTAACTGGGAAAATCTCTCATGACTACTGAATTATTCTAGTTATTAGCCTTAGCCATTTACAGTAGGTGGTACTCAGGGATCCCTGTCCTAGACATGATGTAAATATTACCGGTTCAATTGTACAAACACAATCATCCACGGTGTCCAGGCCATTCAATCTTGTCATGACATGCTAGCCATCGCAACAGCCTTCGGGATATATATCATGTCATGTTCACTGTCAGGAGGGCGCCACGACAGGCCACTATCATGTCATGTCATTTGTCAAAAGTGCACCACAACGGGTCACCATCGTGTCAGGGAACATATTTAAAATTAATATGGCACAAGCATACATGTAGTAATTAAATATTAGCAGGGACAAGGGTTGTGGAGGAATCATGCGGCTCAGGAGACAGGGGCATGCGGCAGAAGAAATCAGGACTCATGCGGCTCAGGAAAAATTTGCCGCATGAAATTGCCATGCGGCCAGCCAATAAATGTTGTCACTATACAATATGTGGCCAAGAGTTAAATAATTGAAAGGGGCATATGCGGCCAACGATATAAATGTATGCGGCCACCAATTAAAACCATGCAGTAAAGCTAATGGCCATACGGCCAAAGCAAATGCATAGCCATGCGGCCATGCAAGCGAATGCATATACGGCCATGCAAGCAAATGCATATGTGGCCATACAAACAAATGGCATACAGCCATGCAAACAATTGGCCATACGACCAAGCAAGTGATTGGCTATGCGGCCAAGCAAACAATTGCCATACGGCCATACAAACAGCAAATACCATGCGGCCAAGCAAGTGATTGGCCATGCGGCCAAGCAAACAATTGTCATGCGGCCATGCAACAAATGCATGCAGCAAATGCATACAAGCAAATCTATGCGGCCATGCAAGCAAGGCATGCAAGCAAATGCATACAAGCAAATCCATGCGGCCATGCAAGCAAATCCATGCTGCCAAAGCTAATGGTATTAGCATGCGGCCAAGCAAACAATTGCCCATGCGGCCAAGCAAACAAATGCTCGTGCGGCCAAGCAAATAAATGCTCATGCGGCCAAGCAAATAAATGCTTGCATGTGGCCACAACAAATAAGCATTTGCATGCGGCCAACAATATATTAACGACCATGCGGCCAGAAATATATTTGCTAAGTAACAGTTAGCAAAATGCAACTGCGGCTAAGTAACACAATGTTGCATGCGGCCAAAAGTACAATTAATGGCTTCCACAGAGAACATATCCATGAAAAATACCATAGCCTCCATGCTCCACCAAACAATAATATGAACCCAAATCCAGACTCCCGTAGGTCAAATTTGGGTAAAATAGAATTCTCTACAACATGGAACCATCAAATAGCAAAAATATGCAGGTTGATAGATCAAAACTCATAAAAACCGAAAATACCACAATGCTAGATTTACAAGAAATTAACCACGAAAAAAAAAAAAAATGCTAAGTACTAAAGTGGGTTAGAAACACATGAGGAAGACAGTGGAACAATAAAAATAGAATTCCTCCATGAAACAAGATGCACTTGCCTAAACCTTCCTGGTAGGTGGAGAGTAATGGTGAGGAAGAAGAAGAGTGAATGAGGAGAGAGAAAGAGTGTTGGGTTAATAAATGATGATGGTGGTGGTAGGTAGGGGTTTGGTTCACAAACCGAACCAAGCCAAACAAGCCGAACCGAATCAAGCAATAAAATACCAAATAAATCATGCGAGGAGACATGCAATATGAGTCAAAATACGTACACGTATATTAAAATACGTAATACGAACCATGGTCATTACAACTCTACCCACCTTAAAAGAATTCTGTCCTCGGAATTTAATCAAGAGGCTAAAGATGCAAGGACAAGCTATACTAATCACAGGCAAGCTATACTAGTCAAGCAATCAAGCAATTATTCATGCAAGCAAGGAATCAAAGGCATGAGGCATAAGAAAGATATTATACCTCACGAGTCAAACAGGTCAGGATATCGTGATCGGATATCATCCTCACGCTCCCAAGTTGACTCACCTAAGGAGTGATGACCCCAAGCAACACTGACTAACTTGATATTCTTGTTCTTGAGTATCTTCTCTCTTTGGTCCAATATGGATACGGGCCTCTCCTCATACGAAAGGTTGGTACCAACAACCAATTCCGAATGATCTAGGATATGACTCGGGTCCGGGATATACCGTCGTAGTTGGGATACATGGAATATGTCATGCACCTCACTCAGAGACGACGGAAGAGCGAGACGATAGGTCACATCACCCACTCGCTCCAGAATATCGAACGACCATATATACCTAGGACTAAGCTTTCCCCGTACGCCGAAACGAATGACGCCACGGTTAGGCGAGATCTTCAGAAATACATGGTCGCCAACAGAAAATTCAAGGGGACGCCGATGAAAATCGGCCCAATGGCGCTGACGATCTTGTGCAACGTGAAGATGATCTCTGACTCTCCTGACTACCCCAACTGTCTGAGTGATTATCTCTGGACCAAGTATCTACCTCTCTCCAACATCGTTCTATGCTAGTGGGGATCTGCACTTCCTACCATACAGTGCCTCGAACGGTGTCATCTGGATACCAGCTTGGAAATTGTTGTTGTACGAGAACTCCACCAGGTGCAGGTGATCTTCCTACGAACTACCGAAGTCGAGTGTACAAGATCTCAACATATCCTCAAGAGTCTGGATCGTGCGTTCCGACTGACCATCTGTCTGCGGGTGATAAGCTGAGCTGAACTGGAGGTGAGTTCCCAAACTCTTTTGCAGACTACGTTAAAAGTGCGACGTGAATCTCGAATCTCTGTCCGAGGTGATACTGACTGGTACTCCGTAAAGTCTGACTATCTGCCTGAGGTACATCTCTGCTAGCTGAGCCGTCAGCTGACCAACTCTGAATGGGAGAAAGTGAGCCACCTTCGTGAGCCTGTCAACTATAACCCAAATAGCATCTCTACTGGTCGGGGATCGAGGTAATCCAGTCACGAAATCCATGGTTATATGCTCCCACTTCCATTCTAGAATCGGCAAGGGCTGAAGAAGTCCAGCTGGCCTCTGATGTTCAGTCTTGACTTATTGGCAAACCAAACACCGAGAGACAAACCAAACTATCTCCCTCTTTATGCCATTCCACCAAAAGTGCTGACAGATATCACGGTACATCTTCGTGCTACCAGGATGAATCGAATACTAAAAACTGTGAGCTTCCGCCATGACCTCCTGTCTGATATCTCCACTGGGTACACAAAGACGCTTACCATGTCGAAGTGTACCATCTTCATGAATGCATAATTCTGGTCATCGTTCTGCTTCACATTCTGTTCTAAGCCGCTGAAGCTTAGAATCGGAGGACTGAGCTATCTTGATCCTCTCAACTATACTGGACTGAATTTGCATGCTGGCCATCAATGCCACATTGGTAGAAAGGACAACTTCTATACCTATCCTCTGAAGATCCGCTAACAAGTCTGGTTGCGCTGTCAGAAAATAAACTTCGGCTCTCCTGTTCAATGCATCTGCAACAACATTGGCCTTTCAGGATGATACTGCAGGTTGACATCATAATCCACAAGCAGCTCTAGCCATCTTCTCTGACACATGTTAAGATCCTTCTAAGTGAACACATACTTCAGGCTCTTGTGGTCGGTGAAAATCTCCACCTTATCTCCATACAAGTAGTGTCTCCAAAGCTTGAGTGGAAACACTACTGCTGCCAGTTCCAAGTTGTGGGTCGGGTAATTCCTCTCATGATCACGAAGTTGTCGTGACGCATAAGCTATTACCTTCCCATGCTGCATCAAAACACATCCTAAACCTCTGCCTGAAGCATCACAGTACACTGAAAATCCTCCGATCCTATCTGGAAGTGTGAGAATGGGTGCCGTCATCAAGCCTCGCTTCAGCTTCTCAAAAGAATCCTAACATTCTGCTGTCCAAACAAACTGTACCTCCTTGCGGGTCAACTGTGTCAATGGCGCTGAAATCCGAGCAAAGTCCGAAACAAATCTCCGGTAGTAGCCGGCCAATCCAAGAAAACTACGAACTTCTGCAACTGTGCTGGGCACTGGCCATGTTTCGATAGCTACGATCTTCTGGAGATCCACTTCTACTCCCCCTCTGGTGATGATATGACCCAAGTATGAAATACGATCGAGCCAGAACTCACATTTACTGAACTTGGCATACAACTGGTGCTCTCGGAGAATCTGGAGGACAACTCTGAGATGCTGCTCATGCTCCGCTTCACTCTTGCTGTAGACCAGGATATCGTCTATGAACACGATCACGAACTGATCCAAATAAGGCATGAAGATACGATTCATGAGGTCCATGAATACAGCCGGCACATTGGTCGCTTCAAAGGGCATAACAAGGAACTCCCAATGCCCATATCTAGATCTGAAAGCTGTCTTCGGGATGTCCTGCTCTCTGACTTTGGACGGTGAGGAATTGGTCAGATTGCCACATGTCCCGCTGTATATGGTGTTTTCAGTCTTTGATCATGTGGGGTCGCATGAGACTCAAACATGCGGCCTGAATCACAATTACTCTCAGCTGCTGGAAATTTTGGGGCCGCATAAGTGTCATGCGGCATAGATGACACTCTTCTGGCCGCATGGAGGTGTATGAACCCTGCTTTTGGGCGACGTCCCATGTCTCATCTTTCTTGTCAAAGTGTCAGAACTATCATATTTTGCCAGGACTTGTCAGCTTTATCTGTCGAACTGCTCCTCCTTGGTCGCATATTTTCCTTCTACAGCTGTTCGTTGATGGGCCGCATATGTCTTTGAACAGTCATGCGGCTTTCCTTCATGCGGACCTGTTTAGTCCAATGTTCCTATGCGATAATTTATAATCCGCATGAACTTCATATTTTTCATGTTTCTACAATAGACAACCTAGGGGTAATCAGAGAGTAGTATAAATCACAAACCAAGGAAGAGTTAAGGTCCTTGTTAATTCCTAGCAATGTTAGGTAATCCTAGGGATTATACCAAGTGTTAACACCACCATCTAGTACACCCAAAACAGGAAATTGACATAAAGACTTAAAAGAGGGAAGGTAGATAGATTGTTTTAGATTTATGAATTCCTCCTTAACACTGTTATTTCATTTGAATAGGTTCTTTAGATCTCGATTTGGACTCTGACCAATGCCAGCAGCCCAAGATGCCAGGCAAGTACAGTTTATTGTATGTTTTCAGTATTGATCTTTACTATGCATCATTGTTAGTCGATAGAGATGTGATTTCAGTCTTTATGTTGTTTTATTCTTTGTGGTGTCGGGGGAGGTGAAGTGCCGAAGATATGTGATCTGACCTTAGATAGTGTACACAGTAATTTCTATTGCATTATTCAGTGTGGACAGTGTAACTTTATGCAGTGTAGACAATGTAACTTTAGACAGTGTAGACAGTGTCGTGTAATTGTTCCGAGACCGATCACATATCAAAGGTATTTCAGTCTGGCAGTCGGTGAGTATTTTCTGTTTTCATTTACTGCTTTCGGTATTTAGTTTATTCTATTTTTCTTTATTTGTTTTTATGAATCATATGTCTAAAGGCTAACCTCTGTTATATAGTAATTTTTATATATTGGAACTGCATTTAGTGAATTGTACTCGTTCCATCCTGACTGGGTAACCAAATAAATTTTAGGTGATGGCGATGAGATCGTGTGTCCCGACCATTATGGCCCGTACTTGGGAGATGTGTTAGAGACGGACTTTGCTTATCAGGAGGAGTATGCAGCACCTGATCCCGCTGCACTTTCTTAGAGATTTTAGTTAGCATTGGGACTTTGTATTGGATATTTTAGTTGACTTTTGGAGACATATAGTTGGGATTGTTTGACTTTAGACTTCATTCATTTTCTTTGTGAGACAGTCTATCTATTTTATCTATTTGATGCTGAGTTGGGATTTGGAGTTGTTATATTTTTCTTGTGATATATCTTTATTGTGTGGTTGTTCATCATATTGTTACAGCGTTCTACCGCCGACTCTGCGGCGTAGGCTGGGCGTGTACACGGTTCATGCCCAAATATTGGATGCGGATCGTGACATGTTTTTATGGTGGCCCATGCAGGTCGACGTTTCGTAAGGACAGCGAAACTGTGGTAGTACTTAGGTTAGTCGTACTACTACGGGCCTGTGACTAGGACTGGAATAGGGACCTAAGGACTGTCTTCGTAAGTTGGAATTGCGTCATTGACTTCTATATTCGATTTCAAGTAACTTTATGCATCATGTTTGAATCGTTCTATCGTCTAATGATTTTCTTCGTTTTCAGCAAATGGACTCGCATGACAGGAACAACGCCGCACTGAATACTCCACCAGCAGTTGGTGGGTTTTTCACTTACGGGACCCCACCGACGCAGGGAGGCCAGCTTACTCTCCAGGATGACCCGGGCCGACCACAGTACTCGAGATTTTGTAGGGATGACATTCTATCTCCATCGCAGTTTCCTCCGCAGACTCCAGTACCAGCACCCATCCCTCCTCCAGCACCCGTTCCACCTACCATGCACTAGGCACCAGCAGTTTCCTCCACAGACTCCAGTACCAGCACCCATCCCTCCTCCAGCACCCGTTCTACCTACCATGCACTAGGCACCATCAGTTTATCTACCACCTATGATGTATCCAGCACCAGCCATGTATCCAGCTCCGATGATGCAGCAGGCATCCTATATGTACCCAGCACCTGCTATGCATCCACCTCCAGTGATGTACCCGGCACCTGCACTGGGCAATATTACACTCCTCGGTATTTTCCAACAGCAGGCCAACATCTTTCGCGATACCTTGCGAGAGGCCCTTTAGCAAAGGGAGGCCCACCAGCAGTGCCCTGGGACGTCCAAGAACTTCATAGACCTTAGGCCCAGAAAGTTCCATAGGACCGAGGGCATTATCTACGCTGATGAGTGGTTGGAAAACGTGGAGCGGTACCTGAAGATGGCTCGCATCACAGAAGATCTAAAGGTGGAGTCAGCTAGTAGACAACTCTTCGACATCGCACGGACGTGGTACCAAGGCGAGCCACGATTTGCTGCCCCAGACATGACTTGGGAGGAATTCAAGCGGCTATTCAAGAAGAAATTCTACCCCGACGTAGCGCGAGAGGCATTGGTGAGCCAGTTCAAACACTTGGAGCAAGAAAATCTCACCGTTGATGAGTACAATGCAGAGTTTTCTCGCCTTAGTCATTTCGCGGAGAGTTTGGTCAACACCCCGGAGAGCAAGGCCAGAAGATTCAAAAAAGGATTATCGCACGAGATCCGTTTAGCTATCGCTACCAGTCGAGCCACTACCTATGAGGAGATTCTGGAGGTCGCCCAGGCAGTAGAAGAAGAACTGAGTTACAGGCCGAAGAGGAGTCGAGACACTTTCGGTGGAGGCAACCATCCACCCACACAGGCAAAGCATCCTCAGGTGCAGTCAAGGACCATCCAGTATCAGCAGCCCTTCCAGCCTACGAGTAGAGCCCCAGTACATCAGCAGCACCGAGGCATGGCCAGAGCTCAGACACAACAACCACAGAGGCAGTTCCAGCAGGCCCCACATTGTACATTTTGCGGGAGGACCGGACACGTTGGGACGACTGCAGACAGAGACTTGGATCGTGTTTATACTGCGGATCATCTTCACACCAGCTGAAGGATTGCGCAGTGGCTCCCAACCGAGCAGGACGTGAGGCAGCTCCAGCGCAGAGAGGACCAGCCGCCACACAGCCGCGAGGTCCACCGCTACCCACTCAGCAGCAGCGGTTCGCTCAGCACCAGCAGAGAGGAGCACCCCAGCAGGGCCGATCTTTTGCTATGGTTATTGAGGAGCCCGAGCCTACACCAGATGTGATAGCAGGTTCCATACTTCTCGATTCTTTTCCCGCTATAGCTTTGTTTGATTCGGGTGCATCCCGTAGTTTTATCTCTGTAGCTTTTGTATTCAAGCATAGTATAGCATCTGTACCGTTGGGTGGTAGTTGCAAGATTATGACAGGCGAAGGTGTTATCCTAGTCAAGGATATTTGTATAAGGCGGTACATCACCTTGGGAGGTAGGGAGTTGCGCGCCAACTTACTCGTAATGCCACTACCGAGTTTCAATATCGTCTTCGATATGGATTGGTTGAGTAAGAATTTTGCCAGTATAGACTGTCACCGAGGATGTGTAGTATTCAATACTAATGGAGAGTCTACATTCGAGTTCGCCAGAGGGGTGATAAAGCAGCAGAGTGAAGGTTTTTGCAGAGCTATGATTCAGGAGGGAGAGGCACCGCATCCCATCATCACAGAGTTCATGGATGCTTTTCCGGAGGACTTGCCGGGATTGCCGCCAGACAGAGACATTGAGTTTTCCATTGATCTGGTGCCAGGTGCAGTGCCAACGGCATAACCGGTGTACCGGATCAACAACAAGGAGGATGAAGAATTGAAGAAGCAGATCGATGAATTGTTAGAGAAGGGGTTCATCAGAGAGAGTTCGTCACCATGGGGATCCCCTGTCCTTTTTGTGCCGAAGAAAGATGGTACGGTACGAATGTGCATCGACTACCAAACCTTAAATAACCATACTATCAAGAACAAGTATCCGCTGCCGAGGATTGACGATCTCTTCGATCAGTTGGGTGGCGCACGGGTATTCTCAAAAATAGATTTGAGGTCGGGCTACCATCAGCTGAAGGTAAAGAAAGAAGATATATCGAAGACAGCCTTCCGGACCAAGTACGGACAGTACGAGTTTATGGTGATACCGTTCGGGTTGACTAATGCCCCGACAGTTTTCATGAACTTGATGAACAAGGTATTCCATCCATACATTGACAAGTTCGTAGTGGTGTTTATCGATGACATACTCATTTATTCGAAAATACCGGAGGAGCACGAGAAACATCTGTGGATCGTGCTAGAGACCCTCAGGAAGGAGAAGCTCTATGGAAAACTCTTGAAATACGAGTTTTTCTTGGACAAGGTGGAGTTCCTCGGTCATGTGGTGACTGGCGACGGTATATCCGTCGATCCGAAGAAGGTTACAGCAGTGGAAGCATGGACTACTCCGACTACGGTGGCAGAGATACGAAGCTTCTTAGGATTAGCAGGGTATTATCGGAAGTTCGTGCAGGAATTCGCTCGGATTACAGAGCCACTCACTAGGCTCACTCGAAAGGATGTAGAGTTCGTGTGGACAGAGGACTGCCAGGCTGCGTTCGATGAGTTGAAGAAGAGACTGACGACAGCCCCTATCTTAGCCTTGCCTTCAGGATTGGAATGTTTCACCATTTATAGTGATGCCTCGGGCAAAGGACTGGGTTGTGTCCTAGAGTAGAACAAGAGAGTGATAGCCTATGCATCTTGACAGTTGAGACCACATGAGGAGAACTATCCCACTCACGACCTAGAGTTGGCAGCCGTGATCTTCGCCTTAAAGCTGTGGAAACATTATTTATACGAAGAGCGAGTGAAAATCTTCACTGACCACAAAAGCTTGAAGTACGTCTTCACACAAAAGGAGTTGAACATGAGGCAGCGCAGATGGCTTGAGCTGATGAGTGACTATGATATTTCTCTACAGTATCATCCGGAAAAAGCCAACGTTGTTGTAGATGCTTTGAACAGGTATCCTGTAACAATGTGCTTGACTCGAGATCGTCACTTATTAGCGGATTTAGAGAGTTTGGGCATAGAGATCGTCATTCCAGGAGCCGAGATGCAGATGATGGGTATGCAAATTCTGTAACGCCCCACTCCCAAATACTTGAGACTAGATACGTATCATGCCAGCTGTATACATACGAGTAAATATACGGCTCGTATGTATACATAAGCTGTAAAATATAGAGAACCAAGACATGCTAAATATCATCTACAAATATATAATAAAATAAAGATAGAATCAACTTGAATAGTTATGGTACAATCGTTGGGCGGAGACAAATCTACTACCAACTAATTTAAACAGGGAAGAAATATACTAAGAAAGTGATTGGTCGAGCGAAGCAATAACGAGTCCAAAAGTAATCATCACGAAGGAAGGAATGACCTTAGCTAGAATACCTGCAGAAAACATGAACACACACCTGGAAAAAAACCAGGTCCTCAGAGGGACGTAACAAGACACATAATATCATGCCGACAAACTGAATAAATAAGCTCAACAGAAAAGCATGCATGAGTAAAGGTTCCTACCCATTCTAGGTGATATGCACTTTGAGGACAACGTTCTACGCAGGGGCTGTAGGCTCAGCAGAGTAAATAAAGAGTGGCAGTAAGTAGCGCTCATCCGAGTCACTATCGGCCTTGGACAGAAGGTAGTGCTCATAAGAGTCACCCTCGGCCCAAAATGTGTGTAAAAATAAAATGTAGCCCCTACACTAATAACTGTCCCCTCCCCCCAATGATACTATACATGCGTCGTCTCCACGACACTGTTTAATCCTTAATAACTGCCAAGTCTTCTACACAATCTATTAGCAGTTATATCCTAACGCACGGCCTGTACGCACTAATGATCAGTCAGCACGCAAGTCCGTATCTATATGCGACTCATAACTCACACACAATCCGTGGCACATCGTGACAGTTTATGAGATGCACTAAACATACGGTGGTCCCTTAACTCTAAGTCAATTGCATAAAATATAATAATTTGCATATATATATAATTTTGAAAGAACAACATAAAGAAAAAGTATGCATGATATTGAGCAAAAAATTAAACAGTAAAGGCAAGGTGTCTTGCCTGAGGTTATGTGCAAAGAGAATAATCCAGTAGCTCGAACAGACCAATAGATGAAGCAAGAAAAGCCAAATGCCGCAGATGACTCTGGATGCTGCAACAAACATCACGAACGAGTTTGGAATATAAGATATGCCTAGGAAACGTATGTCCAAAAGTTAAATTCTGAAACAGGGGCAAAATCATAATTTCGGGTCAAAACAATGTCCGCCGTTAGACCCATTTTGCACCGAAATACGTGCCAGAACCTACGGTCTCTAAATTTGTGAAACTACATGTCTACGAATTTATTTTGATGAGACGAACCCAACGGTATGTCCAATTTTGAATTTCGGTGGGCTGTGCACAAATTCGCCCGTTGAGTGGGATTGTGGGCCCGCCAAAATGGCGTCCCAGTCAACCTTCTCATAATTGACCCAAACTTGGTTCACAGGACCAGAAAAATATTTTGAGTCCAATGGCGCAAGTTTCGTCGTGATTTGATGAGTGTGCACAAAGTTGTGACTTAATTTGCAAATGGTCGATACGGGGTATCTCGACGGATACGCACTGATTTCGTCGCGCACATGCAACGAAATCGGGTCCCGTCAGTTTCCACACGTTGACAACATCTATACACGCATTTCGATGCGTATAGTGAACAACCAAGTAGCCCGGTTTGTCGGGACGCACGCCGTATCGGGTGTTTTTCTACTTTTTGAAAACAGAATTTACAATTTTTCGTAAAACTTTAACAACGTGTAACTTTTTACACACTAGATGAAAAGTGAATCCAGAAGGTGCGTTACAATCTTGGTTGTGTTGTCTTTGACTGTCTTTAATTAGTTTTTACGAAAGTTTAATGGATAGCGAGAAAAGCGGCCGACAAGTTGGTGTTTTAAAACAGTTTTTAATATTACGGAAAACAGGTTTTTCTTCAACTTCGTCTCGATTTTTCGAGCAAGTCGATGGGTTATTTCAAACTCCACCCAGAGGATCTCGAAGAGGGTCAAGTCTACTTTCCAGAAAATCTTACGGATCGAAAATCGGTGCTACGAGTAAAAAGTTACGTCGTCGGAAAGTAGGGTACCTTGAGTGGAAAAACTGCTCCGTGGATGACGAGGGGCTGACTTTCGATGCTCCGTTCGTCGCGCACACAACTCCGTTGCTAGTAAAACGAACTCGTAGACGAAGAGGATATGTTCTGCCGCAATTGTCGTTTTGGAAGTTTAGGATTTTGAGGTCCATGGAGAAAGTTATATATAAAACAAATTAGGTAAAAACCTAATACTACTATTACTAATACTCATAACCCATTGGCCCCACACAAAAAAAACAATTTCGAGGCTTGCTGCTTTACGCAGCAAGCATGAGAGGGTGGGGCCCGCCCCTTTAAGGGATGTGTTTGAATTTTTTTTTTCTTTTCTTTTCCTTTTTCTTTTCTTTTTCTTTTTCTTGTCTAAAACTTCAATATATATATATATATATCTATATATATATGTATATATTCATAAATACACCAAAAATCTATTTAAAATCCAAATACCATTTAAAAGTCAACTATCTAATTATTTAATATATTTGAGCATATCCATATATATATATATATATATATATATATATATATATATAAATTCAATCCTTAATAAATCAACTCAAAATAGTAATAATATTTAAATAGGAAAACTTGCTTATTAAATCTCCACAAAATAACTTTAATAATAATAAATTAATAAGATCGTTCCAATGAGTGCACCTACACTGCACACCCTTTCTCGGGTCCACAAAATATAATATTTTATAAAATATTATTTAAAATAAATAAAATACCAATAATTGCACAAATAATTAAATAATTTTAAATTGTACATGAAAATTTTAAAATAATTTTGAAATTATTTTTACGTACATAAAATATGTTCACATGGCCACCTTGGTCCCATCCCATGCCTACATGGGCTTAAATTTAGTTTGGGCCCAGTTCGGACTGGTTTGGACAAACCGAGTCATCTAAAAAATCAATATATAAAATAATATCTAAATAAAATATTTTAAATGCGTTATTTCACAACTCGGCCTGGTTTTTCTAGTTCGGACTGAACTATGGCTAGGCCTCCCACGACATGGCTAATATACTGGTCAAAGCACACCGCTACATCTTTCGTGCCAAAATTCATGGTCGCCTTGTGCTCTAAACACAAAAATGGCTAAGGTCATTTTTAATAATTAATAATAGACCATTTTTATAAATTAAATTTGAAGTCTAATAAAATAATAAAAAAATAATTTAAAAAAATAGGGGTTTTACAAATTCAGTCAGGACTGATGGACAGGATTCGGGAGGCACAGCACCAGGATGAGCAGTTGAAGAGCATCATAGCACAAGAACGAGCTGGATTGCTAGATGATTTTACTATTGCAGAGGATGGTTCGTTGAGGCACGGGACGAGAATTTGTGTACCTAGTGGAGAGCTGAGAGAAGAAGTTATGCAGGAGGCACACCGTTCCCAGTATTCTCTACATCCGGGAGCCAATAAGATGTACAAGGATCTGCACAACCACGTGTGGTGGTATGGTATGAAACGAGAAGTGGCCTGTTTCGTTTCTAGGTGTCTCGTATGTCAGCAGGTCAAAGCCGAGAGGCAGAGACCAGGAGGATTGTTGCAGCCGCTTCCGATACCTGAGTAGAAGTGGGAACACATCACTATGGATTTCGTTTCCGGCCTTCCATGGTCATCGGGCGGAAAGGATGCGATTTGGGTCATCGTTGACAGATTGACCAAATCGGCCCACTTTATTCCATTTAAAGTAGGGTTATCTACAGAGAAGTTGGCAGAGCTTTATGTGAAGCAGATAGTCCGATTGTACGGGGTTCCAGTGAGTATCATGTCGGACCGTGACAGCAGGTTCACGTCTCATTTTTGGAGGAGCCTACATGCCAGCTTGGGCACAGCGCTCAAGTTCAGCACTGCTTATCATCCGTAGACGGATGGACAGTCAGAGCGGACCATTCAGACGCTCGAGGATATGCTGCGGACGTGCGTGCTAGACTTTGGCGGATCATAGGAGGACCACCTTCATCTCGTAGAGTTCTCCTATAATAACAACTACCAAGCTAGTATCGAGATGTCCCCTTTTGAGGCATTGTATGGTCGGAGATGTCGTACCCCACTGTCTTGGGACGATGTGGGAGAACGTACACTGTTGGGACCAGAGATGGTAGTAGATGCTGCGAAGAAAGTCAAGATGATTAGAGAGCGGCTTCGCCTGGCTCAGGACAGGCAGAAGCACTGGGCCGACAGTCACCGTAGACCGTTGGAGTTCGAGGTATGGAATTCCCTTAGTATAAATTACGTGTTAATTATAGATTCGTGGTGACAATTGTATGTTATAGGTTGGCGACTTGGTATTTTTGAAAATTTCTCCGACACGTGGCACTATCCGTTTCGGTAAATGTAGAAAACTCAGCCCACGTTTCATTGGGCCATTTGAGATCCTCGAGAAAATCGGTACAGTAGCATACCGATTAGCCTTGCCGCCTGCATTGGAAGGAGTGCACAACGTGTTCCACGTATCCCAGCTGCGATGATACGTGGCGGACCCCAGTCATGTCTTGGACCATTCAAAGATTAAGGTGGGACCGAGTCTCAGTTACCAGGAGCAGCCCGTAGATATTTTGGACCACAGAGAGAAGGTGCTGAAGAATCAAGTGATTTCCTTGGTTCGCATCGCGTGGAGATACCACTCTCCGGGCGAGTCCACATGGGAAAGAGAAGACGAGATGCGCGAGCGGTATCCCTATCTTTTTGAGCCATGAGGTACGTATTCACCTTATGTTTCAGTTGAATTTCGAGGACGAAATTAATTCAAGGGGGGTAGACTTGTAAACCCCTTAATCAATTTCCATCATGATAAAAATTGTTTCTTTTTATTTATTCTAATTAGCAGTTATTCTTAGGGAACACTAACAATAAAGGAGGAGGTTCGAAACATGTAATAGGTTGGGGACCTAAGTGCATATGTGAGAAATCACATTTAAACTTCAGTTTAAATATTCAATTCGAACTAACCCTTTTCCACCCCTGCCTATTTGAATTCGCAGGGGATAATATTCTCCCTCAAATTTAAATTTCATAGATATTGAATCACTCCAAATCAGAATTTGAATCTGATTTCTCCTATCTGCTAAACCTGATCAGCCTAGACACTATATATATGGGAACTTGCCGATCCCTGAGGACCCTTACAAACCCTAGTAGCCTTGCATCGACTGCCAAAGAGAAAAGCAAGTTCGAGACTCCTACTAACGCAGGCAGGTGAGTCTTTCTCTTTTCAGTATTTTAGTCGATTTTATTGTCCTATGCATACACTAGAGAACAGGGGAAATGGCAGGGTAGGTGGTTGATTAATAACTGAATAACACATAGGAGTACCCCTATAGTTCAGTCCCTGTCAACCCATCAATGGGGATCATGGTAACTTGGTGACCCTATCAAGTAGGATCAAAACCACCGATCCTATGACTATACTATAGAACACCCTAGTTATATATGACCTGTACCTGCCAAGAGTAGCCTAGGCGACTTACCTAGCCTATGTGAACTCTGCTGTCACGCCCCAGAACCAGAATACCGGAGAGCGGGGGCAGACATAGCCAGCTACGCAATCCCAAAGTAAGTTAATACTCTGAAATCACGTATAAGCTGTCAAGACATGGGGGTTACTCTACAAGCCATCAGTCAATCCTATGGTTTAACAATCCTAGGTATCTCAATCACAGGCAATTATACAAGAGCAAGGAGTACGATCATCATACATACAATAGTAAGGCGTCCCGAACCATATATACATGACTGATCATGAAGCCAGTACCACAAAACTGAGGACTAGCTAGAGTATTAGTCGTACATGATAAGGACTAGCTATAGTCTAGAATACACATATCATGTTTATGCCCGTAGGCTACAATATCAAGAAAATACCAAAATACGAGCTAAACACGTGCTCGGGGCTAAACGTTACAGGAGGAGAATTTACATATCAGTGGGAGAATGAAGAAGAAACCTACTGAGGCACTCTGGTGCTCTGGCTGGTCACCGTCGAGTAGATGGTGCGGTAAATCCTTCGGGCTCTTCTATTAGAACCTGGCCATGCAAAACCAGTGGAGTCAGACCCCAAATAGCAAGTACCACAAAGGAGGCCGAACTATGAACTAAAACCAGCAATCATTAGCAATCAACAAGCAGATAAGTGAAGGGGAATCGAGATTCGTGCAGTACCAATGCACTTATCCCGAACATAGAGAGACTGTAAGTAAAGCATCATTGACATAAAGTAAACTGGAGAACATGTTAAATAAATAGAACTGGGAAGGTGATATACAATGAGATAACCACGGGACTATTCAGATAACCAGGTTACAACCCGTAAACCAAACAAGGACCGAGGTTGTAATCCTTCGTCTGAACGGAACTTGGTTTCCCCCACCATTTATCGACAAGATAAAATAAGAAATCAGGATATGTAACAATCATGTACAGGATCAAGACGAGACTAGACAGATTGGACTCCATCCAACAATCACGGCCAATCATTGCCTACGGCTTTCTACATTAACTAACTAGAGTTATCACAAGCCTAGTTACTAGCAAGATGCAGCGAGATTCTTCCAAGTCCAATTATCCGTTTGTTACTACCTGAGTGACCCCAGCAAAGAAAAGGAAAAGATAGCATGATATAGCAGACACACTGTAGTAAGATACATGTGTCCTAAGGTACCACACTCGACGGCGGGCTGGAAGTGCGCTCATCTCGACGGATAGCAACAAATCCCATGTATATATATATATCAGGCCGGGATCAAAGGGGCAACAGGTAACTGGAAAAGTCTCTTCATGAACTACTGTATTATTTTAGTTATTAGCCTTAGCCATTTACAGTAGGTACTCCTGACCGTGGTACTCAGGAGTCCCATCCTAGACATGATGCAAAATAAGACAGGTTCATTTGTACAAGCACAATCGTCCACGGTGTCCTAGTTATTCAATCTTATCAAGTCATGCTAGCCGTCGCAATAGCCTTTCAAGAAATATCATGTCAGGTTTATCATGTCAAGAGTGCGCCACGGCGGGCCACTATCAAGTCATTATCATGTCAAGTTATCATGTCAAGAATATCAAGTCAAGAATATCATGTCAAGTTCATTTCAAGAGTGCACCACTACGGGTCACTATCAAGTCATGTCATTATCAAGGAGGAGAAAAACTTGCACAATTAAATAATAATATATTTATAATATATATATTCTTGAAGCCAAGGAGAAACTTTACAACTTTCATGTTGGGAGTGGGAAGAAATTCTGACAACAATTCAGACAAATAAAATATTTAAACAATCAAAGTGGGACCCATGCGGTCCAAAAGTGGGAGAACAAACATGCGGTCGAAGAGAGTGGAAGGCCACCCATGCAGCCAGAAAATAACAAAAGGGGCCATGCGGCCAAGAATGGGTGGGAGGCCATGCGGCTCCAAAATTAAATGCCAGCAAGAAACATTTCCGCAATCAGAAAAGACAAAGAGAGTGGGACCCGCAATGAATGCAAGCTTCCACTTCAGCAAGCAAGTCAACTAAAGGAAGCTATGTGGGACCCCCCACAATAAATGAAATAAGAAAAGGTTCACGTGAGCTAAAATATCATCAAGCAATTATTAATGCTATAATTATCCATGCGGCTCACCCTCATATTAGCTTGCATGAAAGTACAAACAAACAAATAAATAAATAAGAAATAAATAATGGCCATACGGTTGGCTTATTTCCAAGCCCACGTGAAGGCTTGCCAAGCATGCATGCATTTTAGCTCAGGTTAGTGCCTTCAAGGCATTAAGTTATAAAGTGAGGTTTAAATGCAAAAGTATTAACAGTAAGGTCTCAAGTGCAAAATGCATTAAACTATAAAGCAAGGTCTTTAAATGCATTAAACTATAAAGCAAGGTCTTAAGTGCAAAATGCATTAAACTATAAAGAGCCTATGCGGCTGACTTTTCTTAAAAAGGTGCATTAAAGTATTTTTTTATAACTATAAGGCTTAAAGTGTAAAAAAGCACTCAATACATATAATACTAAGTTCTTAATGCATAAAGTAATGCATTAAATGCTTGGGTTCAAGCCCATGCGGCTCCAAGGCATTAATAAATGCTAAAAATTGCAATTGAGAAAACCATTACATGCATTCTTTGAATGCATGCGGCTCTATTCCATGTATTATTATAATACATTAAAATATTGAGTAGGGACTTCTCATGCGGCTGGCTTAGAAAATGTCTTAAGAAAAATGCATAAAATATATGCATTTAAGAATGAATGCATTAATTGCTCTCTTCCTATGCCTATGCAGCTATGCATGGAAAAATATACATTTCAAGTATGAATGCATTAATTGCATTCCTCCAATGGGTCATGCGGCTGGCCTAATGATATAATGCATTATTATAATGCAGTGAATAAGCATGCGGCTGGAGACCCAAGGCCATGCATTATTTAATGCATCTATTATTTCAAGCTCATGCGGCTACAACCAAATGTCACATGCGGCTGACTTTTAATATTGCATTAAATAATGCATGCAAAACTAATTGCTTGCTATTAAGTGCCATCATATCAGAAAATATTTAATGCTGCCATGCCCATGCGGCTAGGCAAGACTCCTGCGGCCGAAACAAATACAAGCCAGCAACATTTGCCAACTGAGAAAAAATTCATAGAAAAATGTCGTGGCTTCTCCATACCACCAAACTTCCAACCGGAGTCCAAATTCGGACTTCCATAGGTCAATTCGGGGTAGAATGAAATTCTCTACAACATGAAACCATCAACTAGCAAAAATATACAAGTTTGACAGATCAGAACCCAGGAAAACCGAAAATATCACAAAGCTAGATCTACAACAATCCACTCGGTAAAACAAAAAATTTCAAGTTCTAAAGATGCTTAGAATCATGCAAGGAAGAAGATGGAACAAATAGAAATAAATTTGTTCAAGGTTCGGCAAGGTGTACTTGCCTTGGGCTGGAGGAAGAAGATGAAGATGGAAATGAAAATGAAAATAATGGAGGAGAGAGAGTGGTAGGTGGCTTATATAACAAGCCCAAGCAATCTCCACCATTCATTCCTCTCCACTTCAATCTTAACCATACACCTCATCTCATAAAGAACCAAACTAAACCAGACCAAACCAAGTCAAAGTGGAACCGAACCAAATAAAACCAAATCCAAGTTAAACCAAGTCACGAAAATCCTACACTTAGGAAAATTTTAAAATATCACGCAAATCGATAAATACGAAATACGGCTCAAATAAACACGTATCCGTATAAAATACCGATACAGTGAGACGGGTCTCACAACTCTCCACACCTTAGAAAAATTCCGTCCTTGGAATTTCCTGAGGTTAGTCGAGCAAGATAACAAAACAAAAGCTCCAGAAAACTCAACAATCTCAATAAATCAAGCATGGCATATAAGTAAAGTAAAACAACCAGTAATATAAATAAATGCGCAAGCGGTAAATAAATGCACAAGAATAAATACAATCCTGATCAAGAAGGGTTGGAGGCATATGGATCAATATGTCTCCTGGGACAGTTGTGTAGAAACCAACGTACTTGCTGGCCTAAGCTGACTCCCAAAAATGGATAAAGTCAAGCCTCAAGGTAAGTCGGTACCAATGACTTAGTTCAAGACATGACTCTACCCAGAACGTATCATCGTAGTTGAAACAGATGCATGAACTTTATCACCTGTCTCAAGATACGAAGACAGAAGCGACTGGCTGATCGGAATGGACTGACATCTCTGCCTGCATGCTGAGACTGATCCTCCATAACTGACCTGGCTGAAGAATGCTGAGCTGCCCTCGGCAAACACGAACAAGATAATCAGAAGGATCAAGAACAGTGCCCTTGAAAGTTGAAGGACACAAGATCAAATCATGGGAACAGGAATGATCAATGATCAAAACAGATATCAAGTCAAGTATCAGAGATAGAGAATAATCCGAAGGAGATCAATAAGGATAATCGTGATTGAGATATCTAAACATGGTAACCCCCACAAATCTGAAAATCGAGACCTGCATGGCGCTACCACTAAAACCATGTCACGCCCCAGAACCATAATACCGGAGAGCGGGGGCAGACATAGCCAGCTACGCAATTCCAAAGTAAGTTAATACTCTGAAATCACGTATAAGATGTCAAGACATGGGGGTTACTCTACAAGCCATCAGTCAATCCTATGGTTTAACAATCCTAGGTATCTCAATCACAGGCAATTATACAAGAGCAAGGAGTACGATCATCATAATGACTGATCATGAAGCCAGTACCACAAAATTGAGGACTAGCTAGAGTATTAGTCGTACATGATAAGGACTAGCTATAGTCTAGAATACACATATCATGTTTATGCCCGTAGGCTACAATATCAAGAAAATACCAAAACACGAGCTAAACACGTGCTCGGGGCTAAACGTTACAGGAGAAGAATTTACATATCAGTGGGAGAATGAAGAAGAAACCCACTGAGGCACTCTGGTGCTCCGGCTGGTCACCGTCGAGTAGATGGTGCGGTAGATCCTTCGGGCTCTTCTATTAGAACCTGGCCATGCAAAACCAGTGGGGTCAGACCCCAAATAGCAAGTACCACAAAGGAGGCCGAACTATGAACTAAAACCAGCAATCATTAGCAATCAACAAGCAGATAAGTGAAGGGGAATCGAGATTCGTACAGTACCAATAAACTTATTCCGAACATAGAGAGACTGTAAGTAAAGCATCATTGACATAAAGTAAACTGGAGAACATGTTAAATAAATAGAACTGGGAAGGTGATATACGATGAGATAACCATGGGACTATTCAGATAACCAGGTTACAACCCGTAAACCAAACAAGGACCGGGGTTGGAACCCTTCGTCTGAACGGAACTTGGTTTCCCCCACCATTTATCGATAAGATAAAATAAGAAATCAGGATATGTAACAATCATGTACAGGATCAAGACGAGACTAGACAGATTGGACTCCATCCAACAATCACGGCCAATCATTGCCTACGGCTTTCTACATTAACTAACTAGGGTTATCACAAGCCTAGTTACTAGCAAGATGCAGCGAGATTCTTCCAAGTCTAATTACCCGTTTGTTACTACCTGAGTGACCCCAGCAAAGAAAAGGAAAAGATAGCATGATATAGCAGGCACACTGTAGTAAGATACATGTGTCCTAAGGTACCACACTCGACGGCGGGCTGGAAGTGCGCTCATCTCGACGGATAGCAACAAATCCCATGTATATATATATATCAGGCCGGGATCAAAGGGGCAACAGGTAACTGGGAAAGTCTCTTCATGAACTACTGTATTATTCTAGTTATTAGCCTTAGCCATTTACAGTAGGTACTCTTGACCGTGGTACTCAGGAGTCCCATCCTAGACATGATGCAAAATAAGACAGGTTCATTTGTACAAGCACAATCGTCTACGGTGTCCTAGTTATTCAATCTTATCAAGTCATGCTAGCCATCGCAACAGCCTTTCAAGAGATATCATGTCAGGTTTATCATGTCAAGAGTATGCCACGGTGGGCCACTATCAAGTCATTATCATGTCAAGTTATCATGTCAAGAATATCAAGTCAAGAATATCATGTGAAGTTCATTTCAAGAGTGCACCACTACGGATCACTATCAAGTCATGTCATTATCAAGGAGGAGAAAAACTTGCACAATTAAATAATAATATATTTATAATATATATATTCTTGAAGCCAAGGAGAAACTCTACAACTTTTATGTTGGGAGTGGGAAGAAATTCTGACCACAATTCAGACAAATAAAACATTTAAACAATCAAAGTGGGACCCATGCGGTCCAAAAGTGGGAGAACAAACATGCGGTCGAAGAGAGTGGGAGGCCACCCATGCGGCCAGAAAATAACAAAAGGGGCCATGCGGCCAAGAATGGGTGGGAGGCCATGCGGCTCCAAAATTAAATGCCAGCAAGAAACATTTTCGCAATCAGAAAAGACAAAGAGAGTGGGACCCGCAATGAATGCAAGCTTCCACTTCAGCAAGCAAGTCAACTAAAGGAAGCTATGTGGGACCCCCCACAATAAATGAAATAAGAAAAGGTTCACGTGAGCTAAAATATCATCAAGCAATTATTATGCTATAATTATCCATGCGGCTCACCCTCATATTAGCTTGCATGAAAGTACAAACAAACAAATAAATAAATAAGAAATAAATAATGGCCATGCGGTTGGCTTATTTCCAAGCCCACGTGAAGGCTTGCCAAGCATGCATGCATTTTAGCTCAGGTTAGTGCCTTCAAGGCATTAAGTTATAAAGTGAGGTTTAAATGCAAAAGTATTAACAGTAAGGTCTCAAGTGCAAAATGCATTAAACTATAAAGCAAGGTCTTTAAATGCATTAAACTATAAAGCAAGGTCTTAAGTGCAAAATGCATTAAACTATAAAGAGCCTATGCGGCTGGCTTTTCTTAAAAAGGTGCATTAAAGTATTTTTTTTTATAACTATAAGGCTTAAAGTGTAAAAAAGCACTCAATACATATAATACTAAGTTCTTAATGCATAAAGTAATGCATTAAATGCTTGGGTTCAAGCCCATGCGGCTCCAAGGCATTAATAAATGCTAAAAATTGCAATTGAGAAAACCATTACATGGATTCTTTGAATGCATGCGGCTCTATTCCATGTATTATTATAATACATTAAAATATTGAGTAGGGACTTCTCATGCGGCTGGCTTAGAAAATGTCTTAAGGAAAATGCATAAAATATATGCATTTAAGAATGAATGCATTAATTGCTCTCTTCCTATGCCTATGCGGCTATGCATGGAAAAATATACATTTCAAGTCTGAATGCATTAATTGCATTCCTCCAATGGGTCATGCGGCTGGCCTAATGATATAATGCATTATTATAATGCAGTGAATAAGCATGCGGCTGGAGACCCAAGGCCATGCATTATTTAATGCATCTATTATTTCAAGCTCATGCGGCTACAACGAAATGTCACATGCGGCTGACTTTTAATATTGCATTAAATAATGCATGCAAAACTAATTGCTTGCTATTAAGTGCCATCATGTCAGAAAATATTTAATGCTGCCATGCCCATGCGGCTAGGTAAGACTCCTGCGGCCGAAACAAATGCAAGCCAGCAACATTTGCCAACTGAGAAGAAATTCATAGAAAAATGCCGTGGCTTCTCCATACCACCAAACTTCCAACCGGAGTCCAAATTCGGACTTCCATAGGTCAATTCGGGGTAGAATGAAATTCTCTACAACATGAAACCATCAACTAGCAAAAATATGCAAGTTTGACAGATCAAAACCCAGGAAAATCGAAAATACCACAAAGCTAGATCTACAACAATCCACTCGGTAAAATCGAAAATTCAAGTTCTAAAGATGCTTAGAATCATGCAAGGAAGAAGATGGAACAAACAAAAATAAATTTGTTCAAGGTTCGGCAAGGTGTACTTGCCTTGGGCTAGAGGAAGAAGATGAAGATGGAAATGAAAATAAAAATAATGGAGGAGAGAGAGTGGTAGGTGGCTTATATAACAAGCCCAAGCAATCTCTACCATTCATTCCTCTCCACTTCAATCTTAACCATACACCTCATCTCATAAAGAACCAAACCAAACCAAGTCAAAGTGGAACCGAACCAAATAAAACCAAATCCAAGTTAAACCAAGTCACGAAAATCCTACACTTAGGAAAATTTTAAAATATTATGCAAATCGATAAATACGAAACACGGCTCAAATAAACACGTATCCGTATAAAATACCGATACAGTGAGACGGGTCTCACATCTGCAAACTATGGGAAGTAGGGACAGTTGATGATTGATACCAAATCATCTACCCAGGATACTAAAACCTAGATGTCACATACTGGGCTGCCACCTATCAGTTCACCTTGTGGACTCTGAAACCACATCCTAACCCCTACCATCTGACAGCCTGGTCGATATAGGGCATGGCCTAGGAAGCTATGTGCCAGTGAAGGAAACATGGGGTAATATGCAGATGGCCTACTGCCAGGAATAGGGGATCCTTGTATTGAGTGGAAACCATATATTGAGCCTTACTGATAATGACTCGGGCTCCAGTCCTATCCGTGTCGTGAATCATACAGACATAAATGAATACGATGTACCAGAGTCAAATAACACTGAAGCCGGAAAGGTGTTGACGAGAATAGTACCTGCCACTACCTCACCTGGCGCCACCCCTTCTTCTCCCATGGTTAAAGCCAACACTTGACCATGTCCTCTGGGTGCCGGCCCTCTCTGCTGGAATCCTCTCTGCCTATTCTGAACTTGCGCCTGGGCATACTGCTAAGGCCTTTGCTGCTGAAAAGCCCGGGTCTACGTCGGCAACGGCTTCGGGGATGGAAATTGCTACTGGACTGGTACTGGGGCTGGTCCCCTAACTGATGAACTGGTCATGGCTGGTGATGAGTCAGTCCTGAACGGGCAGGACCCTACCTTGTGGTCCGGCGCTCCACAAAGCAAACACAATCCTCGAGCCTTGCGACATTCTGAAACAATATCTCCAGGCTTCCCACAATAAGAGCAGCCTATGGAGGAAGACTGTTTCTGCTTCTGCTGCTGAGAATATGTCGTGGTTGAATGTTGAACCGACGTAACTGAAACTGTCATTCTCGGAGCTCCAATGGTCAAAGCCCTAGCTGTCGGGACAGGGGCTGACGACTGATTCATCTGGCCGTGAGATCGCTTTCGACCTCCGATCCTGTCCACAATCCTCTGGGAGGTATACTCATGCCTCCTAGCTGCCCTCAATACCATATCAAAAGTCTGATGCTCAAACTGTTCTACCGCCAGCAAAATCTCTAGGTGGAGTCCCTGCTGAAATCGCTGGGCTCTATCAAACTCGATCGCCACCAAGGTGGGAGCAAACCGACTAAGCCTGGAAAACTTGGTCGCATACCCATCGACCGTCCTGCCCATCTGCTTCAAATTGGTGAACCTGGTCTGTAGATCGTACCGAGCTACAACATCGAAGTACTTGGTCCGGAACCTCTCACGGAATACTGTCCAGGCAATAGGCGCCACTAGTCCAACGGCCTGTGCCGCCCACCAGCTGTGGGCTAGATCCAATAACTACAGGTGTACTACGGCCACCTTCTCATCTTCTGGGGTCTTTGCTGCCTCCAATATCACCTCTGTGTCCTGAAGCCACGCATCAGCAGCGATAGCATTTTCGTTGCCATCGAAGAATAGAGGGTTCAGGCGCTTGAAACTGTTCGCTGCACCATTTCCATGATGTCCATCTCTGTCCAGAACATCTGCCACTGCCTGATGCAAGGCATCTCCTTGACGATCCTGCGATACAAGCAACTCCCTGATAAGTCCAACCAAGGCTCCATCATCCTGCCTTGCGGACTGGGCTGGCTGTACCGGGGGTTCTGGATCTTCGGAAGGCATAACCCGGGAGGCTGCTCCTAAGTGCTGGGCCTGATCTTCTGGTTGCTGCTGGTCCACGGGAGGTACTTTGCCTTGCCGATCGGTAGGACCAGGAATAATGCCGCTGAAGAAGACGACATAGGGAACAATAAGGAAGGACCAAAGCAAATCAACGATACAAGCATGTGATCAGGTCGAAAATTTCAGGGATTAGAAGATACGGGCAAAGATCAAGGGCGAGTGCTGATTGAGACATCTATTCAGCAAACTCTCACATATCTTGATTTACAAGACCTGTATGGGCCACCACTTAAACCATGTAATGCCCCAGAACCAGAATACTGGAGAGCGGGGGCATACATAGCCAGCTACGTATAATGAAATGAAATCCACCTCACTATATGGTCACGGCTGTCTAGATATATGAGGGTTTAACTACAATCCATCAGTCTCCTATGGTCAATAACAAGCCTAAATGTCTCAATCTCAAGCAAGCAAGTAAAGTTACAAGATGTAAGATCACCAAATATACAATAGTAAGGCGTTCCAAACATTACATATTCAGCTGATCATGAAGCTAGTCGTTACAAAATGTGATGACTAGCAAGAGTTTAGTCATACATGATCAACGCTAGGATCTGTCAATCATGTTACAGCCCGTAGGCAGACAGTAATAAGGTATACAATACGAGCTAACAGGTGCTCGCCGGCAAAACGTCTCAAAATAAAAATTTTACAATAGAGTAGGAGAGCCAAAAATAAACCCACTCATTGCCCTGGTTACGCCTAGTGGTCACCATCGGGCTAGAAAGTCGGTAGATCCTCTGGAGCTGCTCCAAAATCTGGCCATACAAAACCAGCTGGGTCAGACCCCAGAAAGAGCAAGTACCATAAATGAGGCTTCACTTAAGAACTAAAACCAGCATACCAGAAATAAATATTAAAAGTAGTTACAAAAGAGCTTGATAATAAAAGAATAACAACAGTCATAAGAGAGTACGAGGGAACCATTCAAGTAGCCAGGTCACAATCCTTAAACCAAACAAGGACCGGAATTGTAACCCTTCACCTGAATAGAACTCCGTCTCCAAATCTTATTGGTAAGGTAAAACATAACAAGCGTGACGTGGGGTGAAATAAGAAAATAAACGAAGAGAGGACTCAGAACTGCTCCGGGAGCCAGGTTACAACCCTTAAACCAAACAAGGACCGGGGTTGTAACCCTTCTCCTGAACATAACTCAGCCTCTGAATCTTGTTGTTAAAAGTGAAAATTATGCGATCAAGCCTACAATAATTGAGTACTGAAACTACACCATACAATCGCTCCCGGCCAATCAGTGACTACGGCTTTCTACATTAGCTAACTAGGGTTATCACAAGCCTTAGTTACTAGCAATATGCAGTGAGATGTTTCTTCAGCCACAAGCCCTGCAGCTAATTCAGGTTATCCAGGCGACTTGGATTCATTAAGCAGTGCCTCGTTCTTTTTCATATATCAGTGAATTTAGACTTGTGCCCTACTCGTCGGCAGGCTGCAAGTCCAACAATGGTGGCCGGGATAACGGGATCGCCTGTAACTGGGGAAATCTCTCATGACTACTGAATTATTCTAGTTATTAGCCTTAGCCATTTACAGTAGGTACCCCTGACCGTGGTACTCAGGGATCCCTGTCCTAGACATGATGCAAACATTACCGGTTCAATTGTACAAACACAATCATCCACGGTTTCCAGGCCATTCAATCTTGTCATGATATGCTAGCCGTCGCAACAGCCTTCGGGATATATATCATGTCATGTTCACTGTCAAGAGGGCGCCACGACGGGCCACTATCATGTCATGTCATTTGTCAAAAGTGCACCACAACGGGTCACCATCGTGTCAGGGAACATATTTAAAATTAATATGGTACAAGCATACATGTAGTAATTAAATATTAGTAGGGACAAGGGCTGTAGAGGAATCATGCGGCTCAGGAGACAGGGGCATGCGGCAGAAGAAATCAGGACTCATGCGGCTCAGGAAAAATTTATCGCATGAAATTGCCATGCGGCCAGCCAATAAATGTTGTCACTATACAATATGTGGCCAAGAGTTAAATAATTGAAGGGGGCATATGCGGCCAACCATATAAATGCATGCGGCCACCAATTAAAACCATGCAATAAAGCTAATGGCCATACGGCCAAAGCAAATGCATGGCCATACGGCCATGCAAGCAAATGGCAATGCAAGCAAATGCATATGTGGCCATGCAAACAAATGGCAATGCAGCCATACAAACAATTGGCCATGCGGCCAAGCAAGTGATTGGCCATGCGGCCAAGCAAACAATTGCCTTGCGACCATGCAAACAGCAAATGCCTTACGGCCAAGCAAACAATTGCCATGCGGCCATTCAACAAATGCATGCAGCAAATGCATGTAAGCAAATCTATGCGGCCATGCAAGCAAGGCATACAAGCAAATACATGCAAGCAAATCTATGCGGCCCTCCAAGTAATGCATGTAAGCAAATCCATGCGGCCATGCAAGCAAATCCATGCGGCCAAAGCTAATGGTATTATCATGCGGCCAAGCAAACAATTGCCCATGCGGCCAAGCAAACAAATGCTCATGCGGCCAAGCAAATAAATGCTCATGCGTCCAAGCAAATAAATGCTTGCATGTGGCCAGCAAATAAGCATTTGCATGCGGCCAACAATATATTAACGGCCATGCGGCCAGAAATATATTTGCTAAGTAACAGCTAGCAAAATACAACTGCGGCTAAGCAACACAATGTTACATGCGGCCAAAAGTACAATTAATGGCTTCCACAGAGAACATGTCTATAGAAAATACCATGGCCTCCATGCTCCACCAAACAACAATAGGAACCCAAATCCAGACTCCCGTAGGTCAAATTTGGGTAAAATGGAATTCTCTACAACATGGAACCATCAAATAGCAAAAATATACAGGTTGATAGATCAAAACTCATAAAAATCAAAAATACCACAAGCTAGATTTACAAGAAATTAACCACAAAAATAAAAAATGCTAAGTACTAAAGTGGGTTAGAAACACATGAGAAAGACAGTGGAACAATAAAAATAGAATTCCTCCATGAAGCAAGATGCACTTGCCTAAACCTTCCTGGTAGGTGGAGAGTAATGGTGAGAAAGAAGAAGAGTGAATGAGGAGAGAGAAAGAGTGTTGGGTTAATAAATGATGATCGTGGTGGTAGGTAGAGATTTGGTTCACAACCGAACCAAGCCAAACAAGCCGAACCGAATCAAGCAAAAAAATGCCAAATAAATTATACGAGGAGACATGTAATACGAGTCAAAATACGTACACGTATATCAAAATACGTAATACGAACCATAGTCATTATAGGCAGGGACAAGGAAATGTGGTTGTCCATTCAAGTTAGTGTTGGGGTGCAAAAATGAAGAGAAGTGGACAGTTGTGGTGAGAAATGGGATACAGAATCATCCTGTGTCGGACACGCTTATTGGTCATCCCTACGCTGGAAGATTGAACGACGATGAGAAAAAGTTAGTTAAAGAATTGTCAACTTTCGGAGTTAGTCTTAAAAAAATTTATTCCGTACTGCGTGAGAAGAATGATAAGAACAAATCCAGTTTGAGGACAATATACAATGCACTAGCTAGGTCGAGAACAAATACTCTAAAAGGAAGAATAGCGATACAGCAAGTGTTGAAGGTACTTGCCGAAAATCATTACGTGGAATACCATAGAAGACTTTCGTAGAGCAATGAAATCATTTCTATGTTTTGGTCCTATCCGGATTGCACACAATTGGCACGATCCTTCGTCGATGTCTTGGTTGTTGATTGCACGTACAAGACTAATAAATTCAAGATGCCTCTTTTTTACATTGTCGGGTTTACTTCTACCGGTAAAACATTTTCAGTTGACTTTTGTTTCATGAAGAACGAAACAGTAGAGGACTATACATGGGCTTTGAAAAAGTTGAAGTCACTTTACACTGGACAGAGAGAGCCGTCTGTTTTTGTCACCGACCGGGAATATGCATTGATGAATGATATTGATATCGCATTTCCTCATGCTCATAGATTATTATGCACTTGGCATGTAAATCAAAATATTCAAGCACAATACAAGATAAAGTTCGAAAAAGTAGATGGCAAAGTCGACATGGAACGCTTTGAAGAATTCTACAGAGATTGGACCCTTGTATGGCGAGCAAGTACTAAGAAAACTTTCGATGCAGCATGGTACATCTTCAAAGAGCAGTGGAAAAAGAGCAACCCGACATGTATATCTTATATCAAAGACACATGGCTTGATCCACATAAAGAAAATTTTGTCTTGACATGGACGAATACGGTAAAACATTACGGCACGACCACTACCAACCGTGCCGAAGGATCACATTCAAGACTGAAAAGACATCTTCGTTCATCGGTCGGGGATTTTGTGTCAGTTTGGGAAGCAATCAATCAAATGACCAATTCGACCGTGAACGAGATAAAGGCTTCATTTGAGATGAGCCTCAATATTGTGATGCACCAACATAAGAAAAAACATCTCTTGTTTGATTTAATCCATGTAGTGTCCCACTCTGCACTAAATTTACTACTTCATGAGACTGGTCGTGTAAATTCAGTCGGGTTCGATACCGAAGTATGTGGTTGTACATATCGTACTTGTCTCGGCCTCCCTTATGCACACGAGATCAACGAATATCGACGTTAATGTAGACCTATTCCAGTAGTGGTTGTTGATCAACGTTGGAGACAGCTGTCGATCATGCCTATAGTAGACATTCATGATGATTTCTTTTCCATGCCACAGATGAAACTTCTTCATGCAAGATGGTGTGCCGCTCTAGAACCTGAGAGGAGGTCTATTGAGCTCAAAATCTAAGAACTTGCCAATCCGGCAAGTAGTCATATACATGAGCCATCTATTGTCATTGCTCCGAAGGGTAGACCACCAAAAAGAACACATAAGAAGAAGCTCCAGGATACTAAGCGAGAACCCTCACTCTTTGAGCATATTGAAAGAAGTGTGGAAGGTGTAGTCATTCCAAAGAGGATGAACAAGCTTCCTACTCACAGAAAGATGCAAAAAATAGTGTTGTTACAGCGCTTGATGTGTACATTAGTACTTTTTTGCCTGCCATACGGGAATATATTTGGTCTATAGATGATGTGCCGAAAGACGGTCATTGTGTATTTCATGTGCTTGCACGACATATAGGCTACCCTCCAAAGACGGATGGAGACAAGTCAGAGCAGAGTTATATTCTGAGTTGGTGTCTCGTCTTCCACTCTACAGCAAAATACTTGGCCAAAAAGATGTTGGAGAATTATTGACAAGCATTCCGTACGATACCCAGACCACTAGACCAGAATATTACTTGGACGTACCATCTGCTGCATATCTATTGGCTAACAAGTACAAGCTACCAATTATCGTTCTTTCCCAGAACATCAACAATACATTCTTTCCAATGTGCGCTCCTCCCGCAGAGTACAATATATCCAACCTACATACCATTGGACTCGACAAAAATCACTTTGTTATCCCGCGGTTGATCGGTCACTCTCCTATTCCTCCCTCTGCATCAGTTTGGTATAAACATGCTCCGGAAGAATCGATCGCCTGGGTAGCACCATACACCGATGCTATAAATGCTTACAAGAAGATCACGAATTACGTGGAACCTATACCAAGGCCGGAGGGACACTACGATGTATTAATTAACTGATGTATAGAAGAATGTTGCAATATATCACATTTTGTATAGAAGACCGTTGCAATATATCACATTTTGTAACAGTTTGTATCATTTTGCATAGAAGAATGTAACAAGTATAGACGATGATCATTTTGTGTATGAATGTTGCAATATGGATGAGTAGACATGTGTATATGAATGTTGCAATATGGATGAGTATCATGATGTATATAAATGTTGCAATATGGATGAGTATCATTTTGGATCGTTAGTATCATTATTTACTGAATGTTGCAATATGGACTGCCCAGGAAACTGGGCAGTCCAACTCACAGCAAGTATTGAGATGGACTGCCCAGTTTTCTGGCAGTCCACATGTAAATGTGGACTGCCAGGAAATTGGACAGTCCAACTCAATACTTGCTGTGAGTTGGACTGCCCAGAAACTGGGCAGTCCATATGAGTATGTGGACTGCCAGAAAACTGGAAAGTCAAACTCAATACTTGCTGTGTGTTGGACTGCCCAGTTCCTGGACAGTCCAACACATAGCAAGTTCTGACTTGGACTGTCCAGGAAACTGGATAGTCCAACTCACAACAAGTATTGAGTTGGACTGCCCAGTTTTCTGGCAGTCCACATTAACATGTGGACTGCCAGAAAACTAGGCACTCCAACTCACAACAAGTATTGAATTGGACTGTCCAGTTTCCTGGCTGTGGACTGCCAGAAAACTGGTCAGTCCATCTCAATACTTGCTGTGAGTTGGACTGCCCAGCATTCAGTCAATAAGTCATCCATACTGCAACATTCAGTCAAAATGATACAAAATGATACTCACATAGTCACAAGAGTCACGAATAAAACTTTTCTCTATTGAGCTCAATTAGTCACAAGAGTCACAAATAATACTAGTCACATAGTCACAAGAGTCGCAGAGTAGCATAGTCTACTAGTCACATAGTCACAGAGTATTCAGATACTCATAAATACTAGTCACATACACATAGTCACAGAGTATTCAGATACGCATAGTCAATAAGTCACATAGTCACAAAGTCAGTAAAGTGTTATAAATCACATAGTCATTCTTGGTCATGACGCCTCTTCGTGAGTCGCTCCTCTTCGAAAAATGGATAATCATCCGTGATGTTTTGCATCTGCAAGCCAATATCTTTGTAATTCTCGCCCTTGCACATGATCAAACTTTTCTCTAACTTTTTAACTTTCGAAGCCTGCATGCACGAATAAAAATTATAACTTTAGGTACTGATACTCATCAATACAAGACTGGGTTACCGACACTTACCATCTTCTGCAGTGCATCATATAGTACTGACTTGGATGGTAGAGGAGCTGCTACCGGCACTTTAACACTTTGCTTATTGGAATCCAACATCATACCATGTTCGGCATCCACATAATACTCCATATAATCCTCACCACAATCCTACATCTCTACGGCCGGAGTTCGTATGGTTTCACCGACAACATGAACCACTCAGTAAAAAACATAGAACCCCAAGGGTAGTATGGCGGAACATAAGTCCTTACATTCTTCCCTTTGGCAGCAGCCCTCAATTTTAAAGAGATAGGAATAGTCTGTACGTAACTAAACTGACGAAGCACTCGGTCTGGGATGTAAGGGTCCTCAGTTTCATGACAAAATATCAGGCCTCTAAATAGTGCAACCGGTTGTACCGCACGAGTAGTATTTCGTATATCCCGATATGGATTCCAAATAATCTACAATATGTAATCGTTACTTAAGGAATTATTAATCAATGTGAAAAACTATAGTAGTACGTAAATGCTACTTTAACTTAATGTCTCTAAATAGTGCAAATTGTTTTACCTCCTTCGCCTTCATATCTTCTAGAGCGACACGTAGGGTTGCCAACGTATGTGGATGTCTGGTATCTATCTTAGTCGGCTTCCATTTACACATCCTAGGCATCTACTCATCATAATCTCTATTAAGTGTCACGACCCGCACCCTAGAGTAAGGGCACGAGACGTGGGTACGTCCAGCCTATGCCGCAATATCGACGGTAGAACGCTGTCCTAGGTCAACATACATCTAACAATATAACTCTAAACAGTTTATACTCCCCGAATGGGGGTGACATAGCAGTAAATGAACTCAATCACAACTAAGGAAGAGATAGCACGATATGATATAGAACTCAAGGAAAAATAGATGATAAAGTAGTCTAAGATAACATCCCAGCAATATCCAGAGTACAAACTCAGCTACAGTATATGAAAGAATATATATACAACTCAGAATCTCTGAACAGAAATAAAGTCTAGCTAACAGTCTCATGACAACATAAAATAAGATAAGCCTAACTAAACTAGTCTAGGCAATGGGGGTGATATCCTCAGCTAGAGCTGGGTCCTCCTGAGAGTCCAGCTCGCAAGTGTCGTCTAGGGCTGCCCCATAGAAGGTATCCACACAGGCCTCCTCCTCGTCCTCTGTAATATTTTCAACAGGTCCAGTCAGAACAGGAGCGAGTACAGTACATCTCAACAGTTCATAGCAGGTTAGAAAATATAATTATGCAGTAAAGTAAGATACAAGTACTGAAAGAAGTGCAGTATGTAAACAGAGAGAGAACTGTAATAGAAATATCTACTATAAATAGAGACTAACAGTGGCTAGTGAGTCAGAGTACAACATAGACATGTAAATGGCATAGGAGATTCTGATGCTACACTATGGAAAGATTCTGATGCTATACTACTTGGATAGTATTCACATGTCTATTTCTACTCCCTCATACCCCCAATCAATACACAAGGATCCAACCAGGTTATATTATGATTCCATGCAAAGGCCCCCGAAGGGTGATACATGGATGTCCCATAAATGGGGATTCTAGAAGATTCTAGGATACCCAGTAAATGGATAAGAGATTCTAGGAGACTCTGTGATCATAAGAGTATATGTCACAAGTGATCAAAGAACCAATGAAGCATAGTGATACGCCATGTAAGTGAAACGCACAGAACATGTAGTACCCGATGCTCCCTAAGGATAATATCTCAAAAAGGGATCCATATAGTACCAATCCGTGTGACCAACGTGACAGTAACAAGTAAAGTAATTTAATACAGAAAATAATTCTAAGCAGGATATAAAATGATCAGAGAATGCACTCGCCTGATATCTGAGTGTCCAATATGAAAGTACTGTCCGAAGAGTGGTATCTGGCTCCTAATCAGGACAGCACAAGTCACAACAAGTCTAAAATGGTAAAATGAAGTTCTACTATGTAGGGATGAGCATTATTCGGTTTTGGACCAAAAACCGAATCGAACCGAACCGAATAAGAGGTTCGGTTCGGTTTTAAAAAAAATCGGTTCGGTTTCGGTTTTGAAAATACTAAAATTTCTTATTCGGTTTCGGTTTCGGTTTTGGGTTTCGGTTTCGGTCCAAAACCGAAAACCGAATAAGAAAATTTAATTAATTAAATTATATATGTGTGTGTGTGTACTAAAAAAAAATATATATATATATAGGTATATACTAAATATATATAGGTATATACTAAATATGTCTATGTATATTTAGTTAGTATATATATTAACAAAAAAAGCTCAAAAAAAATCAAAAAAATATGAATAAACCGAATAAACCGAAAATCGAACCGATTTAATTCGGTTTGGTTTGATTCGGTTTTGGGCCAATTCGGTTCGGTTTCGGTTTTGCTTATTCGATTTCGGTCCAATTCAGTTTTGGGTTATTCGGTTCGGTTTAAACCGAATAAACCGAATGCTCACCCCTACTACTATGCATTCTACATGAGTCTAGGTCAATCTAGGCCAAAGTCAACTCTTGGTCAACTCTGGTCAACCCTAGAAGTCAAACTTGGTCAACTATGGTCAAACTAGGTCTAACAAGTCTAAACTAGGTCAAACTAGTCTATACTAGTCTAACAAGGCTATTCTAAGTTCTAACAAGACTAATCTAGGCTTACTAGGCAATATCATGCCTAAAGAACCAACCAGCATCTATACACAACTACACAAGATATTATCTATATCTAAAACAATACACATATATATATTTATATAGTCTAGCTTAGGAATACATGTAATAACATATATGCTCCTATGAGAAACATACATACATTATACATTAAATATATATATAGATACACACACATATATATAGGATATCTATATATATACATCACACTTTATATATATATATATACACATATAGGAAATAAGAACATGTGTGTAGGTGTGTGTATAACATGGAGTACCATATACATGCAAATGTGTGTGTGTGTGTGTGTGTGTATATGGTAATAGGGAGTGAATAGTGTCATGTGAGAAAGTGGCATGGTAGTGAAGTGTGGGGACTCTCATGAGGACAGTGTGATGCATGTGTGTGAGAGAGTGAGAGAGTGCAAGAGTGTGTGTGTGTAACTGTGTGTGTGTGTGTGATAACAATGTGTGTGTAGGGTGAATGAGGATGTACAAAACAGTGTGTGTAGAAGGAAAATCAGAATTAGTGAAGGGTGTGTCATGTGCTAGTGATACAAGAGTATGTGATAGCTAATAAGGAATTGAAATCTGGAAACAGTGGCAGTATAGAAAATCAGGTTATCAATAGCACAGGAATTCAGCTAAACCCCTAACCAATATCTCAGTTTTCAGCCATAATACTAATTCCCAGATTTCAGTCTTCAATTCAATTCATACCCAGGTTTATACTACATTGGAATCATTCCACAGTTCACAATAAAACCCAAAAAATCAGTTTACCGCAGTTAACAATTTCAGTTTACAGCCTAGTCTTCATTCTCAGTTTTCATGAGCCAAACACATCCAATTAATCCCAAATTTCGACACACATTTAGGAATCACATAGGTGTACATATTTAAGGTCTAAAACCAAACTAATTAACAATTTAAATGGGTTAAAATGATGCTGGAGTTTCATTTCAGAAATCTGGAAAAAAATAGGAATAATTATATAGGATATCAGGAATTGGTTTCAGTGAACAATAGTTCCTCACTGCAACTCGAACTCTTATCCATCCATTCAACTAACAAATGAATCCCCTACTTCCTAAACAGGATATTTGATGTGTAGTAATTAAAGCATAACATAAAATATGCTATAAATCATTAACTAAATTCGAACAGGGAAAAATAAACAGTGAATATATCACTGATACATGATAGTATCGGAATGTATCAGCCAAGCCTTTACTCTATCATTCGAATCCCAAACTTCTACATAAAAACCTAACTTAATCATGTAAACTAATTCTACATACATCATTAGACATGTTAGGATCTGAATTGGTAAATAAAAACACTATTTAAATTATATAAAAACTGAATGAAACAGGGAACCCATATACACACTGCACGCACACAGTTCACGAACAGTGCATACACGAATTCGTGTCCGACACGACACGAGGGTTCATGACACTTTACGAACCTCGTGTCAGTCACAAGTACGACACGTGTGTCGAGTCTCGTGCATCGAAGTATAGTGTGCACTGCACACCAAGCCCCGAGTAGCAGGGCAAATCCTGCCAGTGCGCGCGTGTGGGCACCGCGTGTCCACGTGCCTGTGTCGACTAGACACGACACGAAAGTGTGCTCAGTGCAAAAGAAACATGTAAGCGAGATCAATACCTAACTTCCTATTCAAAAACAATTCACAAAATTAAACGAAATGCCCTTTGAGGTATTTCGTCGAACACATTCAAGTACACGCTGATACGTGTCCGAAACGGACACGAAACCTATGAAACTCGACACAAAACCAATACAACCACCTAGGGGACTCCTAGGGCTTCCTAAATGTATAAAGAAATCAAAATTTCACTGAGTATTGAAGAAGTTACCTATAGATGAACTTTCTAGAAAATCCCCCTTTGTTGAGCTCCTCTCCTTGATATCCCAATCCAACAAATCAATATCAAACTGAAATAAAACTCTAATAACAGCAAGTATAGGTATATTAAAACCTAATGGAAGAAATTTGAATGAAAAAGGACATAAAATGGAATTTCTATGGATTAAATGAAGTAGGAACAAACCTCTTTCTAAACTTGATCTTTCCTAAAAGAGGCAACCCTAAAACTAAGAGAGTATTTATAGAGTGGGGTTCCCAATGAGGATATGGTGGCCGGACACATAAGTCTAGGGCTAGGGTTTTGTAATTTCTTGGGCTTTGGGCCAATCTACAAGGCTATGACTTAAGTTGATTTATCAATGGTTCTAAATCATAAGTCATGACTTATGACTTTCTAATTCCTATTGCTAACTAGAGTCTATTGACCAAACTAAGGGTTAGCTTAGGTTAGACTAGAGTCATATAACCTAACCAAGTCCATACTAACTAGGGTTAGCTTCTAGGTTGGTCTACAAGGGTCAAAACTAGTCAAAATCAACCTAGTCAACCCTCATCCAAACAATTCCAAAATAATTCCTAAAAATTCCCATAAATTCAAATAAATTCTAATAAATTCAAATTACCCCAAAAATGACAAAAATACCCTCACACTAGAAATGTGGTAGTGACATTAAGAGTCGCCCTCTTCAGCGTCGGAAAATACTCGTATATCCACGCTTGTAAATGTAAAATATAATAATATCATCGTTATCGAAAGAATTTTATATTACCTATAAATACTATACAGTATTATTTGCTTACAAGGAGCAGAATCTGGCAACCAGCTATTGTCTTCGACTCGACTCGAGATGCAGCACCAAGCTCGCAGTAGAGATGTGCTAGGATACCACTTTCGAATGATACTTGATCCACAGTATTCAAGTCCGTAAGATTGTTTAGATATTTGGCATGTATCGTAGTCCCGGACTTGTCGGAAACGTCGACGGCCCCTAGGATAAACTGTATGTATGCCCGGGCCACGGAGTCGTCACTAGCATCGTCATCGTCGTCGGAGTAGTCGTCGTCGGAGTCGGAGTCGTCGAAACAGAATGTATTCCATAAAAAACTTAACGGAACTCCATATGACTTCTTAAATTCGGGAAGGTGACAAAAGTCTCCGTCTCGACCCCAAGAGAATTGGCGACCAGCCCCACCAGCTCATCATACATCTCGAAGTCACCCTCAGAATAATCTATCGCCATTTGACGACCGTCAACTCTAAGCCCCAAAATGTGGTGCACATCATCAAGGGTGATTGTCAACTCTCCGTCTGCGAAATGGAAACTATTGGTTTCTGGATGTCAACGCTCCACAAACACAGATATCATTGCGTGGTCCAATATCTGATACGAGTATTTTGCCAAATTTTGTAATCCGGTGGGTGTGATTTTTGCCTTCACACTCTCTTTCAACTTGTCAAATCCTTACGTACTGCACATCTTCACATGGTTTATTACCCTCAAAAGGTGCAAGCTTTTCTGCAAATAAAAAAATTAAAAAAAAACTTCCGATATTAAGTACAAGTATTTTTTTGAATATTATTCTATATTTACAGTAATCAACTAACCGGATCCTTCCAGATCTGATAAAAAATGTGGTTCTCGATTGATGTCAATATCGAACAACCAATTGGGCCAGTATCTTCCGTTTCCTCGACTGCAGGAGAAGGACCGGATGGACCGGATCTATCGTCACCTCTCTTTCGAGCAACGGGTACATCATCATCAGAAGATGAATCATCACGACGATTTACCGACTTCTTCAAACGACTTACAATATGTTTCGTTCCACGGGTCCTTATCTGTGAGACTGGTTCTGATTCTCTGATTGTTAGCGCTTTATCAAGAACTCTACCAGCTGTACGTGCCTTGCGATCTGATGCTGTAGGACATTTTCTTTCAGGCCCGGCCTCAACGTCCTTCTCCTTTCTCTTCTTCTCATGACTAATATTTAATCTTAATTAGATATTAAAATGTATAACTATGGACTGCCCAACAATCGTCCAGGTCAGAACATGTTTAGTTTTGGACTGCCCAACTCTCTGGCAGTCCAGACTGAAAGTTGGACTGCCAGAAGAATGGACAGTCCAAGTCACAGCATGTGTAACTTTGGACTGCCCATTCTTCTGGCAGTCCAGTTTCTATGTTGGACTGCCAGAAGAATGGACAGTCCAAAGTTACGTAGGCTGTGACTTGGACTGCCAATTCTTCTGGCAATCCAGTCTGTATGTTGGACTGCCAGAGAGTTGGGCAGTCCAAGTCATAGCCCGTGTAACTGCGAACTGCCCCTTCTTCTGGCAGTCCACGTTAAGGATTGGACTGCTAGAAGAACGGACAGTCCACGTCGACACAGACATTCTTCTACGTCCGTGAGTGCTATTTTGATTTAAAAGACTTTAATTTCTATCAAAATACTTGCAATTAAAACAATGAATGAAACATACTGCACATGAGATTAATTCTAGGGTTTCGGATAGAAAAAATTTAAGAAACAATGGGTACCTTGCTTGCGAAAGAGACTCTCTGCCAGAGCCAAGTTCTTCGCCCGTCCCTTCCGTCTACTTTATCCGTTTTTGGATTTTCTGCCCGGTGCCTCTTCATGTCGTCCCAAAACAGAGGAGAGAGTTTACAGTAAAGTGGTTTAGATCTACCAGGCCCCCAAGGGTGCCAATGCCAACAATTGTATATCCAGAATGATGTTCTGTTCTAGACTTTCCAACTGTAACTGACCTCTCCAGCAGAACTATCCCTTGGACTGAGCCTTTGTTTGGCGGCTGGTGTCTTTCTTGCCTGAGACCATGGGTGGCTTCTTGATCTAACAAGTGGAGTGACTGCTAAGGCATCTTTTCTCTCGTTCGTATAGAAGAGAATGAAGAAGTAAAGTAGGCCTCCCCTGGTACCTGGTCTTTTGCTCTCTCCTTGGGCTTGCACCACAGAGTGGGACAGTGAAAGCAGACCACCAAAGGTCTCCATGCCAAGTGTATGAAGAATCCCTTCTTTTGAAGCGGGTGTCACCGACGAAGAGAAGTAGAGGTGGCTCTTGCTTCTATTAGCTCGTGTTTTCCATAAATAAATTCACTTTATTTATTGTGTTTCTGGGAAAATACAACTGTAGGAATCTAATCTAGAAGACGATTACTTTATCCCTTGGACGATGCGATGAAGAAAACTTGAACTTCGAAGAACTTGGACAGCAACTGGGCAATCTCTCTGTTCTCTCTAAAATTGACTGTAGTGTCTGATGAAGATGAATAAACTCTCTTTTATAGAGTTCAGGATAACTGTCCTTAAGCATACGCTCAGGTAGTTACTTGACGTGTGCATAACTGCAGGGACGCGTGGCAAATTCTGATGAAGACACATTAGCGTGCGGTTGAAAGTAGTGGAGCATATTCAGGAGAGATTGATGGCATGAATGCCACGTTGCATAACTTCTGAAGAAGTGGATAACTGAGTGCAAGACACGTGAGAACGTGTGTTAACTGTACATTGAAAATCATTCTGGACGCAACTGCTGTGATACGCTGCCTTAGAAGAAGAATCATACGCTAGCTTTTGAAGGCACATGTCTTGCATACGCTTACTTAGACAGCGTAGAACCATATAAAGCTGATACGCTCAGGTTATTGACAGGGAGTCGTATGGAAACTATACGCTCATTTGACTGGGAAGGAGTCGTATGAGATCCATACGCTCACTTAATTGGAAGGAGTCGTATGAGATCCATACGCTCACTTAGTTGGAAGGAGTCGTATGAGATCCATACGCTCACTTGGTTGGCAAGGAGCCGTATGGAATCCATACGCTCACTTGGTTGGAAGGAGTCGTATGTTTGAATAAGTAGACACGTGGCATGTTTGAATAAGTAGACACGTGGCCATCATCAATCTTCTTTGATATGCCATATCTTCAATAACTGACAAAATCTTCTCGAGCGTCGTGACTGCGGATATGATGGCTGACAGACTGTCAAAACTGACAGTAATGATGGCTTTTACATTTATGAGAGATGCTGAGCTGTCCTCGTAAAAGACAAAACCGACTCTTCAAAAACCTATACGACGGCTAGTCTTCATTGGACAGCTGTCTTTGCACGAAAGACGAAGTGTCAGATTCATCCTTTATTAAATATATGCTGTGCTGTCATCTCAGAAAATAATAAAATATTCACTGAGCGTACGGCCTTTGGATGAGCGTATGGCCTTGACTGAGCGTATGGCCTTGAGCGTATGACTTGGACTGAGCGTATGGCTTTGAGCATATGACTTGGACTGAGTTTCATGTCAGCGTGTCATAATTTTCACACCCTACAGCTCGGAGACCGGAAACACCATGGAAGCTTGTGAGAACCTCATTAAGAGCCACGACCGAACTCTCATTAGCTTTCTTTTTTTTGGAGTCAATGATGAGACGAGGGCAGGAGGCAAAATTTTATTCATCCAGTGACCTTCCATCTAACATCAAATGCTAAGCTTACATGCAGGGAGCACCAAGGTGTCTACCACATGTTGTCAACTCGACGGTTTGATTGGCATATAATTCCAATTCATTCTCAAAGCTACCGAATCCCAGGTTTCTCTATTGTGAAACCGTAAGATGCTGAGACCTCTATGATGATGTGCTTCAAGATCAGCTCCTTTGACCTAAATTTCTATGCATTCTGTCACATCTCTCCTTCCAAAGTTGCCAAGTCACATTTGTAATTACAAGACTTATAACCGAGCCTTGTGGAGTAGTGCTGTCCGTTGACATTATGAAATCTAGAAGTGCACGTAAGCTATGGGCTGAGATGTCAATGCCACATCTCAGAAATGCTGCTCTCACCACCCTGAAATCATATGATAAGAATAAGTGTTGGTGAGTCTCATCTGCTGAGTTGCACAACACACAAAGACCATCATTTCATCTTTCTCTTTGTTGAAGCATCTCCTTCGTTTTCAGCTTCCCAAGTGTGGCTTGCCAAAGACAAAATCTCATCTTTGGAATAATATGATAGTGCCATACTAACTTCGCCTACTACAGCCCGAACTTCGTTCTCGATCGGACAACTCCTTCCTTTCATCACAGACCAGAGAAGTGATCAAACAAAGGTGACTTGCACTAATCGATTTCGTCTTATATATCTGTTGAGATTGGTTGACATTGACATATAAGCCATGTTATACTGTTAAATAACAAGCCTTCTATTATCTATCTATCTCTAGTTATAGTTAATACGTGTGCTTATATTCAATAAATTTAAAAAAAAGAGAAAGATTTAGATTCATTATGCATGGCATTCCTTTGAGATTTGTTAGTCATTATGAAATTCATTTTCAGAGCATTAATAAAATATTTTTACCGAAGGGATACCCTTTTTGAGATTTTTGTAGTGAACTCAGGAAACCCGACGGAGTTTGGCCTCACCAATAGAAGCTTACCCATGCATCTTAGGATGAACATTTGACTCAAAAACCTTAAAACATTCAAGTCTTCACTTTTTGTTGGATCTTTTGTTTGGCCTCGGACGAGGGAGAAATAGCAGTGATAACCAGGTCAAAGAGTAAAAGAGATATGCCCAATACCTCCACCCAGTATGAGGGTCAGTATCCCTTAGAGGAGCAAAGTGAAGAGGTAGCCTCGAGAAGTGAACTTCCGCCCTTAGATGCGGTTGATTCGGGTAACCTTGTGGTTTCATCCCAGGTTACTGATGAGTGTAGAGGTTTCTTTTGACTTCCGCCATATTCAAGTGAAGGGATATCCTCACCCACCTTCTTGACGCCGCCTTCTTCAGGAGGCATTGTAATTGAACCTCATGCTACCTTGTCCGGTACCACTGCCTACCTTCCAACTCCAATGTTTGATGTACGAACATTCCATGCTCAATATGCTTTTTCCAATGTCCAACTGATTCCTAGAAAACATCCTCTAGAGCAAGGATCGCCTTCAGTGAGTAGGGCGCAAGCCGCGCCTTCTTTCATCGAGTTACCCGGCTCAACCCATGACGAGCCACCTTCACCAAAGCAGCTACAAACTCCCTATGCCAAGTCAACCAGGTCCTACCCTATACCATACCCATTTTTGATCTCCTATCATTGCCAATTCCCATTCCCAGGCTAGACCAATTCAAGAAGCTCCATTCATGACCACCCTCAGGTCTAAAGAAGAGTTTGATCGATACATTAGGAACCTAGTTCAAGGTGCCGCATCTCAGCCCTTCTCAATAGAATCTATGTGCCATTGCCAATCATGGATGTGTGAGTCAAAAAAGGCTTGAACTTGAGTACCGGCTACTGGTTACCAAAACACAAGATCGAGCCTTGTTTGTTGATTCACTCGCTCAGGCATTGATGGAGAAGGGAATGTCAGATTCTTTCTGACGTCTCTCCAGTCTGTTCAGGAGCTTTGATGATACTGATAGCGAGAGGCTTACCGATCCCTCACCCTATTCACGGTAGAGGGGCTGAATCGAGGTTTATGGCTGCATTCTTGAGGTCAAGTGTGCTTTCGAATCGAAAATGAGTTTTTGCTTTAGTTGATGGATCTTGGTATTCCACTAATGCAATGAGTTAGAGAGTAAGCCATTAGGCGTCATAACGGATTCCCTCCGTATTGGATGGGAGGAGATGCTTTCTCAGCCCCTAGTTAAAGCTAGCTCTACCAGGGAGACGGACCAGCTCCACGACCACTCACCTCAGTTCGACGACAGCTCTATGGTCTTACGACTTGGATTTATCTTTTGACTTCGGAACATAGGATTGTGGTGCGGTTGACAGTGAAGGAAAGAAAAGACACTTGCTACTGCTGAACGAAAGACAGTTCTTATTATAAAAGAAATATGAAGAAGCTTCTATCGGAAATATAGGGATTTCTTTCTAATCTAAACGGAGAGTCCGGAAAAGTGGAGGCAGCAGCAGGAACGCTCATGCAAAAAAGCAGGTAGAAAGAAAAACCGGCTGTAGCGAGCTTGCAAGCGGCGGAAGGAAGCACGGTGTAGTATTGTATTGGTGCTAAGCCATCTCTGGCGATGAATCAACAATTCGAATTTTCTTTGTGAGGGAAAAGCAGGCACAGCTCATGCACGACAAAAGAGGCAAGGAGTGGTTTTTCGCAGGATCTTTTGCAGAAGTAGAGCAGGGAACAGGTCTGAATCGTCAAGTTGGGATCAGTAACTGGGGCTTCCAGCCTCACTCGTCTGATTATTCCATGTTTAGGAGTTGGAGTCTTTTCTAAAGAGTGCCTCATTCAAAGAGGGGCGGGTGGTTATCGAGGTTTGCAAAGTCTAAAACTTAAGCATGTTGGATGCACCCAAACCCGGTTAACCAAAAGGCGAATAGGATCAGCACGAAGAATTTTAGGTTATGAAATAAAGGATAGATCTTTTTTCTTTTGGGCCTGAGAGAGGATGGCAGACAAAGGGGATGGCTCCAAGCGAGTAGGCAAGGTATAGAAAGTCACTAGCTAATCGAACTGTACATGAAGCCTTGGGGCACCTTGACCCGCTGGGAAGGTGTCTGGCAGGAGATAAAAAAGAAAAAGCAACCAGGTGATAAGCGAGTAGACTTAGCTGCAGAACTAGCTCTTTCATTCGCCGAATCAATAGAAGAATAGCCCTCTGACCACGCATAGACACCTCACTTTTCCTTCCTTCGGTCGCCTCAATAGCGTTCGCCTCACGTTTGGCGTCTAGTAGTCGGTAGGCAAGCCCATCATCTTTAATGCACCTTACTTGTCAAATCAAAGATAACCTGGTCAGCAAATTCCATTGTCGACGCCTACGCTGGCCATTGCTTTTACCTTTCCAATTTGACTGTTGAACAGGTCTGGACTGTCGAAGCGATGGGACTGGTGTGGCTGCTGATTTTGATGTTGTTGGGATGAAGGAGATTAATTTTTTTGCCCTAATTGGAGTATAGCACAGGAGTACTGCTGTGGAGGTGGTGGACTCTGCACTTGAGATTGCTGGAGGGAATGGAACTGTCTTTGCTGAGAAGCAGGTTGTTGCTGCTGGGTTGTCACAGCTTGGATGTTGTTCCATCTCCCCCTATGTCCCCTTTTGTTGCCTTAAAGTTACTGGGGAACAGGAAGGGCCTGGATGTGTCACATCCCCGATGGCTTAGGATATGGTACTAAAAGTCCCGAACTGAGGGACTAGGGCGTAGCTGCCTTGCGTACCAAGAAAAAGGGGCGCTGATTTCTTTTTCCTTCCAAATCCAAAATAGACATCAAAAGTGATTCTTTATTAATAGGAATCCGCTTTCTTAGCAGGCGCATCAACCGACACAGACTCTGAAGCGGGATCAGAAGCAACCGGTCCTGGAATAAATACAGTAGATATAGCAGGACTTTCTTTTCTCAGGTGGCGGATGGGTTATGCTTTTCGGGCGGAATCCAAAGTAGGCACAGCAGATACAACAAAAGAGGTCCTGACTTCACTTTTCAATAACAGAGGCAAAAACGGACTATTGGGGTGGGACCTGGGGAAGTTCTTCCAAAGTCTTAAGTATATATATCCGCAGAAGAAAAGGGAGCCCTTTTTCCTAGATAAGTAAGCAGATAAGCCTATGGCTGGAAAGATAGCGAACGCTAGTCTCAACTTAGTCTCTCATATCATAGGCTAGCTCATCGTAACCCTAAAATACGGCGTTTGCGGGGTTGGGCTCCTCCTGCAGAAGAACAACAAACATAGGACAGCCGGGAACGATGACTCTTCTCAAGCCTGACACCGCGGAGTGGGTTAGACTTTCTCTTTCTGCTGCTTGCCACTCCGAAGTTTAGGATTGAGTTTCCTCCGATTGATTGAGTCGGTGGGGAAGTGAGCTGATCTCGCGTTGATCCGATTGAAGAGAGTTATCACGATGTAGCAGGGTATGTCTGCTCCAATCTATGACCTACCGTTTGCTTTGCTAAGCAGTACGCCTAGGAGAAAAAAGACAGATGGCATAGCGATCCCTACCAATACGAAAGGACACCGCATCTCGTCTTCAACTCATTCCGACACTGTGAGATCCTATGGTCACGCCTTAGTCTATAGGGCTTTTGGGCATTATTATAAAACCACCTATTTTCATTGTGTGTTTACTCCCCTTCTAAATATTCATATCCCTCCTAAAGTAAGGAATGGCGGGACGGTAAACCACTATCTCAATAGATATATTATCAAACTCATTCCTCAATTATATCATATAATAACCAGTAAAAGCGTACTGTCTCCTTTCAAAAGGGAATGCAAACAAGCTCAAAAGAAGAAAAATGAGACTGATCCTTTAGATCAGAAGTCATCTAAGCCCAGATAAGTCAATTTGGGTTTTTGTATTCACTAGAAAGAAAAAAAGATACCCCACGGAGCGGTATAGGAAGGGCCTCTTACAGGAACACTGGGGAACAACCTATATAAAGGATGCTTACTGATGCGTACCCACGAGAAGGCACTGGGGGGATGTCTTGAAGATTTGGCTCCTTCAAAAAACATCCGGTGAACTATGTCGAAAGTCAAATTGGTGTTTCTAGCTTGGTTAACATGGAACCTATCCTGGGACCTGCAAGTTTGGGGTCGACCGTTACACGTTAAGCACAGCCGTGAGTTCCACATAACCGGGAACACCGTGCTTCATAAGCGGAAAACCCCTATGATTATGGAATAACGTTTTGGGACTTATTCGTTGAATAAGATCTTATCCGATTCATGGATTAAGATGTTCATCGTAAGATGAATTCGCCATAGGCCGGCGGGATAAAGCCGATGACAGGGACCCCAGATACGGTGAGCAAGTAACACATTCAGACTTACTGAATACGACGTTTACAGAGGGCAGGATTTGCAGGGACCACCGCCGTCCCATTGGGAGTTTTAAACAAAGGTCCGAGCTTCTGAGTCCTGAGAGCTACTGACATCCACTAGTAAACAGACTCCAGAAGAACAAATATAGTGATTGATGGCCAAAGACTGATGATGTGACTCATTCGTTAGTATCTTAAGCCCTCGAAACCTGTGGTCTCAAAAAGCTGATGCATATATGTTTCGAGTTGCCAGCCTACTCTTGTCCAGTAGCCATTCTGAGTGGAGGAACGGGCTAAGAGAAAACAAATCAGCCCATTATTAATCCTAAGAGCATCAGTACAAAAAAACAAAAAAAAAGAACGGTCGGAAGTCAGTTGGATGGCGCACCCCACCCTAAGAGAAGGGGTAGGGACGGAGATACTGCTTCGGTCACTACTTACGAAACCTAATTCGGAAATGGTTTGGGTTCAAGGTAGCATCCTATATCTTCCAGGTGTCAACCCATTTTTACAACTATAAATAGAATTCACCATGCCATACTGAGGTAAAAGTGGCTCCATACGGGGGAATCGGGTTATCCTATTGATTTCTACTTCCTTATAGGAACCTCTAGAAAGCTTTGAAACGTCGTCTCCGATCCGCTTCCCTCGCGAGGTTTGGCTATGCTCTATAACTGGCTTCTCGGAGAAAGAATGTAACCGGCATTGAAGCCGTGACCGCACCTATGGCATGATGTTTTAAGATCGGTCCTAGCATGGTTTGCTAAACATGGTGTTAGCATCGCGTTCCAAGACCAAACCTGATGTGTTCTGTGTTCTCTTCATATTGTTAACAAAAAAAAAAAAAAGGCGAGTACTGAATAATCGAAGTGAGGATAGGGAGGGTGAGGCGAACGCGGTGTGAGGCGAGCGAACCCTGTCACGACCCGCACCCTAGAGTTAGGGCACGAGAACGTAACAACGCCCAACCTACGCCGCAGTGTCGACGGTAGAACGCTGTCCTAGGTCTCAATGCATATAACAGTATAGGACTAAACAGTTTATACTCCCCGAATGGGGGTGACATAGCAGATACAATCTCAATCACATCTAAGGTAGAGCATGATAAAGATAGATAAAATGTGAAATCCAAAAGAGATACAGGAGATAGAAGTCTAAGTGTCTATGATACATAAACCCATAAATACATCTCAAAACTCAATACAGTAATCCACAAAGTAAAATACAACTCCAGACAAAGAAATAACTACCTAAACAACCTCTAATGTGTCTCCTCTAGGCTAGCAGGCACCTCCAGGCTATCTGTAAAATTTATCAACAGGTCCAGTCAGGACGGGAGCGAGCACAAAACATCTCACGCAGTTCATATCGAGTTAGGAAATATAAAGCATGCAATAGAGTAAAGTACATGAAACACTGAAAGAAGAATGTATAGAAAACAGTAGAGATATAATAACAGGAAATATCTAAATATGATAAGTAAGAACTGTAAGGAACATGTGATTTAGAGTACAATCTGGTTATGTAAACGGGCTAGGAAAATACAATGGTAACTCCATTATACGTGGGTGCACAATAGACATATACAATAGTTATACAATATTGTACAATAGGATTTGAGTACATAACCAATTCTATTCCCCCTCCCCAATCAATACACAAGGATCTACTCCAGTTACGTTATCTTATACAATAGTGTACAATATTATACAATGGATGTACAATGTTATACAATAGTGTACAATGGTCTATCCCTGTGGCTCATGTGATAATGAGAGTACAATATGCACAATGAGTATACAAGGATATAGGTATTCAATAAATACAATATGGAAGTGAAACGCACGTCACAATATGTATTTAGTGAATACAAGGAGATAACATCTCAAAAGAAGATCCATATAGTACCAATCCGTGATAACAGTCGTGTCAGCATCAAGTACAGTAATCTAAAGCAAGAATGTAAATCCATACAAGTATGAAACGGTCAGAGAATGTACTCGCCTCGATAACCTGAATAGCTGATAAGTATAGGAGGTCCCACTGAAGCCACAGAGTCCTATTTAAAGCAACACAGGTTACAAGGTGTCTGGCTCCTAATTAGAACAGCACAAGTCACAACATGTCCAGAAGGATAATATAAAGCACTACAATGCATTCTACATGAATCTAGGTCAAACTAGGCCAAAGTCAACCCTTGGTCAACTCTGGTCAACTGCACTAGTCAAACTAGGTCAAACTAGGTCATGTCCTAACCCAGTAAGTCTTACTAGGCCTAACCAAGACTATCCTAGCAAGCACACATCAATACAAGGCTATACAAGCCAACATACACCCAACTCTATATAGCATGCAATTGTTCAATACTCAAATAGGCAAGAATTCACATTGAATATACACTAGGTAATCTATTACTTTAAGCTATATATGTCTACACATATATAAACATGCATATATTAGTATTCAACATTAGGTCTATAATCATGGCATTTCAAATGGTTATATAAACTTATATATTACAACACAATATGCTAACATATATATAATATACATACATAGCTAAGTTAACTATATTCATAAATACTTATTTAAGAGGCTATGTGTGTGTATGTGAACATGGCAAAAGGGCAAGTGAGGGTTAAATGGGCATACATAGTGTACACATATCAAAGAGTGTCAAAGTGTAAGTGAACAATGTGTCAAGTGTGATAGTGTCAACATAGTGTAAGGGGGTACATGAGGTAATATAGGATTTGTGTTAACATAGAATATTACATCTCATTAACTTGTATATTGCATACATTACATCTATTATTACATTACATTCATGCTTTCATTCATTCATCATTCATTTATTCTTTTGCACTACTATATGTACCATACATTACATGCTATGGAACCTACATATTCATTACAAGCCATACTTATACATGCTTACATTATCACCTCATACATTATTTATTTAACCATTTACTCATGCTTGTATTCTCTATTTAATTACATAATGTATATACATTAACATGGGTTAAAATCAAACATTATATTACACACAAGGGTGCACAAAATGCATATGCCGAATAGTAACTTCTACTAATAATCAATACTGTACCATCTCAGCATGAATTAAACTCTATGATTAAAGTATGTTATAGATCTATGTGTTAGCTTTCCGAAACTTCAAACGGATCGCATTTTCGTTTCCGGAAACTCCCGAAATCGCGAAAACACCGAGAACGCATTTGTCTTTCGTACAGCTGACACTCAAATAATTCTCCAGAAAGTTACAGAAAGAATTAGGCCTATTAATACATGTTTTTGGAAAGCTAACTTCAATACGCTTCTTTTAAAAAAACGGGAGATTAAACTGAGCTTTGAGCTAGAAGTTATAATATTTCGAAGTTAGGGCTGAAATTAAAAACGTGGATAAAAATCATGACGGATTTAGATAGTTTGAGCCAAAAGAATACACAATATATATCCTAATTATCCACAACAATAATAGCAATAATAATATGAGGAACCACACTCAAAAACTTGATTATATAATCATCATGAACCATTTATTACATATATAAATATAGATACACTCTCATTACAATATATATATATATATATATATATATATATATATATATATATATATATATATATATATATATATATATATATAAATCTATATATGTAACCTGAACACATCCACAACACAAAGGACACTCCTATGACCTCCAAATGGACACAAAATGGACACAAATGGAGATACAACCATGGGGGTCATTCCTATGGGTTCAAAATAGACCTATATGCATGAGAAAATGAAAAGGAGAAGGGATTTATACCTCCCGATAGATCGAATCGAAGAAAAATCTTTCCGGAGCGACACCGACACGTAGAGATTCCAAAAGGACACGAACGAGCTCCGAATCCTCCCAAACTTGGGTAGCTTCCTCCTTGGCTAGAATGGAGAAGGAAAGAAGAAGATTTGGTGGTGAAATGGAAGAATTTGGTGGAGAAATTGCTAGGGATTGCTCTCTAGGAATTTGGGGAAGAACAAGAGAGAGAAAAATAGATGGATAATGACAAATGGGAGGCTCAACCCTATCCTTATTGTGGCTAGCCATAAAGGTGGTTTTGTCCTATTAGGAAAAGTCCAAAAGCCCCTACTAACCTATTCTATGAGTATTAGGAAAGGGCTAATTGGTTGGGGCTAAATTAGTCATTCTAAAGTCTCTAATCACACTAACCTTATCCATAATAATTAGTCTAACCTCTAACTAAAATATTTCTATCATGTGGACTAAAATTAATATCATGTGGGCCATGCCTAACTAGTGTGTGGGTCCCACTAGAGTCAAACTACCCCCGGGTCCCCGTTTCAAGTCGGATTGAGTGGAAATTCGAACCCGACTCAAATAACCCCAAAACAATATCATAAATAATAAAATAATATCAAAATAATTCAAAGAGGTCAAATGCAAAAATATTCTTAGGCCAAAAATGATATTAAAATATCATAATCACATGGTTAGGCTCTAGGTCAAACAGTCTCTAGGGTTTCACTAGCAAAACGTCAAAACCACAAGTCATTGATTTAAATAATGTTAAAATGATTTAAAATCACCAAAAATCATATCATGAATTAAATATCATTATTAAAATAATTATAAAGACAAAATTTTAAAATTACCCTCAATCAGAAAATTAAAATAAAATGAAAAAAAATTAACCCAAAATTTAGGGTGCTCACATCCTACCCACCTTATAAAAATTTCGTCCTCGAAATTAAAATGTTCGTAATCCTTCTAGGTCAAACCCCCACAATCAAATCCCAGAACTTAAATAAATCATACCATCAAGAGGACGACATACAGGGTCATGGCATACGGTGGTAGTGAAAGTCTCATCTAGGTATTCTAGTCATGCTAAACCAAAACGGTCATAGGGTATCAAAACACACAAGCAATCTAGGGTGCTAAACAAAAGTTACAAAAATAACAAACCATCAAAACTGTAAGGCAGTCTACCATCCTATATGAAAACTGATACTTATCATAAAAATAAAGAAAAGTAACTACCCATTATCTTTAAAGGTTCAGAAAAAAAAAGAAAATCAAAATCAAAGTTAAGGAATGAAAGCCAATTCCATGGAAAATTTCCAATCACAATACGTATTAAGAATATTTAGTCTTGATACGATCTAAGTTGATCAAATTGGGGGAAATCAAGATTTAGGCAATATGGAGGACAGGTTCAACAAAGTCTGAGATCGAGCATACAAGGATAGAGATTCAGGTCACAATTAAATTTAATTTAATTAAGTACAACCCAAGATATAAATATGATAAGAAAAGATAATCGAAGTCGATTTGGTCGGATTAAGGAAACTAGGATTCAATGATATTGAAAAACCCCTTTTAGAGAAAACAGGAAAAGATTTCATACGAAGTCAGCAAATCATCCCTCTCTAATACTATTAGTTTATCATTTGCTAAACCATATTCTTTTTTTTTCTCACAAGTTCCAATATGAAAATCAACCTCTATATAACTATCATCGAAATTTTATAACCTTCAGTCATCTAAACCTTTACCACAATCACCATAGACAAAATCTTTAAGTTCCAAAACATTTTCCACGAAACATACCCCTCTTTTTAGGAGTCAACACTTATTCATTTAATCAAAATTTCAAATTCCGTCACCTCGTTTTAAATTAGATCCGAAACCTCTAAATCCAGTTTATGGAATCCTTGGACTTGTTTAAATCGAGTCTCGTATTCACTAAACTCCAATACCACTATGTCACACAAAATTTATTCTTTTTTTTATAAATCAACCTTCATATTTTCTTCAACGTTCACCTTCAAATATTTTTTTTGAATTCTACAATTTTCTTCCAATCATCTAAAATAATTTCTATAACGTAAAATCCTTGTGTTCTCTCTGTCTCTAGTCACCATCTTACAATATCTAGTTCAATTTCGCATAATCATTTTATTCGATTAAATTCTCCTTTCCATCTCTAAATTTCTACATAGCCTTGTAATAGTTCCCAAGAATCAATAACAAAGATTTTTAAGTTCTCAAAACTAGGTTGACCTTAAACATCCTCATTAGTTTTGAAATACATCCATGAATTATTCATAACCCACTTTCTGTAATTGTTTCTAAATTGATAACATTTATCCCTCGATTTCATTTTAAACCTTTACCACATCTCCATTTCAAATTTTTCATATTTGACATCCAACACTCTGATTCCTACAAAATCATCATATGATAACCAATTACATCATTTCCGAACTAGATGATTTATATCACTTCCTCAACATTTCTCAGATAAAAAATGATATAAAGATTCAAGAGTTTTTAAGGTATAGCTGACAGAATTATATATGAGACAGGGAATTGATATAATCAGGACAGGTATATAAGACAAGGAATGATGGTAGTAAAAATATTGGCAGGAAAAGAATAATAATAGAATCTGTTCTGCTTATCTATTTAAAAGAGGGACCCATTTTTTTTTGAAATAAGAATTATAATACCAAATCCAAAATAAGGCCTAGCAAAATCATTGGTTTATTGTATTAAGAAGAAATAAATTTTTGTAAGAAGTTACACAAGGTTTATAAAAATAGCTAAAGCTACTCCTAAGTTAAATAATGAGAAGCAAAACTAATCAAAACAATTAATAAAATTTTTTGAAGGACTGAAACAAAGTAGAGAAAACATGTTCGAAAACATTTAAAGTACAATCTGATAATCATATGCGTCTGTCCAAAATCATGGTACTCTAAATCCTCGTCATACCAGTAAGCAAGGCTACGATAATCACAGAGCCCTTGACTTATGCACATATCTCTAGAATCATGGTATTTAACATTTTCGCGGTGCCGCTAGCTTGGCTGCGAAAACCTTAAATTCCCACACCCGAGAAATGTATCCAGAGTCAGACTATATGTCCTCACCATGCTGGCTAATATGACTATAAAAAACTAGATTCCATAACATAGATGACCTAGCCCATATAATTTCATCTTGCCAAAAATTAAATTAATCAATAATGCATACTCAAAAATCAAATCAAATTTATTAACGAACATCAAAATTCAAAAATGAACAAAATCCATCAAAATACAAACTCGAATGCAACAACTATCATCAAAATTCAAAATTCGACAATCATTCATCAAAATTAATAAATACAAACTCAAATTCAACAATAATCCATTAAAATCAAATTTAACAACAAAAGGTAAAAATGAATCAAATTAAGGAAAAAAAAGAGTTTTCAAATCGAAGTTAAATAAGATTCTCCAGGGTCATCCCAGGAATCTCTCAAGGGTTCCTAACTGTGATTGAGTATCTTCAAAAATATATCCTATTCCTAGTACAGGCTGTAGTGGTACTCAAGTTCGAATACCACTACACTTTTAGTCTTGACCTGCATGGGCCACCACTAAAAACGTGTCACGACCCGCACCCTAGAGTTAGGGCACGAGAACGTAACAACGCCCAACCTACGCCGCAGTGTCGGCGGTAGAACGCTGTCCTAGGTCTCAATGCATATAACAGTATAGGACTAAACAGTTTATACTCCCCGAATAGAGGTGACATAGCAGATACAGTCTCAATCATATCTAAGGTAGAGCATGATAAAGATAGATAAAACATGAAATCCAAAAGAGATACATGAGATAGAAGTCTAAGTGTCTATGATACATAAACCCATAAATACATCTCAAAACTCAATACAGTAATCCACAAAGTAAAATACAACTCCAGACAAAGAAATAACTACCTAAACAACCTCTAATGTGCCTCCTCTAGGCTAGCAGGCACCTCCAGGCTATCTGTAAAATTTATCAACAGGTCCAGTCAGGACGGGAACGAGCACAAAACATCTCACGCAGTTCATATCGAGTTAGAAAATATAAAGCATACAATAGAGTAAAGTACATGAAACGCTGAAAGAAGAATATATAGAAAATAGTAGAGATATAATAACAGGAAATATCTAAATATGATAAGTAAGAACTGTAAGGAACATGTGATTTAGAGTACAATCTGGTTATGTAAACGGGCTAAAAAAATGCAATGGTAACTCCATTGTACGTGGGTGTACAATAGACATATACAATAGTTATACAATGTTGTACAATAGGATTTGAGTACATAACCAATTCTACTCCCCCTCCCTAATCAATACACAAGGATCTACTCCAGTTACGTTATCTTATACAATAGTATACAATGTTATACAATGGATGTACAATGTTATACAATAGTGTACAATGGTCTATCCTTGGAGCTCATGTGATAATGAGAGTACAATATGCACAATGAGTATACAAGGATATGGGTATTCAATAAATACAATATGGAAGTGAAACGCACGTCACAATATGTATTTAGTGAATACAAGGAGATAATATCTCAAAAGAAGATCCATATAGTACCAATCCGTGATAACAGTCGTGTCAGCATCAAGTACAGTAATCTAGAGCAAGAATGTAAATTCATACAAGTATGAAATGGTCAGAGAATGTACTCGCCTCGATAACCTGAACAGCTGATAAGTATAGGAGGTCCCACTGAAGCCACAGAGTCCTATTTAAAGCAACACAGGTTACAAGGTGTCTGGCTCCTAATTAGAACAGCACAAGTCACAACATGTCCAGAAGGGTAATATAAAGCACTATAATGTATTCTACATGAATCTAGGTCAAACTAGGCCAAAGTCAATCCTTGGTAAACTCTGGTCAACTGCACTAGTCAAACTAGGTCAAACTAGGTCATGTCCTAACCCAGTAAGTCTTACTAGGCCTAACCAAGACTATCCTAGCAAGCACACATCAATACAAGGCTATACAAGCCAACATACACCCAACTCTATATAGCATGCAATTGTTCAATACTCAAATAGGCAAGAATTCACATTGGATATACACTAGGTAATCTATTACTTTAAGCTATATGTCTACACATATATAAACATGCATATATTAGTATTCAACATTAGGTCTATAATCATGGCATTTCAAATGGTTATATAAACTTATATATTACAACACAATATGCTAACATATATATAATATACATACATAGCTAAGTTAACTATATTCATAAATACTTATTTAAGAGGCTATGTGTGTGTATGTGAACATGGCAAAGGGGCAAATGAGGATTAAATGGGCATACATAGTATATACATATCAAAGAGTGTCAAAGTGTAAGTGAACAATGTGTCAAGTGTGATAGTGTCAACATAGTGTAAGGGGGTACATGAGGTAATATAGGATTTGTGTTAACATAGAACATTACATCTTATTAACTTGTATATTGCATACATTACATCTATTATTACATTACATTCATGCTTTCATTCATTCATCATTCATTTATTCTTTTGCACTACTATATGTACCATACATTACATACTATGGAACCTACATATTCATTACAAGCCATACTTATACATGCTTACATTATCACCTCATACATTATTTATTTAACCATTTACTCATGCTTGTATTCTCTATTTAATTACATAATGTATATATATTAACATGAGTTAAAATCAAATAGAACATTACATTACACACAAGGGTGCACAAAATGCATATGCCGAATAGTAACTTCTACTAATAATTAATACTGTACCATCTCAGCATGAATTAAACTCTATGATTAAAGTATGTTATAGATCTATGTGTTAGCTTTCCAAAACTTCAAACGGATCGCATTTTCGTTTCCGGAAACTCCCGGAATCGCGAAAACACCGAGAACGCATTTGTCTTTCGTACAGCTGACACTCAAATAATTCTCCAGAAAGTTACAGAAAGAATTAGGCCTACTAATACATGTTTTTATAAAGCTAACTTCAATACGCTTCTTTTAAAAAAAAACGGGAGATTAAACTGAGCTTTGAGCTAGAAGTTATGACATTTCGAAGTTAGGGCTGAAATTAAAAATGTGGATAAAAATCATGACGGATTTAGATAGTTTGAGCCGAAAGAATACACAATATATATCCTAATTATCCACAACAATAATAGCAATAATAATATGAGGAACCACACTCAAAAACTTGATTATATAATCATCATGAACCATTTATTACATATATAAATATAGATACACTCTCATTACAATATATATATATATATATATATATATATATATATATATATATATATATATATATATATATATATATATATATGTAATATGAACACATCCACAACACAAAGGACACTCCTATGACCTCCAAATGGACACAAAATGGACACAAATGGAGATACAACCATAGGGGTCATTCCTATGGGTTTAAAATAGACCTATATGCATGAGGAAATGAAAAGGAGAAGGGATTTATACCTCCCGGTAGATCGAATCGAAGAAAAATCTTCCCGGAGCGACACCGACACGTAGAGATTCCAAAAGGACACGAACGAGCTCCGAATCCTCCCAAACTTGGGTAGCTTCCTCCTTGGCTAGAATGGAGAAGGAAAGAAGAAGATTTGGTGGTAAAATAGAAGGATTTGGTGGAGAAATTGCTAGGGATTGCTCTCTAGGAATTTGGGGAAGAACAAGAGAGAGAAAAATAGATGGATAATGAAAAATGGGAGGCTCAACCCTATCCTTATTGTGGCTGGCCATAAAGATGGTTTTGTCCTATTAGAAAAAGTCTAAAAGCCCCTACTAACCTATTCTATGAGTATTAGGAAAGGGCTAATTGGTTGGGGCTAAATTAGTCATTCTAAAGTCTCTAATCACACTAACCTTATCCATAATAATTAGTCTAACCTCTAACTAAAATATTTCTATCATGTGGACTAAAATTAATATCATGTGGGCCATGCCTAACTAGTGTGTGGGTCCCACTAGAGTCAAACTACCCTCGGGTCCCCGTTTCAAGTCGGATTGAGTTAAAATTCGAACCCGACTCAAATAACCCCAAAACAATATCATAAATAATAAAATAATATCAAAATAATTCAAAGAGGTCAAATGCAAAAATATCCTTAGGCCAAAAATGATATTAAAATATCATAATCACATAGTTAGGCTCTAGGTCAAACAGTCTCTAGGGTTTCACTAGTAAAACGTCAAAACCACAAGTCATTGATTTAAATAATGTTAAAATGATTTAAAATCACCAAAAATCATATCATGAGTTAAATATCATTATTAAAATAATTATAAACATAAAATTTCAAAATTACCCTCAATCAGAAAATTAAAATAAAATAAAAAAAAATCAACCCAAAATTTAGGGTGCTCACAAACCCACGGGGCGGTGACTGTTAGGGAGGTAATAGAAGAAGAAGGCCTTGCAGACTCGACCAGAGCCAACCATCTGAAAGTAGTAGCATCTCAACTCAAGGACCAAGAGAGAGCAAATCAGTGCACAGCTGTGAGTGAAGTAGCATTGGTAGTAGCATCTCAGTAGTAGGAAACTGCCGGTATGATAGGACAAGGTAGTACAGGCAGTTCAGTAGACAGAGTATGGTAGCGGATCTCAAGCTAGAGCGAATCAAGTACTACAATCAAGAGGGGTTGGGAAGCCCGCCGGGGTCGAGCATATCTCAACGCTACGCGCCTATCCTATCAATTCTGTCTGGTGCCAACCTCTATTGTCTGGTGCAAGGGAGGACTTACAGGCAGGAAAGGCAGGAGCATCAAGATTGAACTAGCCCACGCATCCGCTCCCCTCTCAATCCACCTATAACTCCCATCTTCCAGCATCTCATTCTGAATCTCATTCCCACCCCGTCGTCGAGAGCAGCCAGCCCGACATTTTTATGCGAGTGCCCCATGAAAAGATTTTCAATCACGAATCTCCGTCTGGTTCTCCGGTGGGGTATTCATCCATTGATCGACCAACAGATTATAGAGAAGCTTCTCTTGAATCTCCATTGGCAGCCCTCACCTCACCCTCACTTTGCTCGCCTTTCTTTTCTCGATGCAGGAGGGAATGAAAGGCGAATCAAAGCTATAATATGACCCGGAAAAAAGAGACTAACAGCTGCTGAAGGTGAGATTTTTTGATCGATTCATCAGGGAGGATTCAATGAGAGAATGAAATGACTAGGACCTCGGCATCTGTTTGTCCGCGGTAAGGGCTTAACAGCGCCTAAACCACAAGTGAGAGTATGTCCTCTCGGACAACCGATGGTTCTTCGATTCCTTGGCCTGGTTCTGCTACCCGGACCCCTACCATGGCTTTCATCATTCTCGGTGGTTCGGTGCAGACGCTTTAAGGCTAGAGGGTGAATCAGTGGTTACAATATCCTTTATGTAATCACTCCCTATGCATTTATCTGCCAGATCATATTTTCCAGAATTGTTGGCCCTACCTGATAGATGCTTTCGAAACTTCGAGTTGGTCTGCCATAATATCCAGGAAGTGGAGCTGTGTGATAAATAGAACAACCATGAATTTGAAATGCTATTAAACTCACTTCACTCGCCTCATTCTATTTTGAAAGTGCATTCCTGTAATGGTTTTCACGAAAGGGCGCCGCAGGGCCATACAAGAAAATTCCTGAGAAAGATAATGTATTTCTTACAATTAGGTATTAATATCCATACCGAGAGAAAGTGCCGAGTAAGGGGTTCTAGTTACTAAAAGCCTGACCATAATTGATGTACTGCTGTACCCTACTGAGCCATCTTTACTGCCTATCCCTATTCTAATGCCCATTCCAACAATACCGTACTGTCTGTAATGCCTATACCTACTAGAAGACCCTTACTGCCATTACCGAAAGCCATTACTGCCTATACCTGTTTGCAAAAACAAAATGGCGACTCTGCTGGGGATAATACCGGAGGAAAAGCATATCCGAGACCTCTTTTGGTCCTGTTGAAGTACATATCTGATTTTTCTTTCGGGATAGCCGTACGGAGATGAGTTTTTCTACCCTTACCGTAGTTGAGGCCGCTCTTGAAGTCGTACCCATCTTTCGGATGATGTCTTTTGACTGTTGACTGTAACGACGGAGTTGAAGATGCCCCATGTCGTTAATTTTGCTATCATCCGTATAGCTGAATTGTTGTTCTTGTCCTTTACTAAAAAGTATTGGACTCTCGCCTTTCTTACGAGCAGGAACAATACGATATAAATCCTTTGGAAGTTCGAGTGAGACTTCTGTTTGAAGAGATTGCACAACTCCCATGGTAAATGACTGAAAGCTATCTAACATATCCAAATAGCATTTAGCATGATAAATGACATCAGTATACTGGAAAGTAGATGCTTTTTTTATTGATTTGTACATTTGTATTTACAACAGGACCTTCAACCTTAGCAGGCTTGGTCAGATTGATTACAAGAGGTGGAGAAGAAGAACATGGAGGAGGATTGGCTTTGTTACGATGGAGGTCGATAACAAGCGGCTCAGAAGAGGTGAGCTCCCTTTTGTCCTTATTATGAGATAAATCGATAACAAGTGGCTCAGAAGAGGTGAGCTGCCTTTTTTTCTTGTTACGACGTAAATCGATAACAAGCGGCTCAGAAGAGGTGAGCTCCCTTTGATCCTGATCATCATCAGTTGGTTGCTTCTGGACTGGCAAGTGAATAGCCAGTGGTTTGGAGGATTGAGGACGAGAAACACGCCCTTTAACAGGAATGATAAGGGTATCATTGGGCACTGTTTCTTGTTCTTCTTCAGTGTCCAGAGATAGGACAACCTTCATGAATTCGTCCTTGTACATACGTGCATCATTGCAGTATGCTTCGATGCCTTTGAAAGGATAGAGATCAGCAACCTCTTTTTGCACCTCTCCATTGTCATCAACATATTTAAAACATTGATAGAGAGTCGAAGAGACAATGTTATGCTCGTGCAGAAATGGTCTTCCCAGCAAAGCATTGTAAGAACAACCATGATTTTTGATGATATAGAAGGTAACTTTTGTACGAAGATTGCCTATTTGGAGTTTTAGGCGAATCTTGCCCAGAGGCTCACTCTTTCCCTGGTTAAACCCAAGAATAGTGGTGATTGTACTGGAGAAACTATGCACTGGGATCTTCAGCGCATCCAACATTGTCTTCGGCATAATACTGAGAGCAGACCCCGGATCTATCAGAATACGATCGACTTTCATCGAGTCAACATATCCTGTATAGTAGAGAGGACGGTCGTGTCTGTTGTCTTCCATTAACATGTCATCTTGTGTGAAAGTTATGTTTGGAATTAACTCCAACACACTATGACAATGAAGGCAAGAGACTGGTTCTGCTTTCGGCTTCTTCAGAAGGGCTAGACAAGTTTCAACTTGCATGAGAGCCTCACTCAGAGTTTTCTGAGTCTCTTTGGAAAGGCGTAAGAGCTCGAAGATGGACAGCCGGGCCGGTGTATTGGCTAATTGAGCCAAAATATCAAAGTTGTAAGGCTTCTCAAGTCCAGAGGGAGTTGACTTCTTCAAAGGTTTATCAAAGCGGACTTGCTATTTGCCTTTGTCAGCGACCGTCGGCTTGGGAGGAATAGACACTACAACCGGTGAAGATGCAGTAGGAATATCTTCAGTGGAAGCAGGCTGCACTGGAGCAGGCTCAGAAGAAGAAGAAGCAGGATTCTCTTGGGTTTCGGGGTAATCCTTTAGATAGGCTTTCCCTGATCTGGTGCCCAGCAAGATTTCTTCATCAACTATGGGGTCAAAAGACACCATATTGCAAATTTTTGTTTTGCCCTTAGAGCGGTCTTTCTTTTTGGAGGAAGAGGGAGCTTCGAACTCTGAAGCAAGATCCGGATGAATCTACATAATCTCGTCATTGTCAAGAGACAAGGGGACGAGACCTTCACTTCGTGGAGGCATGAGATTCTCAATCTCAAGAGTAGCTTTGGGAATAGGAATGACGCCATATTGCACCATTTGCGGAGAAAAGTCACCAACTTGAACTGAGACCATATTTACGGTAACAGTTTTCTCGTCTTGCTGTAAAGTGACAACACCAGCATTGACTAGCTCCTGAATTTTGCCTTTGAGCACATAACATGCTCGAGTAGGATGTCCGATGAACCTGTGATAGACACAGTATTTGGGATGATCAGTCTTACCGACTTCATCAGGTTTCTTTGGATCTGGAAGTTGGATTTTATTGCTTTTGATCAAGCAATCAAAGATGCTAGCAGTGTCATTCTCATCAAAGGAATATTCTACTTTAGGACGAGGTTCTCTCGGTGGAGGTGCAGAAGGAGTGGAAATAGACGTAGGGGGAGCTACGTTAACCGCTAGAGATTCTTTGTTCTTGTTCAAATTAATGTTCAAAGTTTCTTTTCCTTTGCGATTGTTCTGACGATTACCACCACCTGATGTTTGATGTTCATCCCGGTCGGGGTTAGACATTTGTACCCCTAATTGCTTGAATTTGTCAGAGCTAACTTCAGCAGCTTTAGCATTGACAATAAAAGATGGCCAGTCTTGGAACAGAGTAGATCCTGTCTACATACTGATGATAGACAAAAGATTTGCCATGCAAGTGTCTATGGTGACAGCGGCCGGAGTCCCAGGAGGCATTTTCAAAGCTTCCCGGCGGAACCTTTCAATGAAACTCTCAGCAGTTTCATTGTGTCTTTGTTTGATTTTGTTGAGGGCTGACATAGTCATGTCGTTGATCCCCTCATAGAATCGTTCCAGGAAGATTTGCTTTAGGCCAGAGAAGGAGGTGATACAACCATCGGGCAAGCTTCTATACCAATCGTATGCTACGCCAGCTAAACAGCCGACGAATACTCTGGTAAGAAGAGCGTCATTTGGTTGAAGTTGGACAGTCATAACCTCAAAATGGTTAATGAACTGACTGGGAGAAGTGCTGCCATCAAACAGTGAGATGGTTGGGATCTTATACTTCGGAGGAAATGGAACTTCTTTTCATTCATCTGGGTAAGGTTGCTTGATCCCCAACCTCTGCAAGTTGTCCTTCTCCTTGAAAGCTTCGAACTGAGTTCGCAGGAGCTTGACAGCTTCATGGGCATCTTCCACTGATGTAGAAGGAGCAGGCTGAACCACGGTATTAGGAGGAGAAACAGCATGATAAGCACTACCCCCAGTACCTGACTGGCTGGGTGTAGGTTGGACTTGTACAGGAGGTATTGGAGGAGATGCTACCCCAGTCCTGCATTGACAGGCACCGACGATGCTATAATTTCAGGATTTGTAGGAGGTACGGTCGGTAGGACTGTATGCTGGGCCACAATGATGGAATGCATACTTGCGACCATTTCGGCTATGGTCTTTAGCTTGTCTTCTAGTGCAGCTATTCTTTGTTCTTGACTAGCCGAACTGGAAGCATCTGGGTCTTTATTGACAACATAAGCTGTCACTTCTCTGGGTACAGTGGAGGACACTGTCTGTTCTGAGCTTTCGTTGTATGCATCGTAGTCGGAGAAAGAATCATCTCCTGAATGAGAAGGAAGGAAATGACCAGAAGGATCTTGAAGATTCCTTTGACCGATTGTGTCTCGGCTTCGGGATCGGGTATGTTGGAACACTCCTTCAGAGGATTCTTGAAGTAAATCCAAATACCGCTGGCTTGGCTTGCGAGGCTTTCCGTGTTTGGAGCACTTTCTACCCCCAGTGTCTCTGGAAGTCATGTTGACGGAAGCATACAAAACCTCGTCTTCATCTTCTGACATAAGTTCAGAGTTAGGACAGTTCAGACGATCAAAGACAGATCATCTTGTTGTTTGACAACAACACTTGATGACAACTTTGTGGTTACAGTGATGTCCAAGTGGTTGCACTGGGGATGTTGGAATGTTGTCCCATTTTTGCTTGAGGTGTTCTCGGAGATCAGGAACAGCAACGGGACGAGCAGAAGTTCGAGGGACATGTTCTTTTATAATATTCGGAACATGGTTTCGGTTTTTTAAATATTTTGTCCCTTGAGTGTACAGGAAAGTACTCCTTTCATTGGCATAAGTGTCCGGATTCTTGATCTTGGAAGTTTGCTTCTGACGTTGGTTGGTCTTCGGCATTGGCTGTTTGCATTTTACCGAAGTTGGCCTGTTGAGATAAGTTCTTAAATCAGCAAACTCACCCCCAGGGGTTTCTGTTTGAGACACCAGCAGTTTTCCCTACCTTGATCGGAAGATTTTAAGGGTTGGAAGATCTTGGAACTCTGCTACTGGAGTAGGCAGAATACCTCTCTGATCAGTACACTTCCCTTTGACAAGGAGAGAAGAAGAATCCTTGTGAGAAAGGGTTCTTGTACTGACTGGTGCCGGAGCACATTCAGTTTGATCTTCAACGGTAAAGACCGAGGAAGACTGAGAAAAGACCAAAGGGCCTTTTCCTTTGTTTTGGAAAGAAGGGTTAGCTAAAGAGCGTTTCCCTCTGTTGTCTTCCAAGTCATGGGACAAGAAAGTTTGAGAAAAGACCAAAGGGCCTTTTCCTTTGTTCTGGAGAGGAGGAGGAATAGCCAAAAGACTACCCCCAGTAGATTGTGCAGGAGCAACAGGGTGCTGGAGAGGAACAGAGCTTTTCCCCTTGTTGTGAGTAGAGGAGAGATTAGCCAAAGGGCTGTCTCTCTTGGATTATGCAGACACAGTTTGCGTATGGATTGATGGCGCATTGGCAGATTACGCAGGATGAGTCTTGGCAGAATTTCTTCTGGCCTCAACCAGAGTAGTTTGCGCAGCAGGAGCCTTGTTGCCAGAGTGCTTGAGTTGCACTCTAGTTGCTAGAGTGGTGGACTGCGCAGGCAGAGTAGCAGCCAACTGCGCCAGAGGAACATGAGTCTTGCACTTTGACAGAGCAGTATATGATGTAGTTTGTGCACTGGCAACAGCATATTGCACAGGAGTAGCAGAGGCAGATTGTGCAACAGCAGAGACTTTAGACTGTGCAACAGTCTTGGTGGCAGACTGCACAGCAGTCTTGGTGGCAGGATCAACAGACTGTGTAGCAGTCTTTGGGACCCACACTGGGTGCACTTTGCTTGTGGCAGCAGTTGTCGCAGTGCGAGGAGTGGTCATGGAGTTGATCATGGCTTCATAGGCTGTCTGGTTGACCTTCACAACTAGCGTCTTCTGCGTCTTCCCGATAGACGCAACGTCACATTGAGTTGTCACTTCCTCGTCGGAGGAGAAAATCGTCCCCAGCAGAGTCGCCATTTTATTTGCAAAAACAAAAGTAAGAACTTTATTGATACAAACTTTGTAAAGATTACAAGAATTCTGGAAAAGTACAACTGTAGGAATCCAATCTAGAAGACGATTGCTTTATCCCTTGGACGATGTGAACTTTGAAGACGGTAGCCTCTGAATTTGAAGACAAAAGCCTCGGAAGAATGCAGTAGCACTTGGGCAAGAACTCCTGAACTCTCTGATATTTCTGAATTTTTTTGTATGATCCCTTTGAATGAAGACTTGAAACTCTATTTATAGAGTTCTGGAAATAACTAACTTTTAGTTATTCTGAATGGCACAAGTTGGATTGTACAGGCACTGGATTGTGCAGCATCAGACTGCACAGGCAGTTGTCTGGTCGTGGGCCAACTGTCTTGGACACATGGCATCATTTGATTGAAATACGCATGATCGTGTGCAGACGGTTGCCACATAATGAGCAATTGATGGCATGAATGCCACGTGTACTTTTATCAGTTGTTATGATGAAGTGCGCTACATGAATTGTGCTGACTTCGGATTGTGCTAGCATGGATGGCGCTAAGATAGACTGCGCTGCAGACAGAGTGCGCTGCATGTACAGCTGTCCTCGAGCACTGTGCGGCGCAATAAATGAACAGTCTCCTCGTTCTTTGTGTTGTCAGTTGTCAAAAGATTTGATTGTGTCAGGTAATGATGATATGGCCACGTCAGCATGAGCACTTGAGAGTGTGCGCGGTCCAGTATGCGCAATCTGGATGATACGTAATCTGATGTCTGCGCAGTTCATTTGAAAGCTGTTTTTTTTTATTTTCATGACTTTGTTGATGGGTGCAACTTAATTTTTTAGGACCTACAATACCCATACCTAATAGAACACCTATACAATCGTGACTTACCCCTATTTGCACGAGACAGCCTTACTTGGGTCACGTGCACGCATGGAGTCTTGGATTGAAGTGAAGGCGAGACATATCAAAGTGAGGCGAACTGAGAAGGGAGGGTGAGGCGACCGTGCCGGGAGTAAAAGAGAAGGTCCCTTCTCTTTTTTTATTATCAAATGACTAGTCTCTTCCCTTTCCTTTAGTACTAGACTTTCGTAATTCCTCACTAGCGTTCGCCTTGCTCTTTCCTTTCTTCGTTCATCCTCATCCACGAATCGCTTCTTTAAATAAGATCTTCCTCCCCTGCCCGTGAATCCCTTATCTTTCTTTCCATTCCAGTAGTCTTATGCGGTCTGGTCTGTCCAGTAGTGAATCTCTAGGGCTTCTTTGATTTAGTAGAAAGCCCGATTCAAGCCATCTCATAGGTCGGATTCGTCATGCGGTATTTCCTTAGTAATTCTTTCAGGGTGTTTTGGCTCGCAATAAAGCTAGGGTCCTGATCGAGCAAGACGTAGTCCTATCTATCTACCTCTCCAGACACAATATCTTGAATACCCGGAACCATGTTCAGTGCTGTAAAAGCGTAGGCTGTAGCCCCCTATCATCTTCGGCTCCTCGTTTTTATTCAATTATGAAATGACTCATTTTGATGGAGATTTGTAGCATCATTCAAGTAAATACAGATTGAGATCGTAGAAACATGAGCTTGTGATATAGCTACACCTAATTTTGGACCAGTTAATGCTAGAACTATAAATAAAGGACCAGGATCTCCTATGAAATAAAGAAGATTATTCATAAATAGCATAGTCCAAGCAGACCCACTTAAAATCTTTACTGAACTATGACCGGCCATCATATTAGCAAATAAACGTATTCCTGAGCTTAATGCACGAAAACAATGAGGGATTAGCTCAAGGAGTACTAAAAAGGTGCTAATGGGAGTGGGACTCCTGCGGGTAATGAGAAGCTAAAAAAATGAAGCCCATGTCTTTGAAATCCAACGATCGTAATGCCTATAAAAATAGAAAATGAGAGAGCCAAAGTAATGAGAAAATGACTTGTCACTGTGAAGCTAAAGGGTATCATACCCTGGGGATTACGAAATAACAAAAAAGTAAAAGTGACCGAGATGCGAGTGGAAAACTTTTGTTTAACATTTCCGGAAAGACCACATATTTGTTCGTTTATCGGGTTCGGCACGAAATCATAAATAAGCTCTACCAAGGATTGCCAAGCATTTGGCACTGACTTTCCTCCTCCCTTTTTTGTAACAAAAAAAAGAAAAAGTAGGACCAAACCGAGAGTTAGCAGCATAGACAAGGATGGATTTGTGAATGAGAAATAAAAGTTGCCCATCTTCATCAGAATGAATGGGTGAATGGAAAATTGCTCAAGTGGGCTGTCGCCCTTGCCGTCCTCGATACTCCTTTCAGCACTCATTCTTGCTCTTTCCTGAAGATCTTGAAGATCGTCTATTTTCTCATTTCGTATTTCCAGAACGAATGTTAAGAATAAGTCTTCCATCATTGATTGTAATTTCCATTCTGTGACTGCTCTGCTCCCGAAAAGATCAAAGAGACTTATAGAGACTTGGCGTTGGTTTTTCCAACAAAAGTCTGATGGGTCCAATGTTTTCGATAGCTTGAACGCGGGTTACTTCACACCCACCTAATCTCGAATGGATAGAACGCAAAACACAACTACTACGTGGATTCGCTAGCGACTACGGCCGTTACCCCCCCCTACTTACTTCAATGAAAGCTCGCAACTACGTACTACTGAATGGCTCGTTCCGGCCGATACGTATCGCGACTAACTACTAATTTAAAGTCTTGTTGATTCGCTAGCGCCTATCACGCGATCGCGCTAGCGCCGTATTGCGCCCATATAGCCATAGAGCTACTGCGTGTAGGCGTGGTTCTGATCTCGAAAAGTTCTAACCTGGATCGATCACAGACATTATTCTGCTACTATACCAGGGCTTGATGATTTCTTTTCTTATATTTTGATCTCCGGTAAGAAAATCAAAGTCTTTCACGGCAAGCTAAGCCAAGCCAGCCGCACTCTAAGCATACGCATTAACTACGGGACTTTTCATATCCCCAATCCGGATCATGGGACAGACGCAGATGCCTAGCCTTCCTTTGGGCACCTCACTTCGACTCACTTCGCTCGCCTTGCTTTGGCAAAATATTTCTTTCTTTTTTCATTAGTGAGGATGATTATGCCTGCTTTAAATTCGACCGAGTGCCCCCCTGGTACCATAAGCATAACTAAGACAACAGTCCCCCACTCTACAACTATATTTTTGAGACGATTTAGTACATTATCATCATCATCTTTTTTCTTTATTAATTGATCAGGAAAGCAGGGTATTATTAATTGATCATTCCATCTAACACATGACCTGAAGTGTCTTTCTAGTTGCCTGTCGATGTCATTCAAATAAAGAAATTCTATGAATTCAGTAAGCACAAGTACTATGGGAATCCCTTTCTTTGGAGAAACATCCATTCCGTCCTTTTTGAGGAGTATTGGTTGGTCCATGAAAGAATAGAGCAACTCACGAATGGCTTGATCTTCAACCAGGGAGGCCAGTTTTCTCTTTAGAGGAGTGACAGAAAGGTGGGGAGCCAAATCAATGTCTAGATCACATATAAGCTTTCTACTCCTCTCATGCTTAATATCCTACTTATAAATTCTTCCTTAGTTTGACAACTGATAGTTGACCGGAAGTCAGATGACTGCCCAAACTCCTGGACTCAAACTTCACCTAATGCAATTAGAACTAGTTTATTCTCAGGTTTCATATAAATTCTCATAAAACAATTCTCATCCACCTTCATCAACATTCCAAAATCTTTTGGAAGGTTGGGGATATCCTCCTCAGTTAAAATATATAGTGCCCGAGGGCTTAGATGATAGGTTCCAGCGAGGACTTCTCGTTGAATGTCACCAATTTGCCGAGTTAATTCATCATGACTGAAAAATAAAGAATGAGACCTATACACAACTCCAACTTGATTACAAAGTAGCGAAGATCAATTTGACGACTTTTGATTCATGACAGACTCAAAATACTTTTCAATTGAGATCTAATGATCTTTGTTTCATTTGTCTCGTAACACAATGCGCTAAGCCCACGGAGCGGTAACATAAGGCTTAATAACGTCGCAAACAAAACAACCCATGAAACTATATGCAACATATTCTGTAACAACAGCGTATTCTCTGTATCTTCGATTTCCTGGTATTCCTAACAAAGGGGCTACACGGGGGTTCTCGAGACTATTCCTAGTTTTGATGTTGAAAGTCAGTCTTCAGTTATCGTCTTCTACTTTCGCACCTTAATAGCTAAAGGCTGATAAATTACTGGCAATAAATAGTGCGTCACTTTCCTCTTTGTCCACCCTCTTCTTCCTAAGACCCTTCTCTCAAAGAAGTTCCTTCTTTCACGCTTACTTGGCTTCCCGCTGCTGCTTTTGAAGAGCTAACCGTCTCCTATCTTAACAAGGCTTCTCTTGGGAGAATGACTTCCTTTCAAGGCGCGTAGCGTTAAGCCCTCCATATATCCTCGTAACGTCGAGTCTTTTAGTTGGAAAGGGCGTTAGCTTCTAATAAAGAAAATCATTCTCATTCTAATAAATTCTTATATAATAATCATTCTCATTCTAATAAATAGAATGAGAATTCTCCCCCTCTTTCACTTCTTAGATAAAAAAGAAAAGAAGTTGGTGTGGTAGTATTTGTATTGTAGCCAGCAATGGGTCTGTCGGCGGCGAGAAAGTCTTAAATGGAGGAATTGGTGTGGACACAACTCCCTTATCGAGGAAGACTGTGCTTAACGCTCTAACCGTCATCTTAGGACCCGTCAGATGACGAAGACCAGATAACATAAGACGCATAATGGTCTATTCAAAGCCAATGTTCTGACCTCCGTCGCCTGAGGAAAATGGTTCTTTCCTTAACCTTAACGAGGACTCTCTCATCTGTGACATAGTTGAAGGCACGTGCAAGGATACAATGGACATCCAAACGGCGTATCCTCGAGGATCTATCTTTTCATAGAAGGCAAGCGAAGTGAGATCTTCCATGCCTTAGAAATTGAAGAGGGCATTGGAAGAAGAAGACTCAAAATGCGTCAGTGAGGAAATGCAAACCAATGATTCATTAAGGTCTCTTTATTTTCCCACGTAGTTTGTGGGTTAAACCAACGATTCTCTTCTCAAAAAAGATAAGTAGTAGATAGATTCTTTTTCTAGTATCACTTCTATCAATGCAATGAAAGAACCATCCCTTCCTATTTGTTTATCCTGTCAGATAGAAAGAAAATAAGACCAAAAAGAGCCCCCTTCTTTACTATTACTATACTAAAGGGGGTGGGGTGAAGGGGGGTTTACATACAACCGGGGCAAAGTGGTTTATGATTGAATCTCAGAGGCATTCTTATCATTTGGTAGATCCAAGTCCATGGCCTATTTCAGGTTCACTCGGAGCTTTGGCAACCACCGTAGGAGGTATGATGTACATGCACTCATTTCAAGGGGGTGCAATACTTCTCAGTTTGGGCCTCATATTTCTCCTATATACCATGACCGTATGGTGGCACGATGTTCTACGTGAATCCACGTTGGAAGGACATCATACAAAAGCTGTACAATTAGGACTTCGATATGGTTTTATTCTCTTTATAGTCTCGGAGGTTATGTTCTTTTTTATTTTTTTTGGGCTTTTTTTTATTCTTCTTTGGCACCCACGGTAGAGATCGGAGGTATTTGGCCCCCAAAAGGGATTGGGGTTTTAGATCCTTGGGAAATCCCTTTTCTTAATACCCTTATTCTCCTTTCATCCGGAGCTGCCGTAACTTGGCTCATCATGCTATACTCGCGGGGAAGGAAAAACGAGCTGTTTACCGCTTTAGTAGCTACCATTTTACTGGCTCTAATATTCACTGGCTTTCAAGGAATGGAATATTACCAAGCACCCTTCACAATTTCGGATAGTATTTACGGTTCTACCTTTTTCTTAGCAACGGGCTTAAATGGTTTTCATGTGATTATAGGTACTCTTTTCTTGATCATATGTGGTATTCGCCAATATCTTGGTCATCTGACCAAGGAGCATCACGTTGGCTTTGAAGCAGCTGTATGGTACTGGCATTTTGTAGAAGTGGTTTGGTTATTCCTATTTGTCTCTATCTATTGGTGGGGAGGTATATGAAATAACGAATAAGTGGATTGAGTGAGGCGCTTGCGGCAAGAAGACAAAGAGAACCGGAAGACTCAAGTAGTTGGCTTCTCTTCCACCTGAGATCAAATGAATGAATCATCATAGATGATAGACTGAAAAAAAGTAAAATTTTGCTTGTGCAAAAGCAGTCAAAGGAGACCTTTCTAGTCTGTCACACCTTTCTTTTGTGGGTGTGAAGTAACGCACGCCGACCCTAGAAAGAGCACTTAGCCGTCAAGCCGTCTCGTCCGTAGTGCGCATATCTTCGGAAGGTGCCCCGCTAATCTTAACTTCCTCCAGTCATCCAGTTCGACCCCATAGGCAGGACTCTAGTCAGAGAAGAGGTTTCTAGGCACAAAGCTACTCCAAGAAAGAGTCGACACCAGGGATTTCGGACATCACTTTATGCTAATTCAAACCAGACCCTTCAGTGGATCTTGAATTGAGTTTGAGTTAAAGGAGATGCCTTCCTTGTTTCTGAGTTCTTGAGTTAGAAGAGAGATAGGAGACGAGAGCGGATTCATATGAGTTGTTCTTGTTTGAGTTGCTTTCCCTCTTGTTGTTAAGAAATGATGCTAAGGTTGTTAAGGAGTAAGGAGTGATGCTACGGCCCTGAGGTCTAATCTCCCATTCCTAATGCTGTCTCTTGGCCAGCCCTCGGGAATTCTGTTAGATTAGTAAGCGAGGCCTATAGAGTTACATTGGTAAACTAAACCCCTGGAATTGCTTGACTTCTGCCTCTCATTACTTCAATTGGCATTGTATCACGAGTGTAGGATTCCTTTCATGTTACAGGTTTAGCATTCCCCATAGCTTTAGTCCCCATATGTTTAGTGGTCGAGTGAAGAGATGATAATTTAGCAGCAAAGATAGAAGCTGGAGATTGGCCACAAAAACGTCTTCTCTTTCTCAAGGAAAAAATAAAGAGAAAGGAAAAAAAGCAGAAGTCGCATCTGCTTCCTAGGGAAAGTCAGTAAGCCAATTTCTTGGAAAGTTCTTTCGATCCAGAAGGTTGATTGACAAAAGAGATTAGGGATAGGTAAGATTTTTTCCATGATTAGAGAGATGAGACTCGAGCTATTTTTCATGCCAGCAAGGGAGTCGGGATAGATAGGACAGGATAAGATAGGGCCAGGGCCAGTTCCCGGTCTTCTTATGCTGTAACAAGTGTTGGAGCGAAGGACTGAAAATCCTTGTGTCAGTGGTTCGATTCCACTTCTAAGCTAGGGTCGAAGGTCTGGGCTTATCGTCAGATTAAAAGAGTAGAAAGGCAACCTGAAAGACCGATTTCTTTTATTTCATAACCTCGCTAGAAGTATGATTTGAAGGCAAGGTAAACCGGTAGCAAGCTAGGGCTAAAGTCAGTCCTTTATTTAATAGATAACTATAATATAAGGAAGAAAGCCCTGAAAGCGGCATCTTCCAAGGAAGCGCAGGATCCGTCCAAGCGATCAAAGCAAGCCGATTTGAGAACAGGCTGTGAGCCCTTGGCGACAGAGAGTGAAATAAAAGATCTCAAACTAGCTCTTTAAGAGAGAAGCTAGATGCCTTGAATGAACCAAAGCAAGTGTCCTTTCCTGGTCTATTAGCTTCCCCTTATCAAGTCAGTCAAGCAATAATATGGGGCGGGACTAGCTTGAAAGCAGTCCGAAAGTATGACATGAATTCAAGCCAGTCTGCTTCGGAGAATCATATTCGATTTCCTTTCGTGCCACCTTTCCTGACTTTGATTCTGCCTTTAGCTTAGGCCTTGCAACCAGTCCATCTTTCATTCTCTTTCCCAGTTCAGTGCACTAGAAGCTATTAATGAATTAGGGCTATGGTCTCTCACTTTCCCTTTCCCTAGTCTCATAATCAAACGACTAACCAATTCGTCTATGTGAATCACTTAGGTGCCGTGAACTCTGTTGCTTACCGTAGACTCCCCCTTAATAAGCCATCCAGGGCTCTTAGTCCCCTAACTAAGCCGTAGCGCTGGACTGAAGTCTTTCTTCTATCCACCGAGGAAATGAACTTCTCGTTGGAAATGCCCTTGTCCTCTTATCTCTTTTCAGTCTCCTTCTGGAGAGCAATGGCTCAGTGGCTTCTCTAAAGATGCCTTATAGGCCTTTCTAGTGGCCTTCTTGAGCACAAGATAGAAAAGGAAGAATATAGATCCTTTATTTCTAAGACGGAGAAAATGCATGCATGAAGGTCTAGTACTATAGTAGATGCGCTAAAAGTACATACAGGACTTCGAAAAGCATAGTGCTTTGACTATCCTTTATTCCAGTTTGAGATTCCTTTTTTTCTCCACTAACGAAAGACATTACTGAAAGTCAGGGTATTGCTGCTACGAGGGCGACCCTTTCTTCACCTTCTAGTCTAGTCCCTAAGGAATCTCAGGAAGGCGAATCTAAACTAGGGTAGACGAGATTTCATCAGCCTTGGCACGAAAGATTGGCTTCCATTTCTGGAAAGTGAGATAATATCCCAAAACAATCCAAGGACCATCCAAAAGCACATGGTGATAATCCTCCTTAGATTGAAAACTGACGAGGTAATAATCATGGCCTATATCCACTGCTTCGAATTCCCCTTGCAAATTCCACCTTTGCTTCATTTGCTGGTAGAGGACTCTGTAGCCCTCCGATCGCCCTAGGAGCGTGACAATTAGGGCTTTCTTCCAAAGGATCCATAACTTCTTTATCTCCTCATTCGAAAGCACAATACGCCTTTGATTACTGAGGGGAGTCCAGATTAGAAGGCTCCATGAACTCCTGTGGCAGATCTGCCATGTCGAACTCTTCCTCCCCATCCTCCACAGTCAAATACCTGGAAAAGGGTATCCTTAAAGGAAAGACCCTTCCACCCCTCTCCCGCGTTAGTTGCATCGAAGGTTTCTTTGGGCATTTCATCAACAACTTCCATCGCGATATTCTTCCCAGATCCCACACCAAAGGAAGGAGAAGTAGAACCAGAGATCTCCGAATATCTCCGTTTGAATTTCTTAGTACTCCGCGTGAGGTTATCCGCTTCCTCCGACGACTGTCCATCGGCGGCGGCTAGGGTAGGTTCGCAGTCTATCTTCTATGAAGCTAGGTTTTATTGAAATTGGGGACCAAGTATTTGGGTTCTTATAAACAATGAGTTAGACAAGTAATAAACGTTTAGAAAGACATCTGCGTTGAGAAGAAAAATGAACCATCCATGGCTTAAAAGCAAAGCCAGTTGGCTAAAGAAAGAGACAAAGACTACACTAAAAAATCCTAAGGTTGCCTTTGAAAGGCAAGACCTGCTGCATCCGTAAGCAGCAGCCATTCCATCCGGAGGTACTTCAAGGAAGACAAAGGGTGTTGTCCGGCCCCTTCATTCGCGAGAAAGTCGGCACAAAAGTTCCCCTGCCTGAGCCTGTGCTGGAGCTCGCAACCATGAAGTTGAAGCAGAGTTCTAATGTCTTCCAACAGTCCTGCCATAGGGTGTCCTTCATCTCTTAGGGCTTTGGCAAGGTTTACTGCTACGCTAGAGTCAGATTCTACAATGACAGTATTTCGTTGATCACTTCTGATGAGTTCCAGACCAACCAAAATGGCATACAGCTCGGCCTCAAGGCTGTTGCACTGGTTGAGCTTCCCATAGTATCCTCCAAGCCACTGTCCCTTATCATCTCGGATGACTCTTCCATACCCATATCTTCCACACTCTTCTTTGACGCTTCCATCAGTTTTGAGCTTGATCTTACCTGCAGCAGGATAGGACCAACTAATCAGTCGTCTTTCTTTAGTTAAGCTACTCTGGGAGTTCAAAGAGAAGAAAAAGGCAACTTCCCTTGCAAAGCTTCCGATTTGATAGCATAGTTTGGCTGTGTTTGGTTCTTCTCCATTAAGAACTTTATTCTTTCGTTCTTTCCAAATGTGCCAAACTATAGAACAGAACAAGTATTTTCTGGGGAGATCCCCAACCTGTTCATCTCCCCATCCACTAAGTTTGGCATGACAACTACTAATGTCAGCGAGCAAAGACGGAGGATTCCTACCCCTCCAATTGTTTTTAGTGCAGCCCCGAAAGTTGGAAAGTCTAAAGCCAATCAAAATTCTAGCAGCAAGTGCAAGTCCCAAAACCACTCTAAGTCTTATCCTAAATCCACTAATGGTAAGAACACTGTGGTTTTTGCCACTTCTACCCCCGCCTTGCCCAGTTTTGATGATTTCTTGCCAACAAATCTGCCGATTCGGACCACCGCTCCGTGGGCTTCTTCTGGAGCAACTGACACCAGAAATAGTAATCCAGTCTCTCATCCTCTTGCCCACATACAACTCAACCAATCCTACTCCCAGGCCCAGCTAAACCAAAATTCAACTTCTCGTGGTCAAGAATCACTACCTACGGTATCACCTGGCGGTGGAGTTGTTCTTGGGGTCAATGGAACAACCACTACAACTAGCAACCCCAGACCACAGGATCGACGAGATCGAGCTCTTGTTTCGCAGGACAATAGAGTTGAATGGGTTGGAGTTACTACAAGTGAAAGTACCATTGCAAATACAGATAATGCATCAATTGATGTCTTGGAAGAAGCAGGGGATGTTCGAATGGAACCATCCCAGGTATGTTAATCGCTCATTTTGAGTAATTCAACTACTTTTTTCAATGAAAGTACTTATGTGGAATTGTAGGGGGGCTGCTAGTAAGAAATTTTTGCGAACCCTCAAAGAATTATTGAGAACTCATAAGCCGTGTATGTTGGTGTTAATGGAGACTAGATGTAATGGTCTTCGTGCTACTGAAATTTTGCAGCATACCTTGTTTTCTAATGTTGAGGTTGTAGAGACTCAAGGCTTTGCTGGTGGTATTTGGCTATTCTGGCGGCATGATCTTGTGGAAGTGGAAATTGTAACCCGTAATTTTTAGTTTATTAATGCAATTATTAGACGGAGGAATGAGGTTGATTGGGTATTTATTGCCACTTACGCTTCTCCAAATCCGTCTTTGAGAGAGCAACTTTGGGATTATGTTACTAAACTTGGCTCAGTTATATCTATTCCTTGATGCTGGCGATATGAATGATATCACTTCTGCAAATGAGAAAAAGGCTGGAGACAACCCTCCCATCGCAGGTGTCAAAAGTTTCTTGATTGTATACATAATTGTGGGTTGATTTACCTTGGGTTTTCAGGACCAGCTATGACATGGACAAATAAACGTAAAGGCCGAGCTAATGTCAAAGAGCGACTTGATAGAGCTCTAGCAAATCCAGAATGGAGGCAAACATTTTCAGAAGCTATTGTCAAACACTTGCCACGTACTAAGGGCGACCATCATCCCTTACTGATTAATTTGGAGGGCCCTGGTCCGGTGATTAATGCTCATAAGCCCTTCCGTATGGAAGCGGCTTGGTTGACCCATAAATCTTTCCCAAGATTGATTAGTGAAGAGTGGTCTTATGACGGAATTCATATTGATCAATCCATCAGACGTCTAACAGATGCTTACAAGACCTAGAATTCTGGAGATCTTTTTCTCCGAAAAAGACGGTTGCTTGCTCGAATTGAAGGAGTTAAGAGGGTAAACCACAGATCTAGGGCCTTGGAGAAGCTTGAAGATAAACTTGTAACCGATTATAATAAGGTTTTTATACCAAGAAGAAATTTTATGGTATCAAAATCTCGTTCGAATTGGTGGAATCATGGTGATCGGAATACCCGCTATTTTCATACGACTACAAGAATTCATAGACGTAGGAATAGGGTGTCTGGATTGAAACTACCAGACGGACAATGGTGTTATGAAGATCAAATGCCGAGAGATCATGCCTTGAGCCATTTGAAGAATTTATATCATGATGATAGTCCTACTGTGTGGAGTTATCCAACCCCTGGTTTTCCCACATTGGCCTCAGACGAGATTGAAAACCTTTCCTTGCCAGTGTCCGAACATGAGATTCACACAGCAATCTTTCAAATGTAGCCACTAAAAGCCCCAGGTCCTAATGGTCCTCTGTTCTTTCAAAAGTTTTGGCATATCATTGGTCCCGCCGTGACTCATTTTGTACAGGGTGTTTGAGATACCTCCTTCAATTAATGAAACCATTCTAACTCTTATACCAGATCATCCAGAGTGCATTTCCGTCTTTCGTCCTATCTTCTTGTACAATGTAATTTATAAGATTGTAACAAAGGTGATAGTCAATAGGATCAGACCTATCCTGAACCGGATTGTATCTCCCACCCAAAGTAGTTTCTTGCCTGGGCGAAGCACAATGGATAATATCATCATTGTTCAGGAATTAATTCACACCTCAAACAAGAAGAGGGTCGCAAAGGGGGTATGATTATTAAGTTGGATCTGGCAAAAGCATATGACCGAATTCGTTGGGGGTTCATCCAGCAGATTCTTGTTGAAGTTGGGTTTCCGGACCAGCTTATTAAGTTAATCATGAGTTGCATTTCTACAACATCAATGCAAGTTCTCAGGAATGGTAAAAGTCTGAGTGTTTTCGCCCAGAATGTGGTATTCGCCAAGGAGATCCTCTCTCACCATATTTGTTTGTGTTATGTATGGACAAACTTGGGCACATGATAGATAAATCTGTGCAAAGCAAATCTTGGTGTCCCTACTACCGGCTAGAGATGGTCCTTCGATTTCATACTTGTTTTTTGCGGATGATCTAATTCTCTTTGCTAGGCTTCAGTTCATCAAGCTAATATTATTATTAGTGATGTGGCGAGCGATTCTGTATTGCTTCGGGCCAGAAAATTAGTATAGAAAAATAGAAATGAAATGATTTGTATCCAAGAATGTTCCGGCTAATCAAGCGAGGGTGTTGAGCTCAACTACTAATGTGCCTCTCATTCTGATTTGGGGGAAGTATTTGGGTATCAATATTCAGCATGGTCGAGTCACACAACAATCTGTTAGAATGGTGTTAGACAAGGTGAAACAACGATTCTCTGATTGGAAGGCAAATAACTTGAGCTTTGCTGGCAGATTGACTCTTATTCAATCAGTGATTGGTGCGCTTCCTACTTATACTATGCAACTCATGAAGCTGCCTGCTTCAGCCCATAATTTGTTGGACAGATATTGTCGAAGATTTCTTTGGGGAGAAGAGTTGGATTCATCCCAAAGGAAAATCCATGTTGTCAGCTGGAAACAAGTATGCAAGCCTAAAGATTATGGTGGCCTAGGGGTTCGACAAGCAGCCCAAGTCAACAAAGCATTGTTGTCCAAGCTAGGATGGAAGATTATTATGAATGACTCAACTCTTTGGGCTCAAGTTCTCCGGAGTAAGTATCTCAGGAATAATTCTACCTTTTTTAGAATCTAAAACACAAGGATGTAGCTTTATTTGGTCTGCGATTCAAAGTTGTTCTGATCTCCTACAAAGGGGGATGAAGTGGAAACTAGGGAACGGAGAGATCATTCAGTTTTGGCGAGATACATGGCTAGAAGATGTACCTCTCATATCTCTAGCAACACGGTTGGTGTCACATGACCTGATTTATAGAAATGTTGCTTCCTTTTGAAGGGAGAACCTTGACTGGGATTGGAATATATTAATTCCACTTCTTCCTCAATCAACCATTCGCAAACTACGGAGTGTATTTGTTTACTCTGCTGTGGATAACCATGATAGAGTGATATGGAAGTTTTTGGATCATGGTAATTTGACTGTGGCATCAGCATACGCTGGTATAGTTTTCCCTGATCTCCCTATGTCTGAACGCGATCTTCATTGGGGAACAATTTGGAAAGGGAAAGGCCCAAAGGTGGTGCACTTTCTTGTGGTTAGTTCGACATGGTCGGTTGCTAACTAATCTTGAGAAAGTGAAGGCATATCTCAGATGATGATTCATGTCCAAATTGCTCTACTCACTCAGAGTCTCTCATGCATGCCCTTAGAGATTGTTTTTGTATCACAACTATGGCGTAGTCTAGTCCCTTGGATGGAAAGGAATATTTTTTTCTCTTTGGAGTTAGTGGATTGGATTGATTGGAATTTAAGATATCGTGGAAGCTATAGGAGGACATCAATCCAGTGGAGGTATGTCTTCACTAGCTATTCACTACCGTCAAAACAAAGAACAGTACAGTTACCAATCATAGGACCGGAAAGGATTTATGGAGAACGAATCTATCTTACTTGAATCTATTTCTACCAGAGGGCTGATCATAGACCTATATTAATGACAACCAAGGATAAGCCCTATACCTTTGAGGATGGATCAACAATGGCTTCTGAATGCAGAATGTATACAATTTCTTTGATTGAGGAATGAAACTCCCAAGAATTTGAAATGCCCAACAGGCCAGGTTCTGGTTCAGCATAGCATGAGGGGATAAGGATAGAAGTTATGAAATTGTTCTCACACTTATCTATCTTATCGAGCCAACAGCATATAGCAGCAGTCCATCAAATATTTGAAAGAGTCCCCGGGGGCACAAAAGAAATTCTTCAATATTATAAGCTATCTATCAAAAACAGGGGGTGTTCATAGTCAAAAGCTACTAGATTAGATGGATTCCACCAACTGAACTTCTACTTGGTTGATTAATTCAGGGGCAGTGCTGGAACATAATCAAGGACGACCTCCATCTCTCATATGGTTGTTTTTTCTTCACAGGCTGCTTGACTTTCTGAGCTTTCTTTCCTGCTGTGCTACCTGTCCTTTGACGGTCGAAAAGTAAAGTGACCTCTTCATCTTCTGGCATTACGTCTCTCAACTAGCCCACGGAGCGGTGGTTTTTTCTTAACTTGCTTTGAATAGTTTCTCACTATATTTTCTACACCCCTTAAGCATAATATCCTATTAATGAATGAATCATGTGTTTGACAACTGATATTAGAGTTTTTGAACTCCGATGACTCCCTATAGTGCAGTACTCAAACTTCTCCTAATGCTATCAGAACTAGTCTATCTCCAGGTTCGATATAAATTACCATATAGTGGTTTTCATCGAACTGCATCAATGCCAAGAAGTCAGTATTCTCACCCACAGGTGTGGGATTTCGTTATTTTGAAAAGTACTATTTTCCTAGGGACGATAGGTTCATCTAAGACAGCTCGCAGGATGTTAGTCAGTTTTTCATTAGTCATGCTTTCACTATTAAATAAGAAGAAGTCCTGTCCTATACACAATACCAACTTGGTGACAAAGTAGCGAAGATAGAGATTCTTTTCTCATGACAGACACATTAATTTCCTATCTTATTCTGAGAAAGCAAGACTTTCAATAGCAATAGTTTAAGTCAGCCCAGTGGCGGAGCTAGCAGCAGCAAAGCATGAACGGTTCCGGATCGAAGAGATTCACCCGTAGTGAATAAGGAGGCAAAGCCAGAGGCAAGGCTATAGGCGCCTCTATCTGTCTGGACATTACAATTAGAATTCCCAACCCCAAAATACATAAACTCTCACTCTCTGATGTTGAAGATCCCAGATTTATCCAGAAGAAGCTTAGCTTTAATCTCACGAGGCAAGTCATTACGATAAAAAAAAGGATTGATTAGTTCTGTGTTGGCATGCTAGGTTTGCCAATCCATCTGCAACCGAGTTACATTCTCTAAAGGAGTGCTGGAAAATGACTTGAATTCCCTGCATCTTCTCATAAATACGATTCAACCAATACAAAATGCTCCAAGATGATCTATCTTGACGCACCAGAATGTCAACTAAGAATTTTTAATCACTCTCAATCAAGATATGATTCAGATTCAAAGAGATGCAAAGCGGGAAGGGAAGGCATCCGTGCTGGTGATGGCAATCGAGAGATCAAAGGTTTCGTAGTTAAAGGTAAGACGGCCGCACCTCAAATCGTCGCCACCAAGGTCGTGCTCCTCCGGTAGTTCGACCCACTATTTAGGATCAGGATTTGGCAAAGTCCTAGGGCAGATGCCTGAACTGAAGTCCTTGTTCACCTTTTGATGACGATCTGGAGAAATGTGAAATAAATCCTCACTCTACTTTCGAGTCAGCTTATGTGAGATCTTCCTTCTTCCTAAAGCGTGGAATGAATCTTAGCAGCAGTAGGTTACCTGCCGCGCTAGCTAAAGAATGAGCTCTTCTTTCTGGCTCATTGGGCGCCCTTGTTCTAAGAGAATCCGAAATCCTAGTCTTAAGGATCAGTCAAATAGCACATCAGACTTTCTCTGAAGTGAGATTGCCATCTCTGGGGATTTAAGTGATGAGTTTGCATCCAATGCATTTGCATTCTTGTAGTCAGATCTTTACTTGTACTAAGGTGCAAAGAAGACCAACTCCATCGAGAACGCAAAAAGGATTGGATTCTCACCTGACTATCTGAACTCAAGCTTATTAGCCGGATTCCTATTCAACTACCCCGCTTCAAGCCCTGACCCTCATATAAGATAATTATGAAACCCAAAAAAAGACCTACATACCTTTTCCTTCTTTGTGCTTTCTTTTAGTCCATGTGTCCAAAGAAAAAGAAGTCCTTCTCCTTCTTTCTTTCTTTATGCTGCTGGCCTTTTCTAGCCTGATAGTGAATGAAAGTTCAAGCAAGGTATGTCAAATTCTGCTCTTGCTTTGAGGACTATAGTCAGTACTTTACCTTTTGCTCTTCTCTTGGAGTTCCTTAGAATTCATAATCAATAGCGGAATCTCTCTCTCGCCTTTGGTCGCCTCCTCGTCCATTACCTCCCGGCACGGTCACTTCACTGACCTTACTTCTCTACCAGCAACAATGTTCTCAGGCGACGAAGCCTAGATGTCACCCTGACCTACCAGCTTCAACTGTTAGCAACAGAACCGCTAGCAACAATCGTTCCATTCGGACATAGTCAAAGAATAGGAATACGAGTTGTTCCCGAGTTAAAGTAACTGCTCTTTACTGTCTTTCATCGATAGGTAGCTTCATCGCTATACCCCTCTATTACAGATGTTGATGTTGTGTCACTTCCCCGCAAGACTTCCAATGTGTCGATTCTCGGAGATGCATGTCGATGTGTTGATTCTCAAATAATGCACTTCTTCAGAGGAGATCTGGTATGTCATCTTGCTTAGTTAGGTTGGTCGAGAAATCTGGTGTTGAGAAACAAATGCCAGGCTATTGATTACTTTCTCTCCCCTACATTCTATCCTTTATGGCTCAACTTCCGGTGGTTCTATCCTATCGGTTAAGTAAGAAGTTCTCCCCCCTTCCCGGTTTCCGCTCTGCTGTGAAAGTCAGCGTCTTGCTTTCAACTTGTCTTTCTTAACCGCTCTTCCAGTCAGAATAGTTGCTAACAAGCGAGCCGAGCACTCCAAACAAGCTAATTGAATAAAGTGCCCAATACAAAAGCACTAGCTTCACTAAAAGAAACCCTTATTTTTGGAAAGGGAGCAGTCCACTTTGATCTTTTTAATGAAAGTCTCTTCCGAGGA